>CM061914.1:140864958-141464958 GCA_031002005.1 Vandiemenella viatica | reverse complement strand
ACCACGGCTGCCATAACAGAGTGTTAACTGATTGAGACTATTGCACATAGTGCTTCGAAAACGACTTACTACTGTATTTCGGAAGCAGTATGGAATGATTCTAAATCCGGCTTAACTTTGGTTTATAGGCAACTTTCTTAATGCTGACCTAGTCCCACATGTTTATTCCGTAAGTCGAAGAAACGACAAATCCCAAATTATTATATACGTAAGCGTTTTTTCTTGGTATACAACACAGCAAACAATCGTGTAACTCTTCAAATTATCACGTCTGTGAGAATGTCATGTCCACCTCGCTTACATAGATAAGCGTGCTGCTGAGTTTGACCAAGTTTTTATTACCCATCTAGAACAGATAACACATTCACGCGTGTTACAGTTTCAAGGAACTGTGACACATCTCGAATGCAAATAAAGGTAGCTAAGAAAGACTACCAGCAAATAAATGACAATAATTGTTTCAGTGGGAGTTCCAGTTGCACTGCCACTGCTGAAACAATCGACCGATGGGATGGAGGCTCGAGTCCAGGTTCAGTTATGAAGGATTTTAATTAATTTTCCCTTACGCTTCTGATGCCTGTAAAGAAATTAGGAAAGCTGGTCGCTGACTAAACATAGAAACACAAAAGAAGAGTCATTTAGTATTTGAATAAAATACTCTACTACCTTGATGTGAGGATATTCCACATTGTATTGTGGATCTAAGAATGTAATCTCCACTTTTGTTGCTTCTAATCTACATGTCGGCAAATGAAACCTATCAATCAGATACTATTTTTATATCTCGCTCTAACGCAGTTTTGTTATCTCTATTCCATGTCATTCCTGACTAGGCTCTATACTTCAGTTTTTTTTCTGGTACTTCATTTTTCTGGATATTTCGTCATCCGAAACTCTTTCTGATGACTACGCAAACTTTTTTCATTTATCCATTAAAAAAATACGATAGAAGTGGGAGCATACTGTATCGTAGGCAAACTACTTTTCGATACACCACTTTTTTTTACTGATTAGTCATAAACTTTTATGGACGCCGTCGGAATAGTGCAATAATTGATTGAAAATCACCCATTCCTGTTGGCTAATTTGAACTGTACATCCATGCCACAGCTTATTGCTACATTTGAATGGGTGGAAAATGGTTTCCCCAAGACGTTCCATATCTCAGGGATATTCTGTGGGGCATTTAGTCAAGCAAACGATGACCTGTAATGACCGAAATCAAGGATTATATTTGTTTGAACTTCCGTGCTATTGCTGGAAAGATATGACTTCATTCTCAAAACTATAGTTTTTAGAGTTCCATACTACCGAGCTTGGTGGCTGAGTGGTAAAGCTCTGGCCTCGCATTCGGAAGGAAGTAGGTTCAAATCTCCATCCAGCCATCCAGATTTGGATTTTCCATGGTTTCCCCACATCATTCCAAGAGAATGCCGGAATGGTTTCGTTAAAAAAGACCGTGGCCGAATTCCTTTCCATTCCTTACCCCCAGTCCTTTCCCGCCTATAATGACCTCGGCGTCAACAAGGCGTAAAGCCTTACGTAAAAAAAAGTTCCGAACCCAACGATAAATGGTCCACCGTCTGTCATAGGCCTCCAGCACATAAATGGAAAAAAGTCGGAGTCTTGAAACTTTCACATTTTATGTGTTTCGTCGATCCAAAACCGAATATCGTATTTAAAATTATATTTTATGGTTTTTCATATAAATAAAGTGGATCAAAAAAAAAATCCTTTCAAACCCAACGTGTGGACTATGGATGTTTAGAACTCGTCAAGTAAAGAACTAACTGTAAGATACTTTTTCTAATTTTTTTTTCAACTGAAAATAAATACGTCAGTGGTCGTCAGAGTTGTTGATTTTAGGGTATCTCAATAGTGGTAATACCTAATAACATGAAATTTAACGTTTTACACGTTCAGCCGGCGTCATATTAGTAAAATATTCCACTTACTTATGCAGGATTCATGCTGCTTTCAACGATGTTTTATTTCCAACGTTTCGGCGTCCAACGGGGGGGGGGGGGGCTTCATCAGACGTAAGAAGGGGTACATCAACTCTAAACTGCCCTGATGAAGGCCCCAGGTTGGGCGCCGAAACGTTGGAAATAAAACATCGTTGAAAGCAGTGCGAATCCCGCAAAAGTAAGTGGAATATGAGATTCGTCTCCAATATCGATTATATCTATGATTTAAACGACAAGTACTGAAAATACATACATTTAGTATTTAAATGGCTACTTTTAGGTCTGTTTTATTTTAACTTATTGATAGTACTGTACTGGGCGCCATTCTGCTAAGACTTTTGCATTGATTACACTTATTTATGATTATCAACGCACATGACACATCATTTTGGAACATCAAGAGAAAAATTGAAAGGATTCATAATATTTATTTGACAAAAGGATCAAAATAATTCATATTTAATGTTTCATTAAATTTCACTTGCAGCAACAAAAACAGTTAGAAAGTACAGTTAATTGATTTGGTCCGGCTATAGTCTCAGTAGAAAACATTTATGTGACTCAGGACGCTATGCACGGGTGGAGAATTTTTTCAAATAGTCTCTTACTGGTGGCTGTAGATTTACCGCATTGTCCGAGAAACCGCTATGTGTCTACACAACACACGGCCACATCAGATGTTCAACCAGATCATATGTCTCGAGTCTCGTAGTCAAAACCGTTCCCCTCGCTTGCTGCACATCCAGCAACTAAGAAACCTCTCTCCGATTCTCGGGAGCCGCCCTTCGATGCTCATCCACCAATCGAACCCTTCAGCAAAACATCTTCTCTTCTTTCTCTCTCTCTCTTCTCTTTCTTCTGGCTTTATTTACACCTCGTCGACGTCGAGGTCATTAGAGGCGAAAGGATTTTGGGGGAGGGGACAAGGAACGGGTAGGAATTCGGCCATGGCCTTTTGTAGGAAGCATCCCGGCATTCGCCGGGAGTGATTCGGGGAAACCATGGTAAACCCCCATCTGGATGCCCGGACGGGGATTCGAACCCGCGTCCTCCCGAATGCCAGGCCAGAACGTTACCGCTCACCCACCACGCTCGATTTCTCTTCTCTCATTCGCTGTGCTCCTGTGGACATTTATAACCAACAACAGTATCGCGAACTAAAATTATCTTTTTGGCTGTTCGAATATCCTCTCTTTCTTCCATGTATTGGAATACTTGAAACTTTAGTTGGCAAGACGGCAGCTGGAAGTTGGAATACATCAGACACCCTCGGTATTGGTAATAAAGTCATTATTTTGGGCCGTGTTAGGTTAGGGCCTTTCTCCACTGACAGCTCACAGCTTACCACACAATTTTCAGCAGGGTGCCTAAAATTTCCATTTTTGTGTAATTTTTTATTTTCGGATGATTGTGGTAACGCGAATAACGATCAAGAAACTTTACAAACAGGAAATGAAAAACCACCCTTTCCCTCCTAGGGTCCAGGGAATGCGATGGACTGGTAGTTTTGGTATGACAAAGTATGATGAATTCTATAAAATACTCTCACGTGTTAGGTAACAATATTTTGGAGCCTTTAAACTTTTTGAAGTAAAAACATTAATGACCGTAATGTCCCATGCCCCAATGTTCTTTTACACATCACGAGAGGGTTGGACAGCTAGCGTCAGATTTAGAACTTCAGTTCATACCAATGTGAAATCTCTGTTTCTGCTGATTAGGAGGTTTTTGATGAAACCGTCGTGCGCGCAGTCTTAAATATGAATCACAGTGTGCAACAAAGTAAACCATGAAATAATTTATTTTCGTTGTATGACATAGCAAGCTGAAAAGAGAAATGATAGGCGAGTATTATGTCACACTGCCAGCTGTGTAGAAATGAATGACTGGATCGCCGCCAAACGAAATTGTACTCTGTACCTCGAACCACGATCGAATGTAGTAATCACGTGATGACCTTCAGAACTGAGTTTGGAGTTGGCAGTCTTGTTGTGAGGTGAGTGTTCGTACATCGTGACCTCGCCGTGCCTGCAGTTCAACAGGAATTGCTGACAGGCCGGTCAAGGCCTGACGATCCTAAATGTTACATTTCCGTGAACGCAGCAAATTCTTGAAACAATTATTGTACAAGACACATTGCTCGTACGGACTGGAAACACAATCAGAAATAAGGAAATATGTTTTCGAGCCCTGTGAAACAATTTTGAATATTTATTATGTGACGCTTCTCTCTCTCTTATCCTGTTAGTTCTGTCGTTCCTTTAAAAATAAGTAAACTTTAAGTGATAATATATGTTTTTGTTCCTGCATTATAAAAAGAAAAAATATGTTTAACGCTTGATAGGCTGACTGAGATAAAAGTAGAATAGTCACTGCTTGGCCAAAATATAACTATGAAGCATTAGAACTGCATTAAAGTCTCCTCAATTAGCAACTAATACTTTATTTTCGAATAGTTCAGAAGTATGTTTCAATTCCATTGAATTTCCTATTTCCTAGAAGCATATTGTGAAAAAAAAACACTTATAAACTGCAGTTTTGTGATAAATTGAAACGTAAATATTACTATTTTTTTAACTCTGCATTTATAAGCGAACTGTGATCTCATTAATCACTACTACTCAAGATTAACTCTTTTATTTAATCATCTGCCGACACCAAAGTAACTTGTATATTCTAAGATCATTTGTCTCTTCTCGAGACACCGAGCGTAGTAACGGCTCGCGTTCTGGCCTCGCATTCGGGAGGACGGCTGTTCGAATCCCCGTCCGGGCATCCAGATTTGGGTTTTCCATGGTTTCCCAAATCACTCCAGGCAAATGCCGGGATGCTTCCTTCAAAAGGCCATGACCGAATTCCTTCCCATTCCTTGTCCCCGATCCTTTCCCGTCTCTAAAGACCTCGCTGTTAGAGAAACGTTAAGCAGATTAAAAAAATTAAAATATAACCTTCCGAGACTCACTGAGTATAAGTTTATAGAATGTGGGGAGTTAATTAGATATTTTGTCATCGTATCAAGAATAACATGGTTATTCTTGCGGCCGAAATTCTTAAAACATTTTAATTTACCTATTTTTTTTAATTTCCTCTCTCGCGTGGGACGTGTTTTACTTCTTAAAAGGAGGAATTTACGATTTTGTTATTCTAATTGGCATCGCATCTGTGACGTATCTAGTTTCTGAAAGCTTCAATGCAGTGATGTGTCTTATATTTAACACTGATTTGTTTTTGGGGGTTCGGAATGAAAGATGGAACACTTATAAAACCATTCAATGGTCGCTATGTCTATCTGTCTGTCCGTCTGTCATCTTCATACCTACTGACTCCTTTAACTTGGAGATTTGTAACTACGTACAACTTTAATTCTTACTGCCTCAAACTTGATTCTAATATAAAATATGAGAAATTGTAGACGCTTAAATTAATTATACGGAGTTTAGTGGGGGCGGAGGAATAAAAAAAAAAAATCTTCCTGGGTATTAAATGAAAACGGGAAACGAAATAACTCTGTTTGGATTCTTTTCTTTTTCCATAATTTCCTTATGTTTTGGTGAGAAACCATTAAAATTTCATTCCCTCAAACCTCCGATCCTGAAATTCTTTTATAATTTACAGTAATATTTTACCCCCTTATGATTGGTCTTGCGATTTTCTAAAAAGAACTAATTGAGAAGTTTTAACCAATTTGATTCTTCATTAGATAATTTTTCAACTAAATATTATATCTGCCGGTCGATGAAAAATTTCTTTGCTCTGATAGTAAAACTCCTAAAAATTATTTGTGTTTGGTTTTGTATATCAATGGAAAGAAAAATTTAAAAACGAGCAGTAAACACGATTTGAAAATAATTAATTATATATTAAATTTTTGAAAGTGTTTTTTGTATGTTTGTTTGTTTTTGCAAAAAAATATTTTTGATAACTTTCATTTGTGGAACACTCTGCACATGAAAGTTAGTCTCACTGATTTATATATATATATATATATGCCCATTCAAAACGAATGAAGGAGTTCCGAGCTCAAAAGAAGTTGAAACTCGCTGCCAATTGAAAAAAGGCTTAACGTGGTGCTAGTTGGCTTCAATGAATACATATCTCTGTGTGTGTGTGTGTGTGTGTGTGTGTGTGTTTGTGTGTGCGGAATGTTTATCACACACGTTCTTATTTTTGCCACTCACTTTAGGGTCTTAAAATATTTCTTCTATACAAGTAAACAGATTGTTTTGAATTTGTGTATTTATTAGATCTTTGCATAGAGTCTTTCCATTTATGTAGCTGTAGGAATTCTTGAAATTAGTGAATAGTTTTCATAAAGATAATATCAACTAACCTCTTTCTATAAATTTGTAATTCTCGTATTTTTAGTAATTTAGCAATTTGTTCTTTAAACTACCGCGATACAGTTTGAGAACAGTTAGCAGCTCTACAGATGTGTTATAGTTATATTAGTGTCCGCACCTTCCCTCAGTATGCTGGAAGTTTATTTGCTTCCCGTATATTACTGTGTAGCCCAGTTATATGAAACTTTGTAGAAGCAAGAAGTTCCACATTACTGTTAGTTCATCTTTATATTTTATACCAAGCGTGGTGGGTGAACAGTTAACGTTCTGGCCTCGCATTCGGGAGGACGCCTGTTCGAATCCCCGTCCGGGCATCCAGATTTGGGTTTTTCATGGTTTCCCCAAATCACTCCAGCCGAATGCCGGGATGCTTCCTTCAAAAGGCCATTGCTGAATTCCTTCCAGTTCCTTGTCCCCAGTCCCATCCCGCCTCTAATGACCTTAGCCGTCGACGAGGCGTAAAGCAATTTAAAAAAATATATATTTTATATGAGTAAATTTATTTGGAACCATATCTAAATCTTTTAACAGTAAACTATAAATTTTTTCGAGTATTTTCTTTGCTATTAAAACTTGGTGAAAATGGTTTTTTTGTACACCACGAATTCACTGAATGCATTTTATTTCTAAAACTATTATTTATTACAGGGCTTCCAATTAGAATAAAGTTTTCAAAATTACACATGAAATTGGTACTTACACCTGTATAAACATTCAAAAACATCCTCTAAAGTCTCACTTATGTATTCAGTAATTATAAAAGCATCAAATTGCAAGCAGTCATTTTTCGCTTTTGAACAGACTACATCAATTCCACAAACACTTCGGAATTTAATTAATCAGTGCTAATTTCAGTGTGAATTCACTGAGTTTATTTTTGTTTTAATATTAAGCCACTGTCATTTATAATCGAACTGAATTGTAATTTTTGTTTAGCTGATTGCCGTAATGTAACCACGGAATGTAACACACTTTACAACAATATTTCTTCTGAATTTATCGGTTGTTAAATTAATCTGCTTTACCAAACAACAAAAAAACTTGAATGAATGAACAGGCCCTCAAAAAACACGGAATTTGCTGTGGTACTATGAATGGTTGAAAGGCAAATAATATAAACTTGGCAGCAGGAAATGGAATCAGTAATAAACTATTCAGGTTACCGTAACAGATGATTTTTCGAAATTAATTGGAGTCACATGCTATGTTACATAAACACTACCAACACGAAAAGTAGTCTTGGCTAATATGGTTTTTTTTTTTATGGCTTTACGCTTCGTTGACGTCGTGGTCATTAGAGTCGTGATGGGACTGGAAACAAGGAATGGGAAGGAATTCGGCCATGGCATTTTGAAGGAAACATCCCGGTATTCGCCTGGAATGATTTGGGGAAACCATGGAAAACCTAAATCTGGATGCTCGTTTGGTGATTCGAACCGGCGTCCTTCCGAATGCGAGGCCAGAGTGTTGCTAATACGGGTCAAAAGAGCAAGGGCGATAATGACCTCAATGTCGACGCGCCCTAAAACAACAACAACAAACAAAATAGCAAGTGTGTGTTTTGGTCATTACATCATATGACACGGCAACATACGTGATGTTCACGTGTCACAAAGCGATATCGCATGGAAGATTTAGAAATTGTGGCATCTTGGACTTTGAAAAGGTTAATGAGCAGCTTCGATACAATGATGTGAGTACAAATAGAGACAACCTTTCGTCATTTTCTGCTTCCTTGAGATTGGCTGCCAAAGAATGTGCGCAATTTATACTTGTAACTTTTTGTGATCAAAATGTTTGTGTTTATCTACACAATATTTAAACGCACAAAGCACTGCGCTCTGTATCCCCGAAATCACAAAACAATATGCACACACTGCTCAGAACAATAGCTTTTAACATAAAAAGGAAAAATTCAAATTACACAGAGTTCAGTGTTCCAAGGATTTTTCCTACCTGCCTGCAAGTTCGTTTTGTCTGAATGTATTTAGAATTCATGACACAAACAATTGCGTAATTTCAGATATGTAACTCACAATAAAGTGTTGTTCTAATGTAGCAACTACATCTTCTTCTTATTAATGTACTCCGTTTTTGTTGGGTTTTTTTCTTGTTTAAAAAAATTGGCCAGTTTTGGAATGATTCGCGTATAACTTTGATCTACTCGTTTTTCTGATGTCCTGTATAACGTATATTTCTGATAAACGGCGATAAACAAAATTAATTGTAGTTTTCAGTTGGATCGTAAACTACAACCTCAGTTATCTCATTATCACGAAAGCTTAGCACCCAGAAATGAATCTGAAATATTACCTGTCTTAAAAATGAGCAGCGATACAAGAAGAAACCGTTAAAGTGTTAATACAAGTGTTGATACAAGAGGAATGTTACTGCAAAATTACCCACTTTAGAGACAATGCCTTTGCGTCCTCAATCAGCATTATTTTCCGCAATGGTAGCTGACACTGGAACCGGGCGTCGCAGTCCGTAGTCACAAATAGCTACTCGTAACTTATACGAACCTTGCGTCAACAGCTTCCAAACCTCATTGCGCTATAAAGGATAGAGAATACTGAGTACATAATATTCATACATGAATCATCAAAAAAAAGTTTTCCTACGTAAAGATCTGAACACCGTAACGCTGTCTCCAAATTAGTCAAATGAGAAGATAGCCTGAAATTTCCAGTTAAGGGACGTCCATAAATTACGTGAGGTGAAACAGGGGGGGTGGGGGGTCCACCGAAATCTCACCAAGGGGGAGGGGGGTATCAACGGAAATCTCACGTGAGGTTTTTGAATTTTTTTTTGGAATGTAGAGCTAAAAAAAAAGGTCTACAAATGACGCGAGATTTTAGGGGTATTTCGTCTAAAAGTGTGGGTGTAACAGGCTTTTTGAGGGTGAGACCTAAAAGAAAAGGTCTCAAAAAGACGCAAGGTCATTTATAGGGGCGGTGTCTCACGGACCAGATCTCACCAGAGGGGGGGGAGGAGGGGGTCGGAACAGATCTCACGAAGTCTCACCAGAGGGGGGGGGGGGGTCCGGAATTTATAGATGTCTCCTCACGGTAGGGGCAGGCAGAAAAATGAGAGCAACGAAACGCTTGGCAATATGTTACATATTTTCTGTTCGTAATATCGTGTGGTTTTGAATTTATTGTATCCTTTAGCGAAATACAATAGTTTTTTACAAAAATGTAATAACTTCCTGAATATTTAAAAAAAAATAATAATAAAGATTATTTGTCGATACGTTACTTCACTCGATCAACATGTAGTGTATTAAGTCGAAAAATACCACGACGATATTCAGTTTTACTCATTTATTCAATTATACCCGAAAAACCAAAGAAACTAAGATTTAATATCTGTTAGTCTACCAACGATATTACCATCTTATCTCTACTCAACTTAGCGAATTAGATTACAAAGAATTTTTCAAAATCCTTCTATCTCCAAAGAAGATTAGTTCGCTTTATCTAATATCTTTCCAGCAAAAACAAGCCTGGTTGATAAGCGGTAACGTTAGGACCTCTAATTCGGGAGAACGCGGATTCGAATCTCTCTCCTGCCATCCAGATTACGGGCTTCCGTGATCTCTCTAAATCACTATAGACGAATGCAGGAATGAATCCTTCAAATGCCCATGGTTGAATTCCTTCCCGTCCCTCGGCCCCCAAACTCTCCCGTTCATCTCGATGTCGACGAGCTAAAAACAAAATTCAAGTGAAACACATTGCATTCACAGATATTGAGAAAACATCTTATGATTACGTGCAGACATAAAAGATTGTTTCTTGCAAAACTATCATCGAATGAAGAGCGAACTTGATGCTTATGAAAATGGTAGCAAGTAGACAGTTATGGTAACCGAAACCACTTTGGTCTGCCTGGGCGCATTACCAAAAGTGAACGCAGTATTCACAAAAAATCGTTACAATGACTGTTTCAATTATGCTCCCTCAAACTACTGAATAATCTTAAACGTTTCAGATGAACTTCACTCTCTTGGAAGGGAGGCGGATTGAGATTTGGGAATAGGGAAGCACCAAGTTTTGATATGACTATATACAGCCCTGTCATTGAATTTTAATACAGAAGATTTCTTCCAGAGTATATTTTCGAAGCAGTCAAAAATGTCACCTGCAATTTCCTAAGAAGATGGTCTACTGAACAATGCAGCGGGATTATTTGATCAGATTAATCACAATTCACGTATGTGATGGTACGGTGGACTCTATTATGTTAAAGTATAGCTATGTTGATGGCAGAATTATAATGAGGCAAAAATAAAAGTTGGCTATAAGACACTTTTTTTTCTAAAGCCTGATTAAGGTATTTTGAAGGATTAATAATTATTTTTGACAACGGATACGTCGTGGAACTGGATGTTATCACTGTTTCCATCATTAGCACCAACTGACAATGGTTCTAAAATGTTTCAGTTGAGCCCTCTGCTTCATATGATATGTCTCAAAAACTTCCTGATTAATGTAGAAAGCGCCATTTTTACCAGCCAATTCAACCGAATTGCAAAATATCACTTCTGTTTTTCGCTAACGCTTGCAACACTTGTTGAACTACAACCGCACCCAGTATTTTCTAATTTGTATAAGTGATACTCAGATATGCTTTATAGGTGTCGAAGCGATAAGGCGTGCCTGTAAATAACTAACTGTAACATGTTCATTCAACAATCAGTTTTGGAAGTTAATGGATTTCAGCAAACCGAGGTATTTTACTTGATCCAGAAAACTCATTGTGATTCAGTAACGGCTTAAATCTTTAATGTATGGAATTATTGTGAACAAATTTGAGGTAGACATGAAAGACAAAGGATACACCGAAACCTATAACATCAAAGAGTAACTGCCACAAGGGATGCTTTTCCATTAGAACCACTGGATGGCAAGAGTGACTCGCAATAAAAATAATTTTGTGAAGTGTGGTCTTTTTGACTATGGCAAAATACAAGAGCAGCAACATATTTTTAGTTACAGGCTAAGCAATTAAAATATAAAATATGCCGAACTGTTCAGTTTAGGACAGGAAAGAGTTTCGGGCACGAAAAGGTTCTGTGGTGACTGGTCTGGAGGAGAAGAAGCTGAGCATTTCACAGGCCTTTACTCATAGTAGAGAGATATCTGCTTCTCTAATTAGCGTCTCCTTTACAACCACATTCCTTCCCTCCGGCATGTCTGGTATGCGTCTACGTGCGATTAGAAGCCAATTAGGTAATCTTCGTCTCCAGTTGTACTGCTGGGAAATTTAACTCAAGAACTCCACAGCAGCTGCCTCCAGTCTTTAATAAAATTTGGGTGTTTTCTCCTGTTAATATCCAATTGTGTTGAAAGAGTGATGAACAGCGCATTCACCTTTCGTCATGAAAAAAAAAATTCACCCTGCGGACAGTGAAAGGGTCTTTAAGCACTTTACTGGAGGAGATTTACTGCAGAAGGTAGCCTTGAAGAACAGATTTCCCGAATTGACCAGCTACTGACTGTCGTCTGGTAACGAGGTGAGTCTTGAAACAAACACACCATTCTAATATTTAAAGTACCATCACACAAAATTTCAAAACCTAAAGTAAATATCCGCATAATTGGACGGTAGATGTCTAAGTAAATTGCCATCGTTGAATCATCTATATCGCTGTTTAAAATGTTGATAACAATAATATTTTTGATTTATCATCTAGTATTCGAATACTTTTCTCATAAAAACACTTGTTTTGTACTGAGTAATACCTGTAGGTTTTCCTTCCTCTCCAGTGTATTTATAGTCGGAAGAGATAGTTCTGGTGCGTATCGTCCTGTGACATCCAGAATTTGTGAACTGTAGAGTAGCGATATAAATGTTGGTGTAAAACAACGTGATGAAGCAATTAGAGTAACAGAAAGCTGAACACATACAAAATTAGTATCTAATTATACCTCATCTGATTTTTGAGATTACATTATTGTATTCTGTCAAATATATCATTAATGAATATAGATTACTATTCGGAAACGCTTCTAGGTAGCTGTGAGATAATCTTATCCACTTCGTCTTACCCTATTGTCTACGTCATGTCTTTGACATTAAATATTCGCAATACACCGCCTCTGCACAATGACTCCCACAACTGCCAGCATACATTAAGTGTGGAAATCGTACTGTGTTCAAATGATTAAAAGTTAATGTAACTCGAACTCGTTTCGCGAACTGAGATGACTAATTCAGCAAACAAAGGGACATATTTCGCATGATAACATTTCTTAACACAGAGGTCAAACTGAATTAACGCATTCTCATTGTTGACCATATAATTAATTCTGTTTACACACAAGAAAGAGACGAAATTGCATGCCCGACTGAGTGAAACGACTGATGATTAGTACTCATTGTCTGATACTTCAATTAATTCCACAAAGGGAGGTAATTAAATTTCATTCGGAGGTTTATAACATAAGTAAAAAACGTATTTTACATGTCAGTATCAAACCGCTTTTGACCGCTTCACTTTCCCTCCTATTCAGGATTGCATCTTATCGCCAACAATTTATAACATCTACGCTGAATGTGTCATCAGGTAACCTCTCGATGGCTTGTATAGAGACTTCTCAATTGGTGAAACAATATTAAGATTTTTGCTGCTGAAACCACCTTCCTGACCAAACAAGATCGACTTGCAGACCGAGCCTGGTGGCTGCATTCGGAACAATATTCGAAAACACGTGGGGTCGGTCTCCGGTCCTACTGTGCAGATTTCGGATTTCCATAAATGCCCAAAAGAAATCCAGGCGAATTTCATCCAGTTGCTTGCAGGGGCGTAGATATCGGGGGTCCAGACGGTGCCGTGCATCGGGGTCCCCAAGTGCTGCTCAGGGGGGCCACGCTCAGCTCAGGTGGCCCCCTAAACCACCTCAGAAGACTTGGTAGAGGTCGTCCATCTGGCCTGGGGGCCCAAATTATTTTTTTGCACCGGGGCCCTTGTCATCCTAACTACGCCACTGGTTTCTTGCCTCTAACGATCTCGTTACCAAATTAGCCATAAAAAAAATTTCTACAGGTTAATCTGGTATGCAGATCGGTGATCAACCACTAAAAACGAAAACTTATGAAATAAAGAGAGGCTACAGGTCAAATCAGAATATTTCGGGTGGTTAAAGATTTTGTCAATGTTCGATCTAGAAATTTTTCACCGGAATTTATCATGAAGAGATGTAAAAGGGTGATCTGCCATGAAAACGCTTACAAAACTGGCACATTAGAACAGTGAGTATTAACACAGAACTCCACCTGAATCAAACACTTGAGCTCTTTAACATCATCTGCGCTTGTGAGATCCCAACCGTCTAGTTTGTAATTGCAAGTAACAGCAGCGTGACTCAGGGGCGTAGCTATATGGGGCTAGGCGGTGCAGTGCACCGGGGCCCCTACGCTCAGGTGGCCCCCTACGCTCAGGGGGCCCCCAAGCATACCTCTGGCGCAGTTCAGAGGCCCACGAGCCTTCATGGCAAACTGGCGGCCTTTTTTTTTTTTTAGCTCTACCGTCGTCTAAGGGGGCCCCTGAGACACATAAAGCCCCTCACTAAGGGCCCTCACTGCTCAGGGGGGCCCTTAAACACAGCTCAAGGGCCCCCATCCTCAGGTCAGGGGGTCCCTACCAGCAACACAAAGCAAAAAAAAAACGTCGCCCATCTGGCCTCAGGGCCCAAAATAAATTTTTTGCACCGAGACCCCTGTTGACCTAACTACGCCACTGGCGTGACTATGTTTTTGTGGCGAACGTGACTTATTAGTTAGCTCAGGGATGCTTGGAGGGTACTAGTGCCGCCGTTCATTGTGTTGTGCGACTGTGGGCAAGAATGTGTGTTATTCAGTACAAAGAATGTGTTCACAAAAAAATTGCGAGCTGCGATGAGGAAGCTTTTAAGTTAAAAACTGGCCAAAATAAATGATTTTATTACTCATACTAAGGATGTCTGATGTATTTCGACATCCACCCACCCTCCTGCCAAGTATTTTAGAGGATAGCAAAAAGAGGAGATATTTCCAACAGCCAATAAGATAATTTTAGTAAGAGATTTGTTTGCTATAAATGTTAACAAGAGCACAGGAAATGAGAGAGGAGAAGATTGTTTGCTGGAGGGACTGATTGGTGGGCGAGTATCGAAGGACAGCCCCCCATGAAAAGTTTCTTGGTTGCTGGATGGGCTGAAGAACTGTTTTGACAACGAGACTAGAGATGTCTGCTCTGGTTGAACACGCGATGAGACGAGAACTTGTGACGAGGCCGGTGGACTGTCATCACCTGGTAGAGTAATGTGCTGTATCGACACGGCGCGGGTTCAAGGAACAAGTCGGTAAAACTATAACCAGCAATGAAAGACATTTCCAATCATTTTTCACCCGTGCATAGCGCCCTGAGTCACAAAACACTTCCCATTGAGACTTCAGTCGGACTAATCAATTAACAGTACTTTCAAATTGTTTTTGTTACTGCCAAACAAATTTAATGAAACAATAAACGTGAATTATTTCAATCCTTTTTTAAAGAAATAAATTTTGTGAACACTTTTTCAATTTTTCTTTGTTGTTCTTAAATGATGTGTCATGTGGGTTGAAATCATAAATAATTGTGTCCAGTGCAAAAATCTTAGCACTATGGCATCCAGCACAGCGTGATCGATAAGCTAAAACCAACCAAACCCTAAAGTAGTCATTTCAAATGGCGCCCAACGTGGAGAAAAGAAAATTGTGAATTGTTACAAATGAGTCAGTATCTTTAGTAAATAGAAAAATTTATTTGTTTCAGAAGTTATTGCAGTGAGACAGAGATATTAGCACGACGATGCCATGTTTTTTAACTTTCAGGTCCATATGTAATTTTATATAATTTTTCCCCCATTAGTCTGAAGGGAGTGGATCCAACCCAAGAATAATATCTGTTCTCTAAATTTGTTTTGTTTATAAAATTTGTCAAGGAACTATGTTTTCTTTATTTCTCAACGCTGTTTACTTAGTATGTGTTTGTGAATAATTAGTGTAATTATTTTGTTTTTCTGTTGTCTTCCGATATTTGAGTGTATCTGACGCTGGAAAATTTTGAGAATGATTTGCTGTTGGTTTTGCTTCATTTGTGATGTTATCGATGTTGAAAAATTTTGAGATAATTTCTGCTGCTTTCCGTTTTTTTGTGTGAATTTTATCCATCGAAGTAAAATTTTATTTGCTTTTCAGTTGTTTATCTGTTGAGGTCTGTTGATTAGCGGCAATATATAAATATTTAACATACTTTCCGGCATTTTTTTTTTTTTTTTTTTTTTTTTTTTTTTTTTGTCGAAAGCGTACTTTCATCATACGGACAGGTTTATTTTTAAACGCCTCACGGGAGGTTTTGGTTGGAAATTTTGTAATTTTTTTCAAAATATATAAAAAAAAACCGAAATATTCTTGCCAACAGTCGCACAACACAACAAACAACGGCACTACCAACGTCCAAAGATCCCTGAGCAAGCGAATATGTGACGTTCGCAACAAAAACGTATTCTGTGAATAATACTGCTACGACTTGCATTACAAGCTAATTGACAAATAGAGCTTGAACGTCTTTAAAAATTGATGTTGCACCGGACTGGTGAGCTTAACTTCGATAGAAACAGAACTAATGAAGATTTCATCCAAATAACTCAAAATATCCTAATCTATTTCTTCCTGCCTTAATCAAAGAATCTTTCGGATCTATTGAAATTTTGTGGGTGAAGTTGGAGAAGACTTGAACAAACCATGTTGGAAGCAAGGTTGAAATAGAAGACCGCGTGGAAGACGGCGAGCGGATACATGGTCAAAATGAAGAGAATCTGTAGTGAATGACATAGCAATATAAAAAGAAATCCAGTGACATCACAACTTAGTAATTATTGTCTGATACAGGGTGCGGCAGCATAACTTCCTTTTTTAAAATGAGCGCCATTCAGTCGGTTGATATTGTAGAGCGGCGTTAATGGTCTCGTTCGAGTGGTGTAACTATAAAGTTTTGTCCCAACACCGTTTAGTCGCAATCATGCGTTGGAACAATGAGGAGCGTGCGTTTGCCGTTGAGGCCTACTTTTCGAGCGGATGTTCTGTGATCGCAACCCAGCGCGCTTTTCGGAATCGCTTTAATTTAGCCCCGTTGGCCCCTGTTCCGGACCGGAAATCAATTGTTACGTGGGTCACTACGTTCAGACAAACTGCAAGTGCGACAAGACGAAGAACTGGAGGCTCTCGGCCCATTAGATCACCTGAGAACATTGAGGTAGTGAGAGATTCAATGTTGCGATCACCACGGCGTTCTGCGCGCAAACATGCGTCTTCCCTTGGAATTTCCGATCGTTCTGTGAGAAGAATTCTTCACGATGATCTTCATTTTCATCCATACAAGATGGCGATTGTACAGGAACTTTCTGAACATGACTTCAATTCTCGGATGAAAGCCTGTGAGGTTCTTCTGGGAGAGGTTCCTAAGGACGATATTGTTTTTCTTAGTGATGAAGCCCATTTTCATTTGTGTGGATACGTCAACAAACAAAACATGCGCTACTGGGCTGACAACAATCCTCGACAATTGCATCAAAGGCCTTTGCATTCACCGAAAGTCACAGTGTGGTGTGCAATTTCCTCAGCTGGAATTATTGGTCCCTGGTTCTTTGAGGAAAATGAGGTCACAGTGACAGTGAATTCGGACCAGTACGTAAAAATGTTAAAGGATTTTTTTTTCCCACGGCTAGATGAGTTGGACTTAGGGGATACTTGGTTCCAACAAGACGGTGCAACGGCACACACTTCAAGAGCATCGATGGCTGTTTTGAGGGAACACTTCCCAGAGCGCCTCATCTCAATTAGGGGCGATTTGGAGTGGCCGGCCCGCTCTCCCGATTTGACCCCTTCTGATTTTTTTCTATGGGTTTTTTTGAAATCCCGTGTTTATGTGAACCGCCCAAGGACCTTACAAGATTTGAAGACTAACATCCGGGAAGAAATTGCCAACATAACGCCTGTTATGCTGACGGGAGTCATGAAAAACACCAGAAATCGGTTTACTCAGTGTGTGGAGAATGGGGGACGTCACCTACCTGATGTGACCTTCAAAACTAAGTAAAACAAAACTTTATGTATGTGCCTACATTATAAAAAACAAATAAAAAATTTCTGATTAATACAATGGGTTTTATTAAGTTTTGAAAAAAGGAAGTTATGCTGCCGCACAATGAATTCCGTGTAGGCAGACAAATTATATTCATCTTATCTCCTAACTTGCTGTCGTAAGAACTGCAGTTATTACGATTTTTTTCATTTTAATTGCTTGATAGATATTTTTAACGATTACAATGGCTTGAGAAATACATACTGATAGAGACGTTTAGTCATCGATATAATCACAGTACATATTCTAAGTGCCCTGTAAACTAGTAGTGCAGCTCCTGATATCAATTTTTGAAAATTACAGATGAATACACATCAAAATGTCCCCCAGTATGTACTACTGCCTCTATCGATTCTCTCACATCTGCATTCACACTGCTCTAACTTCACACACGACAATCGTCACAAATCTACCAGAATATAACCATTTATTACAAACAGACCAAAGTACGCACTGTCATATATAAAATATTAGTTGCCACATTGTGAATTAAATATAGGCTAATTGTCCTCTTCTTAACACTTTGAGCTTCATTAGAGATTTCTTATAATCGAAATATTATTGTTCAGAAAGCCAGCTCCAGATCAGCTCTTTCTCGGGAAATAATCTACTAACAATCGAATGGGCAAATTCATACTGAATTTTTAACACATTATTAATATAAAAAAATCCATTAGCGAAATCAGTCCATAGTATCACAATAAAACACAAGCAAATCTTTCATAATTATTTGAGATTAAAAAGAACTTGAAAATAGTATTAATTTAGCAAGACATATGACAGACCGTAGAGACTTGACTGTCACGCAATTCCTAGAAATTCGGAAATGGAGTAAACCTATAGTGAACACTCTTCTTCGTAATTTGTAAACGATTGACATCAGAATCAAAGACGAACACTTAAGTTAATTTGATGTTTCTCGAGCCATTTCGTAATAACTCTGACCTCGTGCATTGGCTCGTTTCGCTGTTATGGGAGGACATTAACCGAACGAATTTGTCGGCAAAGATGTTTACGTTCAATGTAGCATTCTGACGCAAAAGTAGATGTATCAATGCCACGAAAATGTCGCATCTTGTAACCCCTCTCAACTCGTTGAAGTTTAGGTGATACATAATTGACCCAATGTCCTGTGTGAACAGTTGCATGCTTCTATCGCGAACCTTTGATATTATATATTTGTATTACGACTGTAATAGAGTAACAGTTTAGCGAGCTTCAGTAGTGAACCATACAAAAAAAAATCATCCCGATCATTTTTGTTTCTAATTTCCTACAGTTGGCAATTGCCTACGGTTCAAGACATTAAGAAGTCATTTTATCCGTGTGTCTCAAAAAGCAAGAAAGCACCTACCTACATCCAGCTCAGTGCAAATGACAATATGATTCTACAAACGTCAAATGTAAACATTTTACAAAGCCCACCTCTTTTATAATATAAACATACTGTGCTCGAACACAGAGCTCATAGGGAAACTCATCTCACAACTCCACCATACGCAAGGATAAACATTCCACGCATCCTCGCGTAGCAAAAGATCAAATTAACCTCTCAGTTCTATGACAGCTTTTATGACGAAATTACCATGCACTTTTTTACGCGCAAAGCTACCTCAGGAGCCAATATATCATTCTCCTTAATTTGTTTCATAGACAGAGAGTGCTAAGCAACATCGAACTATACAACTAAACCTAGTGCAAAGCCAATGACAGCGCGTCACAAGCAACCTCAAGGTAAATATACAGCCTGTCCCATCATTGAAGGCAAAGTCACGCACAACCACAGAGTACACAGGTAAACACAGGTGGTCCACTAATATAAATCACATTATTTAACGCCGCCAAGGCCATCTGTAAACATCTCTTCCACCCTCACCGAGTGAAACAAGGCCAGACACATCGCGCGAAATAAAGGTGCAACGCAAACACATAACACACCTCCAAGCTCAATGCCATATGTAACACGCATTTCCAGGTGAACACATATCACGTATACCCATTAGCCTCAAGATAATAATAATTTCGCTTGGTCTGTATGAGCTGGTGACATGATATCTTACTAGCTCCATAAGCCACCTCTATCTTAGCTGCCTATCCCTTTTATTGGCTTAGTGCTTTAGGCCTCGTAGGCTTCAAGTTCATTAGCAACGAGAGAGGATTGGGTACAGGAAACGGGAATGAATTCGGTTCTGTCATTTTGAAGGAATCCTCTCAACATTCGCCTGTAGTGATTCCAGGAAATCATGGAAAACTTAAATCAAGATAGCCAGTTGGGTATTTGAACTCGCACCCTACCGAATAGCAGAACTGTCCGTTACATCAGATTTTAATGGTTTCCCTAAATCACTCCAGACAAATACCGCTATCGTTACTCCATGGCCAATTTCATCATTGTTCCTCTCCTTCAGTCCTTCACCTTCTTTCTGAGTCGTAGGTTATTCTCCAGGAACTCTACTGCAAACTGTTGTGGTCTGAATAGTGAGAATTGTCGACGAGACGTAAAGCCCTAATAATAATAGTAGATTTAAAACACATCAAAATGTCTTCATCACTGCTCTGCGCATCTAACTGAACGCCTATACTTCCGAAAGCAGTGTCTGCGTTGAGATTAGTGATGTGCCGGATATCCGTATTCGTATCCGTATCCGCGGATATCCGAGGGGGAAAAAAGATCTGTATCCGTATCCGTTAATTTTTTAGCGGATCTTTAACGGATCTTTTGTAAAGATTTATTTTACTAGTTTACCAAAGGTAACTGGTAACTTACCACTATAGTAAGTTTTAAGGTATTATATAAACTATCTTTATAGTGAGGTTAGACCTCTAATCTTTGTGATTTGTTAACTGAAATTATTATTAATGTACCGCTTAAGTTTGGTAAATTGTACTTCTAAAATAGTAACTTGGCAGCTTTGTCATCCAAAAGTCTATCACGATTGGGATCATAAATAATTCCTGCTGCACTAAAAAACTGTCCACTTGAAACGCTTGTTGCAGGTGATGATAAAATGTGCGAGCCATGTGTCATAGACCTCCTAATTTGTTACTATTATTCTGACAATACTTTAACAGATCTTGATCTCTTGATATTCTTTTTTCATTAGCACATTCTGCCAGCAAATTAGCATTCGTACATGATAATTGGTTTTCAGCTTCCTCATCATTATCGTCAATATCTAACATTTTGGCCATAGAGTCTTCTAAATTGTTGTAGTGTACTTATTATACAGCGTTTGGTTTTTCTGTGTTAATTGTACTTGTTGTGTGATTTACTTCTGTTTCTGTAGCTGTAAGTAATTTCTGTTTTACATCTTTGATGAAAAAGTCACTGAAAAAACTAAATACCTTGCTATTTGGAACAATATATTTTTGTCGATTTCAGAAAAACGATCATTCATTCTTCAAAAAAGACAAAATCTCAAGAACGGCGGGTGTGCTGACGTTGGGAGTTTCCCCACCATCAACAAGAACTTGCATCTCATCATATAATTTATGAGGAATAACGTCGGATATACATGTGTTTTTACGCTTAATTTTCTTGTGGTATCCTACAAGGGCTCAGTACTCTCAATAATCCTTGAATTAAGATCCACATTCGCGTAAGCTGGACGTTCGTCGATAGTAGATCGAAGTAAACGACTTTTTCACTGTGGTCCAAGTTGAGAAAGTTGAGATCCGTATCCGTATTCGCGGATCTAGACACTAATGATCTTTATCCGTATCCGCGGATATACATTTTTAACGATCCGGCACTAGTTGAGATCAACGTTTATTAGGAGTCAAAGTTAGCTAGAAAAACTGCTAATGGAACATTCTGTGACGGCTGAAAGTCGCTTGAGAAGAGTGAATGGATACTTTGCTGTCGGAATAGTACAAAAACACTGACGACGCATTGCGATGGCCGACCTTGGAGTGAACAGAAAACGCCGCTTGCCACCTCTCGATTCCATCTCATCTAGGAACATTCCGCTTATAACATTTCTTTGATTGGAACCCCGCTGGTTTTTATGAATTAGTAATTTACTGGAGGCAACTTAATCATCGCTTCGTCCCCCCGCACTGCATAAAACGTCTTACTGGTAAATACCACTTTCTTTGTCATCAGTCTCTGTGCTGGCTTGATGAAATTCTCAAACTCTTCCTACACCGAGCTGGTCTCTCAATTTCAACACATCCTCTATAAACGACGTTCTTAATTACCAGCTTCACATGTTCTAATCTTTAATTCCCTCTACAGATCTTTCCAAACATATTAAGCAATTCCGCATGCCTGATTTGATTGATGCATCATCTAGTCTCTTCTTTCTGTGAAACTTTTATGCAACTTTTATGCAACCATTATCTCTAGATCACGTTCATCTCGCACTTTATCTACACACTAAATTTTCAGTATTCTACAGTATCAAAATGTTTCTTTCCCAGTCTTTCTTAAGTCCTAGATACACACAGTACTCCGCTCCAGAAAGTTCTTTCTGAGTCGTAGGTTATTCTCCAGTAGCTCTACTGCAGCTAGTACTGTAAGGTGTTGTGATCTGAATAGAGAGAATCGTTATTTCACACAACATTCTAGTTTTGACATAAAATCTCAGCTACTCTCACCAGATGCCAAACCAACGACGGATGGACGATGTGGTTCATTGGTTGATTTTTCCCTTAATTGCTGTTGTGGAAATTTTTAAATTGTCAGTACAACATAGTGAGTGCAATAGCATGGCAGTCTCTGTAGCTGTTAATGGTTTTGGAAAAGCCTCTGAGACCCCGATAACATGGTTGAAACTTCTTGACAAGACTTTATAAACTCATAATGTCCAGTTCACTGTGTCAGTAACTACTGTCTTATTTTCACAGATATTTCTTTATGGTGTTTGCAAAACATACGTACCATGCCAACATCTAAATAAATAAGTTTAATGTTTGAAACTGAAAGGTATCCTCTCTCATATCTTCTAACATGACAATGTCATAAGCCAATCGCAGCGAACTGATTATATGATCCGTGAACCCTAATGCTGGATTAAAATTTTTGTTTCTCTTCTTCACAAATTGAACATCAGTGGTGTCACTACAACTTTTTTTTTTTAATTGAGGCTTGTCTCTCGTTATTCTGTAATTTTAGTGTAAGAATATGATTAAGTTATTACTCCATCTCGATATTTTAGACTTGTTTGCTTTGAAATTTCGAACATTTTGTCAAGTCTAACAGTATCTAGTCCATAAATCATATAAATGTATCTTTGCTTTTTTCTCAATCCGTTATTCCAATTGTTAAGACCACGATCGCACCCCGGTTCTTCCCAACCCTAAACAGCTCTCTCCTGCTAACTCTTCAACATACGTTACGATTTATTAGGCAGCGTTTATGAAGAAGTTTTCATAATACAGAATTTTTTGATGACGAGCGATATAGTAAACCTAATTATAGAATTGCTTCTGATTTGACAGTCATGGTGGTTTTGACGACCATACTAGAACTGAAAACATCCCTTCCATTGTATTGCAACATTCTTGGTGTAACAGCGAAGGAGTGTGTTTCTTAGTTCAAAATTGTATGCACTTTGTGAGATCCATCCATGATGTGCGAATCTGGAAGGTCAAAAACTGCGCATCTACAGCTGCTTTCTCCTCTTCATTTGACTCGAAACATTTTCCAGCCACAATTTACAGTAGAACTCCAATTATCTATTATCTAAAACTCCTACTATCCGAATCGCTGATTATCCGAATCGCTTTTTTAATTAAGATGGAAATGGAGGAGACATGAGAAGATGGGGATGGCGTGCTACTTGCGAAATTCAGAAACAATACTGAAAATTCCTGTATGTTCAGAAGTTAGTGCTGAAGATATATAGTAGGAGAGCATTCGTCAGACCCTGGGTTTGAAATTCTAAATAATGATGAACTTATTGAAAGTATGAGAGAAGAAAGTGTAGAGGAAGAAGTTCAAGCAGACACGGGGCCATCGGTTAGTCAAGCATTTGCCGGCCTTGAAACTGCGTTGAAGTGGATGGAGCGTCTGTCCGAGTGTGACCACATGCAACTTCTCACTGTCAAGCGGATGCGCGGTTTGGCTGCCCGAAAACGGATGAATATAGTCAAACAGCTTACTTTGACCGATCAGTTCAGCAAGCAATGACTTTTATTTACAGTACGGTACTTAACAATTAAAAGTGTTGCCTTTTCATTTAATTAATTAAAAGCTCTTTTTCTTTAAAAATAGTTTTTTCTCCCATTTTCAACATACATACAGTAGTTAATTAAAATAGACTCTTTTTCGGAAAAAAATCCAACTATCCGAATTTTTTCTATCCGAATGGGGTCCGTTCCCAGTTGATTCGGATAACTGGAGTTCTACTGTACTTTAGATTTAGAAATATGTGGAAATCAGCGTGACCAAAGCTGATCGCTTCTGTAGTAAAAAATCAGCGTAATAAAACTGGTGGGATCCTTTTTGAAACAGAACAAACATTGCTGTGAAAATCGTTTTCGAATTTTTTGTGGTCAGTGTTTAAATAATGTGGCATTCATGTTGTACAAAACTTTCTCATTTTTGATTCTCAGCAGAAAATATACTGAGCGCTTTCATCTTTTATGATTACGGCCTCAGCTATACCACACACCTTAATCGTCGATCATTCAATACCATGCTATGTACCTTTTTCATGTTTTCGTCTGTGGTTGTTGTTTTTGGTGGTTCTTCAGGCGAATCAACTTCAAGAAATGTACGATCACGTTTAAATTCAGCTGCACATTTCTTCAATGTTGAATATAAACATTTAGCAACATTGAAAGAATATCCGTTAATGAAATACCGTCCTAAACGAAGAACGTTATCACGATACGATATCAGTTTGAACGAGACAAACACTAAAAAACAGTAGGAAGCAAACTACTTAACAGATCAAGTTGAAACTTGGAATGTTCGTCATTGCGTCATGTACACAAACATCAGAAACAAACTGGCATAATAAGGTTTTGTAATGTGTGTTTAAAGCATATTATTTTGTATCACGATCAAGTACATGATCTAGAATCTAATATTGTAATAAACAACTGGTCATCTATGACGTCATCTGTCACGCCATGACGTCACTCTACGACGTCGCGCAATGACGTCACGCTTTATGCCATTGTTCGTGGTTATGCACGTTATTTAACAACATTTCTAAGCATCCGCAATAAATTAACTGACAGAACACTCAAATAAAAGTATGCATTGCGTTTAAATCTACATATCAATCATTAGATGCTTTTATTTACGTAATATTCTTTTGATATACCGGTATAGAAGTATTCCTTAAATTCTTTGTCCATAGATATGTAAGATAAAAGCTTTAAGTTTCAAGCATCGACGTTAGCGAAAGTTTTGATTAGATTGTTATTTAGCATGTGTAAGAATTGCAATTGGCATTTGACGTTACTGCAGAGGGTATGAATACTTTAGTTTTTTAATATAATTTAATCTGTGCCCTATTATTGAAATTATTAAATCGTTTGAGTGGAAATAGTTGCACACTGATCGCGGCCTGTGTAGCCTACACCACAATTAAAACAAAGTTTATAAGATTTTTTTTTAATTTCCCTTACTTTAACTGAGCAATATTACTGAGGCTATTATTTCAGCAACATGTAACTGTGTCAGCCATTCAAACGTTGTAATATTGGTCTGAATCACGGATAACACAAAAGAAAGGTGTAAAAAACCTTGAAGATTTTTGATCAAATTTATATCACGATGCATTATTGCCACTAAAATGCGATATAGTACTTGTATTAATATGCGTGAGAATGAAGTATTGTTCTTCTGGCGGCAAGTTTAGCGTAGTATGTGGTTAGGTTGAAATCCAACCTGGACCTGGATGGAAACGGAAATATTTTGCTACAGCGCAAGGCACGAGGAATTACACTGAATTTTATTTTATAACAATTCTATTCAGTTAAGCAATTGCTAAGACATGAATTGTCAGAAAACTGAAAGAAAAGTATGTATTTCGTTTAGACTGGCGTATTAATTATTATATTTTACTGAAATCATTACATGGTTTGAAGGAAAGAAGTTCCAAATTGATCACGATATATATGGCGTAAACCACAATTAAATATTACGTGGAACAGCATAAGTTGTTAAGATTTATTTTTAGCTTCCTTCGTTTTAATTGGGGTCATTATTTCAGCCGATGTAAGCTGTCTCAACCGTTAAAATATCGATCTTCATCACAGGTAATAAGGAAGAAAGGTGTGAGAACCTGTGAACATTTGGGATCAAGTATCTATCGCGATGCATGATGACACACTGACATGCGATACAGGGAATGTGTTAATTCGCGTGTGAGTGAAGCTTTGCTTTCCTAGCAGCAATATTTGCGGAGATTGTGGTTAAGCTGAAGTGCAACCTGGATCAAGTTGACAACTGAAGCTTTTTGCTACAGCAGGGACGATAAATTACAATGAGCTTTATTTTATAACATTCTATTTAGGTAAGGAACTGGAGAGAAAAAAGTTACCATAACATTTCGTTAAACCCGTCATTTTTGACGGGGTTTGGGGCTAGTCAAAATATAATTAGGATGAAATGCCCTCTGAACATCCATATCCATAATTCAGCGGTGAGACTCTTAGCAACAGACAAACTTAATTACGATTTTTTAATATAAAAAATATGGATAGTTACGTAATTATGATCCGCTTTCCATGATTTTTGGTACCTAATATACTCCTTCTATCTCATGTGAAAACAATCTCAAAGATTGTGCTTCTGAAACTAGTATTATGATCAATATCTTTGGGTGTATATAGAATATAACTACAGAATAATTATATCTCCTTTCTAAATTGACAATGAATTGTATGCTTAGTGTATATAACGCTCACAAAATCCTGTCAGATGGATACAGGTGCATCTGTATATTTGTTAAAATCTTTACTTCAAAATTTTTCACATTTACATTATTTTTTTATTTATTATTTTTTTTTTTAACATATTACTGCCATACATGAAGGAAGTAGAAAGTAGGATGAGTTTTAAACTCCGGTGACGGCTTATTAGCGCCTTAACCTGTTGCGAAAGCTGGCTAATCATAAGAAGAAGTAACTCGGAGAGAATATTGAAATAACACGCGATTATCTGTCCTGGAGGAATACCAGCTTGGATCATTCTAGAAAGCCACTGGGTGCGGCAACTGGATCAAGCAAAATTCTGCCGGTCGTCCTTCTAGATCCCAGTTCTCATGTAGTTAGTTGCACCAACTGGCCGAACCACGCTGTCTGGTATTCCCGTTCCTGACGCCAAGGCGAATAGGAAGCAAGGTGAATGCTGTTTGCCTCGATACACGCACCACAGTCCACAAAACTTCGGGATGAATTACCTTTTAATTTGAAAATATGTTTAAGAACAACTTGCGTATCCCTGTGGTTCAGTATTGTAAAAGACTGTCAGAAGAAAAAGGCAACAGAAGCCAGCGTTTCCATAATACTTAAATTCATTTTATTCTGCATCTCCATGTGAGATTTTTCTCCCCGAGATGTAATGTTCCTACTTGGTGTTCTGTCAGTAGACAATAGTTATCCTCACTACAGGAAATACACTGACCTTCATTTCTTTGTGAATGGCTCCGCTCCATCTGCAGTATAAAGAAAAAACCTGGCTTGAGGTGGGATAATCGGGTTAGGCTGGAATCGGACTTTATTGGCGACTTGCTATTTGATCATTCACTTCACATTTATTTGCGAATCATAGAGATTCGTTGTATGTTATTATATACATACACAAAACCTCGTATTTTTACGTTCATAATATCAATCTATACTTTCATATATACACTAATGTATATCGTTCTTCACCGAAATCTGTCCTCAACACAATATTGGCGGCTTACGAAAATTTCCCGGCGCACGCCATCTTTCTTTTCTCATACTCTCTATACTAGGGATGGCGATCTGAAATCGATTAATCGAAAAATCGATCTTTTTGACCCAAAAAATCGATTTTTTAAATCGATTTAGAGAACTGAATCGATCCATTGAATCGATATTAAACCAATGAAAATCGAATGTTAAATAGCACTTTCTACATGTAATGCACTTGTACATGAAAGTCATGGTTCAAACGAAGAATCGAAACACTATTTATCGCAAGCAGTTGTGCACCTGATGTATGATCCAATAATTTACTGGCAAGAACAAAAAAAAAAATCAATTATCATCACCTTTACTTAACAGCCAAGAAGTATATCTATATATATAGTAGGATCATCAGTACCTCGCGAGCGCCTTTTTTTATTGCCGGCAACATCGCAAGTGATGAGCGGAACCGCTTGGATCCTAGTAGACAGTACAGACTGTTGTTCCTGAAAAGCTGGGACATTAAGCACTGGCAACAGTAAACTATACCATTTCAAAACTGTTTTATGTAACCAACAAATTTGTGAAATAATGTCTTATTGTACAGCTGATACTTTGATTTAGTTGTAAATAACTTTTAATTAGTTTAAAAATGATAAATGATCGATTATTATGGTGTCCTTTTTGTTTTCCATGTTTGGAATTATATTGAAAATACGAACATTAAAACCAAATCTAAAAAGATCGATTTTTAGAAAATCGATATTTTAGGCTTCGATTTTTTTGTGAATCGATTTATCAAATTTCGATTGGAATCGATTCAAGAATCGATCTTTTTCGGAGAGAATCGCCATCCCTACTCTATACATCACGTCAGAGATAATGCACCACTCTAAATAACTCCAAAGATACTCTCTCCTCTGGTACGCGCACTTAAGGTACCAACTTAACATTATTACAAACTCGTCAAATTACATATGCTTGTACAACATGCAATTACTAACACATACATAATAAAACATCCAACAGGAAGATATAAAATTAAGGACAATTTGGGATGACGACAACTGTTTCCTAACAATGTGTGATCTTGTCATATTAAATTCGTTTTATATTAAATGGCACCGATATACAGCAGACACTGGCCAATATACAGGAATTTCCAACAGTATCTATCTACTACATTTTTACACGTCTTAAAAGCGATTAATTGTAACCTTTAACACATTCGTTAATGTAGTAAGAAGAGCTGTCAAATAACAAGCACAACAATTTTTGCGTCAGTTTCATAAATCTTCCCACCAAACATTCGATGCTGACGTACGGAGCCGGATGCCTGAGTGGAGGACGCGGATTCAAATCCCGTTCATCCAGATTTCGGTTTTCCATGGTTTCCCGAAGTCTTTACAGATGAATGCCGGGACTATTCTCCCATAAAATCATGGCCAATTTCCTTCCCATTCCGTGCCCCCAATCCCCTCCCGCTTCTAATGGTCTCGACGAGGCGTAAAGAACTGCATAATTATTGTGAGGCTATGCCTCGAGATAGTTACAAGACTCATGCAAGAGACACCAGGCTAGATGTGGAGGTAACGTTGTCAGTCCTTCCTCTGTGTGTTTTTTACATTTATTTGGTCAGAAACCTTCCCAGGAACGCACACAATAACTCACGAAAGTTTCATCGCAATCGGATGAATGGTAAAGGAACGCATAAAAGACGAACTAACCAACAAACAAATAAACTATTCATTATTCTAATGAATAATCGTGTTGATTTTTTACTATCTGAAATTAGATTATTTGCAGATGACATAATGCTGTATAAAAGAATCAAAACGATAGAGGATTGTAAACAGTTGCAGGGTGATCTGGACAGGATATCTAGTTGGGTTGGTAAACATGGGATGAAGATAAATGCAAAGAATAGTCAGCTTATTAGATACACAAATAAAAAACAAAAGGTTAATTATGAATATAAGGTGGGGAAAGAATTGCTTGCTGAAGACTTGAAATGTAAATATCTTGGAATTACTTTTGATAACAAACTTAACTGGGCAGGACACATAGGACAGGTGGTAGGAAAAGGTTTCAAAGTTCTGCACAAGTTGGAGAGAGTGATGAGGGGATGTACGGGAGAAGTAAAGGAATTGGGCTACAAAACTTTGGTGAGACCATTGCTCGAATATGGTAGTATAGTATGGGACCCTCATTTTACGTATCAAATACAGGAGTTGGAGAGGGTGCAAAGAAGGGCTGCTAGATTTGTTTCTGAAAATTATCGCAGAATGCAATCAGTGGCGGATATGATAAAGGAGCTGAAATGGGATTCATTGCAAGACAGGAGGAGGATGAGGAGGGTCATGGGAGAGTAAAGGGCATATACTAGTGATGAGGCATGGAAAGGTATTGCAGTAGGTATGAAAAGTAGTGCATGGAAGGGAAAAGATGACCATGACCACAAGCTGGCACTCGATTTCAGGCACAAGGGTGTGAGAAGATTCTCTTTTTTAGGTAAGGGTGTCAGGGATTGGAATGAGTTACCAAGTGAAATTATGAATAATTTACCGAAAACTTTGAAAGAATTTAAAGATAAAATTTGTAGAGGGCAAATGTAGGTGGGTGCAGGATAGGGGTAAGATGGGTGTGTAGGGAAATTGCCACCGGAGCCTGTGCTCCATTGCAATTAAATTAAATTTTTAAAAAAACATTCATTTTTATATATTAGGTTATCAGGACTATACTGTACGGCTGGTGGACATTGAGTTCATTAGATCCAGGATAGGATTCGGCGAAAGTAAGGGGAAGGAATTCGTCCAGACCTTGTGAAGGAACCATGTCTTCAATTATATGGAGTGATTTCGGGAAACCAAGGAAAAACGAAATCTGGATGGTTGAATCGGGTTTCGAACCAGCATCCTCCCATAAATGTGGACTCGACATGTCAGGCTGTGTCCCAATTGTTTTTGTACACACAGGTATTATGTTCGGGGCAGGATGACGCGTATAGAATGTTATTTTGGTAAGAAATAGTGTGAAATCACGCCTGAGTAAAGAGCTGACACTACACCAGACATGTGGTGGGATGTGTTTGCAGGAAAGTAAATAGTCTGGGAAACCTCTCTTGCCGGTGAGTTCAGTTTACAAACGACAGCGGCGAAAGCTTACGTCCCCTGGACGGCGCCAGTATTCAGTAAACAGCGCTGATGGTTGGTGATGCAAGGGTGATGACGGAATTTCTGACGTGTGTTCATCCGCGGTCATCTTGTGGTTGGTTCGCTCCAGTCGTCGAAACCGCAAGTTTATCAGAGCGAGGTAGAAAAGAGAACGCATTAAAGAACCCAGTAGTGTGTGAAAGAAGATCTGTGTTCGTGGTATGTGTAGGGTATGCACTGACGTTACGTTTCAGAATTTTCTGTAGCTGCTCAGCTCAGAAAACGATAATTAGTATATTGAGGGTTCGTAATGGATCGAACCTGCTTGTGAGAGCACAGTTAACAACTGATTTTTTTTTTTTAACACACTTAGTTTTGTTTCGAATTTTTTAGAGTAACTTCCCTTAATAATTATCCACCCATCAATCAAACATGATTTCGAGAATAGTTTTTTGAACATTAAATATTAGAATGGTGCATTAAAAAAGCTTGATAAATGTGATAAGAAGTATATGTAAAATGTTATATTTTTTTGTAAATTAATCATGATAAATTTTATCGATTATTGTCATTTCCCGGATCATAATTTTGCTGAGAAATCATATAATTTTGAGAGAAATGAAAAAAGAATGTTACGAGTGTTTTCCCAAAAGCTCTGAGGTCATAGTTATGAAGAGTGTCTCACTTAAAAATAAAAAGTTTTCCCAACATTTTATCCACATGAGCGACTTAACTATTGTTAAAGTGTACTGCTCAACCTTATAACCTTGTAATCACGGTTAATATTTCAAATAGACATTAAATTGTGGTGGTGTCTATGACATTGTCTTTGAACATTTCATTAAACTTTCAGTGTTTTCAAACAATCTACCGTTATTATTTCGTGAATTAACATTAACTATTTGAATATTATGTGTCTAGGAAAGGACAGATCGCCGGTTTTGATCCAAATGAACGAGATTAATTGTTTAAATATACACCGGATTTAACATATCTGCCACATGATCGACGCGTTATAGGAATAATAACTTCTTTAATCTGGCTTTGTTAATAACGAGTGATAGCATAAATTGTGATAAAATTAATTGAAGTACATTTCTAATATAAGTCAACTTGCATATGCCATAGCGTGTTCACCTAGATATCGCTACCAACTTGATCACTTCATTTCGAAATGCTACAAATCTTATATTAACTGCATCGAACGGTGTTGGAAGAAACATAAACAGCAGAATAGTCTTTTAGTACGTAATGGTTTCAATAATAGAATTCTGCACATCTTGCTTTCCTGGTAGAGTTGAAACGACCGAACATACATTTTTCCAGATTCTCAAGCATTATTAAAAAAAACTACATCTTATTCGCCTGGTGGTGTGGGAGACTCTCTTTAATGAAGATTTTCCGAGACGTCGCGGTAAAGATAAAATATATCAGACAGCCTCCACCGCGATTGTAAGCCGTAATCAACCAAATGTTCAGCGGAAGTCTTTATCTTGAGTACAGAGTCTGATAAGTCAGACGAATCTCGTATTTCTATATAAAGTCTGAATCATTTGTGAAGCATGGGCGGATTCCGTTTTACTGCGTCAAATTAAAATTCCTTTCGATATACTCATTCATAATTGGTCTGATTCTCAGTAGTGAGTTGACTGTCTAGGTATAATTCTCTGGTTCAAAAACTCGTTTCGGTTTTTATCGTGAATTGCACCTCTGTCTACAAAGGCAATTTCCTTATACACCTACTTTTAAATTTCACAAATTTTAATTAAATTATTTTAGTTATGGAAGTAAATTATCCAGCATATCATTCAGTAATTTATACCAGTCCCTGACTGCCTCAGCTACAAAAGTAAATTTCCCAATTCCCCTATGTCTGAAAACATCTCTTCCTTCCCACATACCCATCCATGCCTTACTCGTTCCCATCGCTTTCTTCATCTTCCTCCTGTCTTTCAGTGACTCCCAACCCAGCTACTTCATCATATCTGTTATTTGACTGTGTGCCATTTCCACAAACAAATCTAGTTAACCCAACTACGTTCAACCTGCATATCGTTCCCTATTCAATCAGCGATGAAACTATCACACTCAGGGCTGCCAGATTGTATAATTGGATACAAAACTTGTATAATTTGGTTACCTCTTGTATCCTGTTTGTATAACAGATTGCCTTGTATAATTGGATACAAAAATGAGCACTTAAAAGTAAAGTACATTCCAGCACCTTTTTGAAAGTGTTTGCCCTTTGTTTCATTGAGTTGGCAACCCTTCCTGCATATCTATTTCCTTTTTGTTATTCAAAATTTATCAATGTATACATTGTTTACTTTTCGTGGACTTTTTTTGCTCCCAACACTTTCACTCACGTATGTAATCAATGGATGACCCCTTTGTATAATTGGGTTTCATTCTGTATAATTTCAAAGAGACAGCGGTATAATATAAGTTGGCTGTACTGGCAGCGCTGATCACACTTGCTAACCGACGATGTGAAGGCAATGACACTGTGTGGCCTACAGACGAATAAAAACAGTGACATTCCGTGGCCAAAGTGACCCTCTACAAGGCCACAAGACACAGCCCGCTGAACATGCTTTCAAACATTTAGACGTAATCGAAAAATGTTGTCGACACTACCCATGCTGTTTAAGGTCTGAAGTCGGTCATCATTACAAAGGACACAACCAAACAACAACCTCTCGACCTCGAACGGTTGAAATGAGAGGTACACAAACTACGCAAAACTGGTTGAGATATCACAGCAAAAAATTAAATCTTGGTACATTTGTGATTGTAAACAAAAAATGTTAAATGATAAGTCTCGTTTATATTTTATCCACGCTTGTTCGAACATAAATGAGATAGTACTTATACAGAGACGCTTAGTACAACTAAATGTGTCCTGTGTGGTTAACTTCAAGATTTAAAACTAAATTGACAGACACGAAAATTTAAGAAAATCGTATGATCATTGCCCAAGCTTTATGCATCCGCAAAATATAACCATGAACTGTTTCATCATTAAACAATACCTTCTGATTATATTTACATTTACCAACATTGCTTCTCTCTTTAAGTACTAAAAATTTCTCTCTGTCAAATTTTGTCACAATAAGATTTAAAGCCAAAGAAACATTGAACACCAGAAATTGATACGACGTTCACGAATCTATGTTGAGAATCCTCAGTCGAGTACCAAGCTAAAATTTTAGATTTTGACTGGTGCAAACGAAACCGCTAGAACTGAAATAAAAATCATATTTGAAATTCCACATGCCTGCCACCGTTTTAGATAAAATTTCTACAAAAATGGCTTTTTTTAGGATTGTAACTTACACTTTCATTGATATTTCTGACAAAAACAAGCACCAAGAGCTGAAATTTGTGCGCCTTTCTATAATTTAAATTAGAATGGGCTGCGGTTGGGTAGAAATGTCGCCTGGGCCATAAATTAGATATCGCCGATGTGTTGTTTGAAACAGATTAAATCACACGAAAGGCTACGGCGAATGATCTAACTCAGTAATAGGTAGTGCAATATGCGGAGGATATATAAATAAAGTTTTGAATTTCTCTTCTTATTTTAGATTACGTGCCCTGTGAAATTACAAATATCTTTGTTTTAGTTATAGTGATATCCCATTGTCTAGTGTTACTGAAATCCGCTTTAGTAAAATGAGTTGAACCTGGAGACTGGGCATAAGCTAAATAGCTCGGCAACCTTCGGTGAATCTCCATAATCCCCGATGTGTTAATTATACTGGCTGCCACCACAGCGCTGATTGGCTAACCAGGAAATTTCAAATAAATAACTGCATTGTTCACTTATGTTGTTACAAGGAAGAATAACTGTGATGTCAGTTAAAAGGCAATTGTCTGTTCAGGAAGTAACTACACACAAATACGGAGGGCAGAGATAAAAAATTATAATACGAAGCATAGATATATGTGACTGACATTCGTTTAAATTTATGTGTTGCTATTTGTTTGTTTACTACAGTTAAATACATAAATTCATGTAAGTAGAAGAGCATCATATGTTTATGATCCATTCTCTACAGCAGGGCACAACATAGCCTTAGAATGTTTTGAAAGAAGATAAGAAACAGGAAGGTTTAATAAAAGTTCAGAAAAAAATTACACGAAACTTAGGAAACCACGTAATAATAGTATATCAAACGAATAAATATCGTTATTCGTTTTTATACTTTCATACCACAAAAATTTCCATCCTTCTTATTGGCCTTGTGGAAGTAATTGGAAGTATTACAAAAACAGAGAGAATAATTCCTGGCGGAGACGTGATGTTCGTTTTCTGACTGCGAGTCGCTTTAATCGTTGTGTATTCTGTTTACCTCCCATTGCCTGTTGTGGAAGGAGCGAAAAAAAAAACTAAGGACAGAGCGGGATGCTATTATACAGAAAGATATTTTTATATCGCAAATTATCGAACCAGCATCTTCAAGCAGAAATTTGTCGATGTGTAAAAATGCAAACTAAGATGAGTATAACATAATTTTCCGTGAAGGAATTGCTGAAATATGCTCTTACATATCAGAAACAAACGAGTCTAAATACTACGCAGCAACGATGATGACCTTTCGCAGCTTGGTCAGAGGATTTGAAAGAGAAAGACAATCCTGACAATGCGAAATCCGAACGTATCTGCAGCGTCAAGCTCTCAGGAACACGTGTGACGAAAGTCTTTGCTGCTTTATGCGTAAACTTGGAAGCAGGTGGCCTACGGTTTCCTTCATTTACTGGTTGGTAATTAAAACAATACTTCTGAGAACAATGGTTGCTTCAGGTAACTGGGTCACGTGAATATTTCTCACTATTCTACTTCATTTTAGTGCGGATCAGATATTCGATCGAGCGTGGTAGATGAGCGATAACGCTGTCAGGAAGGACGTAGGTTCGAATCCCCGTCCATCCAGATTTCGTTTTTCCACGGTTTTCCGAGATAACTCGAGGCTAATGACAGTATAACTCCTTAAAAAGGCCATGGCCGAATTCCTTCCCACTCCTTGCCCCTAGTTCTTTCCTACCTCTGCGTCAACGAGGCGTAAAGCCGATTGTGATAGTATTTACAAGTAAACCATTGCAATGTAGTCTTCACGGGTGTACCGCCGGATAGTGTTGTGGAAACACAATATTTCGACGGCTGGCTCTGCCGTCTTCTTTACACATGTCTCATCACCTGAAGAAGACGGCAGAGCCAGCCGTCGAAATATTGTGTTTCCACAACACTATCCGGCGGTACACCCGTGAAGACTACATTGCAGTCATACGCCGGGAAAGTCTTCGTTCTTACAAGTAAACCATTGTTTCGAAGCTATTAACAGACTTTGGACATCGAGTATAAGATGTTTTTACAAAACGGTATATTAATTATTAATATTTTCAGCATTTTAAACGATAATACATCTGAACGCTATCATTTTCTTGATTTATATTATTTTCAACCACTCTCACTTTGAACCGTACTATCATAGAAATTACATTCAAATTGTACAATGTAACATATATGCATTCATAGAATTAGTCGTGTATAAGATGTCACCCCAAATTTTGTGCAATTTTTTTTTTTTTTTTTTTTTTACGACCATCTTACTTTTAATTTTGATGGATGATAAAGTGGATCCTTTTTCTGTTTTAGCTACGTAACACTAAAAAATTGCCCACGCCCCACCTTGGCTTATTTGTCAGGGACGTTACATGTTCTGAGATGGTGCTGATAACAAATCTTGTATTCAATAACCAATTTGTGCTGATATGCCATCAGTGCGCTGGAAGCTTGCAAGTCTGTCGTGCATCGAATTGCGTCACCAGAATGTGAATGGAGTTATCAGCGCCGACTGTGTGGTCATTTCGCAACATTTTGCTCTTCCGACTGATAGCACAGATTATCTGTGGTTCGCCCTGCCTGCATCACAGCAGAGTGCACTGTCATCAGATAGAGTTACGCTCGCTCTCCAATACCACAAAAGAGATAACCACATGTAGTCCATCTCATCCCCACCATACTGTTGATTGTTTCTGCAGGACATGCCAGAGTATTACTACTCCAGTATCAGTTAGATAAACCAAATAACAATGTTCTTTCACTTACCGTACATCAGAAACCGAAGTAAGGCAACAGATACATTGTCGTAGATTGCAATATTGTTTATTGCCAATATACTTGTGTACACATGTTTCTAGCAAGGACCAATACATCTTACACAACAAGAATACCTTATAGTATAATGAATTCCAATATAAATGAATTCCATAGCAAGGCCAGGAACTTCGAGTAAGTGAATTAACAATAAGTTACAATAATTCAATACAGAAATGCTATTACATACAGTTCATAGCTCATTAAGATTATACAAAGCCTTATTACATAGATAATGTTTTATTTCAGTTTTAAATTCATTTCCAGTCAATGACTTTAAATGTGTTGGTAGCTTATTTGACACTAGTCTTGCTCCCATTTCAAATGCACTTTTATCTGCTGCCTTGGAGTTAAATCTTTTGATATGTAAATTAGTTTTGATTTCCTCCTCAGTTTTCATAAGCGATCTGGCGTCAACTGGAAATGTCAGAAAGCCGGCTTAACCTTTCACACTGGAAACACGATCATCGGGGTACATTTCAGAACCGCTACTAGCAATTACCACCAAACAAACTCATCCATTAAGATAACTTCCCTACTATTACGTCATTCACCAGCTGGTGGGCGAGATAGTAGAAGCGTTAGCTGTTTCGAGACCGAATGGTGGAAGTTTCAATGATCCAATATTTCGTCAACAGAATTTGACAGAGGGTAGTTCGTAATTCTTAATCACTATATTTTGTAGGGAATGATGGTCTCATATTCCATAGATCTGCGCATTACATGTGATGTAGATTGGTGACATGAATGTTGAGTGAGGATGTAATCGGGATAGTTTTCTTCCTTCTTTTTTTTCATAGAAGAAACATAAAATTAACACGCTTTTATAAGTAATTACCTATCTTTGCTCTAGAGTCTTAAAAAGAATTTAGCAGGAGTATGAGGACAGGAGACCGGTTAAGGTTCTGGCCTCGCATTCGGGAGGACACTGATTCGTATCCCCGTCAGAGCATCCAGATTTGGGTTTTCTATGGTTTCCCAAAATCACTCCACGCGGATGCCAGGATGCTTCCTGCAAAATCCCATGAAGTCCTTCCCGTTTCTTGTCCTCAGTCACATGCCTCCTATAATGACCACGACGTCGACGAGGCGTAAAGTCAGGAGTAGAAAATAAAATAATAAAAGAGAGAGAGAGAGACAGTGTCTGTTCACCACACTAAATCGGGTACAACGTGACTAGGTTAAAACAGCGGGCCTCTCCTACATGCCGTCTTGATCGCAGTTTCTCTCAATCACCTAGGCCAATGTTAGGTAGGTCCACAATTTCAGCCTTATAACCAGTGGCGTAGCTAGGTTAACAAGGGCCCGGGGTAAAAAAATATTTTGGGCCCTCAGGCCTCTACCAAGTCTTGTGAGGTTTGCAGGCAGGAGCTCCCTAAGCATGGGCCCCCCGAGCTGAGCTTGGGGGACTCCTCAACTGCACTTGGGGGCACTCTGAGCTGCGCTTGGGGCTCCCTGAGCTGCGCTTAGGGGCCCCCTGAGCTTGGGGGCCCCGGTGCACGGCACTGCCTAGCCCTGAGATAGTTACGCCTCTGCTCATAACCTCACATTTCACAAACAAAAAAAAAGAAAAAAATTCTCTAAGCGTCATCAGTTCATAATTTAAAATAGCTGCTGATTTTTTCAAAAATGAATAAGAAAAAAGAAATAATTGTGATATCTGTATTTCTTTATTTAACCAAAAACAAAAAATACATCTATCATGCACCACTGAAGTAGGCTTGGTGACTGTTTCACATCTTCATGATGATCAGTACTCAAGACTCTAAAAGAGTCATCAGTTCATAATTTAAAACATCTGCTGATTTTTTTTAAAAATAATAGAGAAAGATACACGAAATTATTGTGATATCTGTATCTATTATTTAACAAACGAATTTTGCTATTTTTTGGCGTAATATGGCGGCTCCATGCAACAAAATGTCACTAAGAAGACTCCCCCGTTTCTTATTACACGCCGCCATATTTTTAATTTAATTTAATTTAATTGCAATGGAGGACAGGCTCCGGTGGCAATTTCCCTACACATCCATCTTCCCCCTATCCTGCATCCACCTACATTTGCCCTCTACAAATTTTATCTTTAAATTCTTTCAACGTTTTCGGTAAATTATTCATCATTTCTCTTGGTAACTCATTCCAATCCCTGACACCCTTACCTAAAAAAGAGAATCTTCCCACACCCTTGTGCCTGAAATCGAGTGCCAGCTTGTGGTCATGGTCATCTTTTCCCTTCCATGCACTGCTTTTCATACTTACTCCAATATCTTTCCATGTCTCATCGCCAGTATACGCCCTGCATACTCCCATGACCCTTCCCATGCATATAGAAAGAAAATACCGGATATCATTTTTCAAATATGAAGTGAAAGCTGTAAGCGCGGTTAGCTGCCGGCTGGAAAAATAAAAAGCCTTGAAAGCTTTATTCATGCAAAACTTTTGTCTTTGTGAGGAAGCAGAGGGAACCTTCACAATATACGACCTTGGGCAGCCCCTCGGTTCTCTTGTTGGTCGCAAAATGCGCTTCACCATTAAAGCGGTTCACGTATAACTCCTGATATATATCTAAAAATTACGTTTTGAATCATCTAGCATATTTTCTTCAGATATTTAATAGCAAATACATATTTCTGTTAAGACGGATAAAATGAGCAAATCAAAAATTAAATATTCATGAAGGGACGTTCATAAACGATAAAAAAATGCTGATATGCAGGCAGTATCGATCAAAATGTAAATAAATGCTGGAAAACGGTGTAAATAATAATATCTCCGATGAGCTTTCTAATACCACCAAACAAGAAAGTGGTTGGTTAAGTCAATATTCATGAATGTCACCCAAACTAAAGACGTAATTTAGCATACAGACATGTACTACAGCACAACTGGTTGTATTAGCCTTTTCATGGAGCCAAAAATAATTTAAAAAATTTATTTCTTTTAATAAGTGATAATTAAAGCGACAATAATTACTATTGTTTCAAAAGATTTAATTTAATTTCAATGGAGCACAGGCTCCGGTGGCAATTTCCCTACACCCCTATCTTCCTCCTATCCTCCTCACAAAACAAATGCATGCGACATTAACACCACGAAGCATAATTTAGCACTCCAATGACAGAGTTTCAGTTTGCCGCGCATTCCACCTCTGTCATTGCTGGACGTGCTGTTTAAAGTGTTATCCAAAACACAAAGCGTTCACATACACAAAGCAAGTTTCGTCTGAGATGGCGGTCAGGTTAAGCGTACGTAAACATTTCAAGCAGATCCGGGGATCTTCAAAGCGGAACGCTAACGAAAATACTATCAATAAATAAACTACAATATGATCCGCGTAGCGACAGTTGCAAAGAATTAAGATCCTTTACATATTTAAAAATGCAAAGTGATTGATAAAATTGTTGAAAATGCTGCAATTAAATTCACAATCAAAATAATCTAACAAAAATCGCAATACCGTATATTAAAGTCTAGTCAAACATTAGAAAATGCTGAACACGAAATGTTTTATCTGTGTTGGTATTGTCTTGCTACCATTAGCTCTCATTAGATATTGTGAAATTCAAACAATCATATTATGGCTTTATTTTGTTCAAGACATAAACCTTATGAAGGAATCTGTCATCAACAAGTTGGAATTTGTATATGATCTGAAAACAACTCAATGCTTTAAATTAAGCATGACTAGAAACTAAAACGCTAGTACTAGTATGTTGCGCCGCTGTTCCCCGCTTTCCTGGAATGTGCCATTTGACATTGTAATAGTCATACACCTATATTTCGCCAGAAATCAGGTTTGTATAATCAGCAATCCGCTCAGCTAAACATTTTGTTGCCCAAACTAATTTATCACTGAAGTACGCCTCTTTAACGACGCTGAAAATATCCTGTGTTGTTACTATTGTGCACTAGCTCGTTTCAGGATTAGCCGCAGATTTACTCACAATATCAAAGGAGAAGGGATGTAGTTTCAATAGAATACAGAATCGATAATTTTATAGATTGGGACATAGCGTCTTGTCGACTCATTCTTTACCATTAAGGAAGAATCGCAGTGAAAAACAGACAAAATTGCTTCAGGGGTGAGAAAATACCAAGATTTGTGGAAACCTAAAACTTGGAATGTTGCATGAATATATTTTCTATATCACCGTTCACAGAGGAAGCTTATAAAGTCTGCAGAAAACAAGCACTTGCAAGACGAAGCAACCTGATTTACAACCAAAGGCAAAATGGAGTCATAGACGGTGACAGTCAAATCCAACTTTCACGAAAAGATCCAACAGTTCAGCAGACAGTTTTAAAGCACTGTCATTCTGTATGTCAGGGCCCAGGGTGGCCAACCCAAATGATCTTGCGGGCCACTTTGGAACTGCATCATAAATAACTCCACGGGCCGCATATAAAATTATATATCCCTATATTAGATTTAGAGCTACTATCGACTATTTTTTTTAGAGAAAAGTTGAAACATAATGAATTATTATTATTGTGTTTACTATTATTCTTACATGAAAAATAGACAATATAATAATAATGATACTAAACGCACATTTTAAAGCAATACATAACACTAAAATGATATATAAATTAAATAAATTTTGAAAAAATGGATGCCCAAATAGTGTTTTTTTTTTTAAATACAGTGGTTTTCACTACTTTGGTCATTATAAAATAAATATATTTTGTAAAAGTGTGATGAATATCACGGGCCGAAAAAATATTCAAGGCGGATTGTGGGTTGGCCATCCCTGCTGTATATCATAATTCGTGTAATGGCTTTGGCTATCAACATCAGACCCTGCATAATCGTCGGCACATACACTCTTGTTGGAAGCGTAGAATATTGAGAGCCACATTGTGAGATCGACTGATCAGTTAGAGCCATTCGAAATGGCTTCGCGGTATTTTAACAGAACATCGGCTATTTCTGATCGGCCGTATCTTCCGCTTGCTGTATATCCGATACACGAAGATTGTTGTGAGATCAGAATCAAGGAAGGAAGCCCACGTAAACCATGAGTCAGATATTTAAAGAGCTGTTAACATAAGGTCATCTGCGTCTTCTGGCTTCCATATTACAGTTTTTGATTATTTCCGGTAATTACAGCCCACCATTTCGAATAAAATGTCACAGTGGAGAACGTTTCAAACATTAGTGCGAAGCTTACATGATTCATGAAGAGATGGTGACACTCAGTTTCGTCCTTTGACGAACTTCGTTTTTATCAAGACACTATCACCTTAAATTTAAAAATAAGTAAATAGAGAAATCTGGAGTTAATGAGTTTCAGGGAAGACTACTTCTTGCTACACTCAGTCCAATCTGAATTTATCGCTCGCTATCTTCGGGTGACTTCATGTTTAAGGAACCTAACATTTTCGATATACCGTGCTGTCTGAACTCTCTACACTAGCTACAGATCTTTTTTTTACTTATGGTTTTACGCCTTGTCGACGTCGAGGTCATTAGAGGCGGGATGGGACTGGGGACAAGGAGCGGGAAGGAATTCGGCCATGACCTTTTTGAATGAAGCATTTCGGCATTTGACTGGAGTGATTGGGGGAAACCATGCAAAACCCAAATCTGGATGCCCGGATAGGGATTCGAACCGCCGTCCTCCCGATTGCGAGGCCAAAGCGTTAACTACAAATCAAAATTCTAAATGCTTTTTTGGAATGTAGTGATGGGTGAGTTGGAGGTAACGTGATCACTTCTTCCAGTCCGAATACGCTTAATTAAATAACTCCATGGAATGTTCTGTGTTATTTCTGACACAATGTTTCTAAGCAAAACGTAAGCGGGTGGCGTGTTCTAGCCGCTACTATTTATAACCTTGAGTCCATTCCGCTGATGTGTTACAACAATGCGTGCCACGCATGAGTAGTTTCGCAAACGGCACTACAGCTCAAACGCCATAATCCTCCTTAGCTCCGTGAGTCCTTGCCTGTTCATATCAAGCGCACTCATCGCATCAGGTACTCCATTGCTTTATACATTTGCTTTGAAGCTAATTTACAAATCTTCTTTAATGGCTAATTCATACGTGTCAGATCAACAAGCTGGCAGCAAAGAAAACGTAACAAATGCTAGTAGAAATTCTTGCTGGTTCAAGCATATTCCAAGTTATCATAAAAATACCTGATCAGCATCTAAATGTTGTCGTTGAAGGTTATAGACGAATTTTGCGTTATATTCGACCACTTTGCATGAAAGCAGGACTGTTCATACCCAGTTGCTGTTGTGAAGTAATAGTTTAAACTGCTCTAAGTAGCCACTAAAGTGTTGAGCAACTAAAATCTCGATTTCTTATCCTTTTTATTTAATAAGCACTTTTTTATGCTATTGGGTATGAAGAAGATATAAGTTAGAATTAAATGCATCGAATATCGCAGATTGTAATGGAAGAAATTGTTTCTAATGGTATTTGACTTCCGAGACAGTAAAACCAACTAAATTATTTATTCATTCATGAACGTAAGCTATTGTTCAGTCGCCAATGAACAATAAGCTCAACCTTACTTCTTATATTGCTTTACTTTACATTACTTTAGTGGATCTGCCATTCGAAAGTTATCGCCTCCATTTCTTTCTAGCCTCAGCCTCTTCCTTCGTTAGCTAAAGTTTCTGCCTTCATTAATGTCTGTTAAAATTCCAAATCTTCTTCTTCCTTATTTGCTACATCCATTGGTTTTTACTTTCATGATTCTCTTCTCTAGACAATTTCTACCTAGTATGTGTCTTGGCCAAAACGATGTCCTCTTCTTTAGTTTATCACACAGATCAGGTTCTCTCCTGACTTCGTTAAATCCATTCATTTCACTTTCTCCACAACCGTATTTCGAAATTTTCCAAGTACTCTTCTTCTTGTTTTTTAACTGTCCACATCTCTTATCCATACAACTTCACACAAAACAGTCGTTATTTTCATTCTAACCTCTTTTACAACTCTTACAATAGCCTCCATTATATTCTGCAGTTCTTCTCCTCACTCTTCCAACATCGCCTTTGTATCTGATTGTTTATGGTTTTTCTTCGCTCGTTACAACTCTTCTTGCTTTTCCAATGCCATCTCCGTCAATTCTACCAGAATATATGTTTAATAATTTTGGTGAGATACAGAAACCTAGTTTTTATCCTTTTCGTGTCGCACTGCGTACTAGTGTGAAATGCCAACGCTTCGGCCGAGATGTTTGTGACTTCTTCTGAGTCAGAACTGCGCTACTTCCGGATCTCCCGGAGACCGTAAAAACTTTTGACTCCACCCGGAAAAGCCTTCGACTGATAACAGCCATCCTGTTTTACTCCTCTTCCAATTCTTATTTCTTTTTTTTTACCTCCCATTCTACTCTACCATCATATCTAAATATTTATATTAGTCTTTTGTCTTTCCAGTCTATACCAATTTCTTACAGAGAATTCATCAGCCTACACACAAAACAGAGATAGATTTCTCTGTTTACCTCCCTGAGACAAACAATTGCTTTTCTGGTTCCTCTTCCTTTTCTAGAGCCAATACTAAACTCTATGAAAACGATGCGTGCCTGAAGTTCGACTAATAACCACCTATCCTTTAATATGACATCAACCCAAAAACTAGACTGAAGACGAAGTCGCCCACTGCAGGACTGGAAATCTGCCAGATCGAAGATGAAGATTTGGCAGCAGCGGAAAGATGCCCTCTCCCATGCTCAACTCCCTCACTGGATATTCTGGTCAATCCACGCTAAGGTTCTTCCCCTCTCGCCGCTCATTCAAGGCATACATGAAATCAAATATAAATATTTATACTGTTTATCTATTTTTTACAATTTATCATCATCTGCGCATCCCACTCACGCAGCTCACTTTCCCATTTGTTGGATTCTGTTCATACGTCATATTGTTTAGCAAATCACAGCCCATTAATGACGTCAAACGCGTCACGTCTTGTGACGCTGCAGTACAGAGGCCACGCCTGTTCCACTCTCGAATGTTAGGACTGGATGCGCCAGTTGGAGCCAGTAACACGAGTGTTGGACAACCAGCGAATTTATCGAGTTGCATCTACTTACCAGTATACTCAAAGGTGTTTTTTTTTATTTTTAGTTTTGGACAAAGAAAGGGGAGGAACTGGTCATTAATCTTTCGAAGAAACCACCGCTGCATTCGCCTCGAGCAATTTTGAGAAAATACAGGGTGTGTCAAAAAGGACTATACAACTCTGGAATTATATGATTGTAGCAAACAACCTCAACTATTTCATCAGTACACCATCCCGCAACCAGGAGCACCAGCGTAATGCATAGTTAAAATGGCTACTTTCACTGGTGCGGAGCGTGCTCGCTGTGTGTTTTGGTTTCTTGAACCGAACTCTGCAACAACTGTTCGGCGTAAATTTCGCATCGAATACGCTAAAGAACCTCCAAGCAGGCTTAAAATTTATTATTGACACAAGAACTTTGTTGAGACGGATTTTTCACTGCGACATGTTACTAAATCACCAGATCGCCTGTGTGTATCTGGATATGTTTCAAAACTTTTTTATTCCACAGATTGTGAAGATGACAGGGATGTAATGGTTTACTACCAGCAAGACGGTGCACCCCCTCATTTCCTCTCAGAAATTCGAGGTTTCCTCGATAATCATTACCTAGGTCTGTGGAATGGCCGTGAAGGGCCAATCACATGGCCACCGCGCTCCCCAGACTTGACACAACTGGATTTCTTTCTCTAGGGTTTCATTAAAGTTCGTGTGTATGTTTCTCCCCTACCAAACAATTTGGCCGACCTGAAAAATCGAATCTACGCTGCTGTTGCAGAAGTGACGCTCGATATGCTGCAACGAGTGTGGAAAGAAATTGTTTATCGGTGGGATGTTTGGCACATGACAAATGGTAATAACATCCAACCAAAATGACACTTGACACTTTTATCTGAAACTTGAGGATGTTTGCTAAAAAATGACACATCTATCGATTCTGGAAGTTATCTCAATAAATTTCTATATCATTCCAAGATCACAAAGTATTTTTTCACTCACCTTGTATAAGAGAACTAAAACATGGATGGCGGGAACGAGCATCAAACTCACGTCCTATCGAATTGAAAGTACTATCGCTAATCAATTACCCACCAGTATCTATAAAAGAGAACCTGTGGGAGCGACGAGCTGAATAATACTGAATAATTTTGTCCTTATTTAATAGTTCTGATACTTTCATTGACGTTCCACCTGACCGAAAACAAAAATCCTTCATATGGAGGTGAAATGCTCAGTCTACTCTCGTATCTAAGTGAGCTCTTTGGGATGAGAATAATTTGATTTTTTTAGTTTGATTTTATTTAATTAATTATTAAGATAAATATTTCCAAGAGCACCATTCCAAAAGAGGAAGAGTTGAAGGACAGAGTTTTTGCCTCACAATTGATTGTTAGAATGAAGGAATCATTTAAAACAATCCAATTTTAATTCTAGCATAAAAATTGTAACATATTTAACTAGGAATTTTCACAAAATTGACATACATGATATTTAAAAATGAATAGATCCTGGAGTTTTGTACCAGAAGGGCGTAGATTCGTTGATCAATAATTCAAAGTTCCACTGCTAGCTCACTGAAATTGTTGTGGGAAGATAAGTTGGGAGACTCAATAAGCAATCTTCATTGCGCACAGGGTCGCACTGGGCCTAATCACTATGGCAGTGAGACTTCAAAACTGTTCAGTCAGAAAGATTGGTACATTATGTGGTGGGTGCCTTGGTGGGCAAACCACGTTACAATTATCTTTCATACCTTTATGATTAATAATTGTGGATTTTTAATTTTAATTTTTATGAAGGAGTGAAAATTTACTAATTATGCAAGAATCTCGACGTTAGTTGGAATTTAGGAAAAATTGTCACAATATGACATTTATTTTCTTATCACTGGCGATTACAAGTCTGAGCGAATTTACCGTTAACATTAACACAAATTGGCAAAATCATAAAAAGCAACGCTCAGAGTTACAATTAGCCGTCATGAGCAAGCAAAAAATTGTATATTTACTTTTAAATATATCTCAGAATCAAAATGCAAGAAATAATGACAATTGGAAACAATGAAAAATACAAGTTATGACGACCTCAGACAAAGGTATCATAATACTGTGACTTTACAGTTAAAAAGAAAATCATGGGCGCCAGAATGAACAATATATCATTCGAAAATAACTAGTTCTGGCAAATTATGCCGCTAGCTCAGGGGTTTTTACAATTACAAAGTGAGAACATGGACCTATCCTCTCAAAGTCGCTTACGGGTTCTGTTTCACGGAATGCACAATCACATGGCTTGGTCGTAATCAATTACCATTGTAGTTCTGCATCTGATGTCTGTGATGAGTGTAGCGGACCCACGATATGTGAGATTATCTCACAAGTCGGCTACAGGCATCTCTGGTCTGGCAATGCGCATCATCGCATTACCGGCTGTGTTGCGGTGATACGCTCGCTCCAGCAAGGCAAGCTGCAGTTAGCGAAAGAAGTCGACTTTCCAAGTCAACCTCAGACTGGTGCGATCGAAGTTAGAAAATCCAGCTCCTCGCTCTTCGGTCCACGAGGAAACTTCTCGCTCCGCCCATTTGTAGTCTCGAAGCTCACATACAACAAAAATTCCCAGGATTTTGAGTTATACGCTCATTTTGATTGGATCTTCAGGTCGGCACCTAATGTCACGTGATATCCCTGATACGTGATTTGGCCAGCGTATCGAACAGAGGTCGGACATATTCGGCTAAGTTCGGGGACGACTCTGGCATTTCCCGCCCGGTGAGTAACCTTGTTGACCGCCTATCCCTAGGGAGCAGAATGTGTGGTCTGGCAAATCCCAAATCCGCGACTTCTTGTCGCCAAGGCTCGGGAACACCAAGATTAGCTTCAAGCCTACATAGCTCAATAATTCTGGAATATTCGCTTTACCAAGATACACTGTATGTTCATCATTTCATTATGTCCTCACTTGGAATCTTGCGTACTTTATAAAATCACAACAAAAATCTATTTAGGTGGTCGCCCAAGATTTATGTAAATTACTCTTATATTATTACATATATAATAAAAATGCACCTTGTAACGTAGCGACAGCGCGGCTCGTTACAATTACCATATGAAGTCCATTCTGGTGCTCAAGCATCTCACAAATAAATAAAACTGTATTAGCAGCAAACAGAGCTACCCAGCACTTGCCACGTTCTGTAGCAATAATTTGTCCGCTCTTCCCTTGTTGGCGACCACACCGTCTCTCCTCCACATGGAACATAAGAGCATCGAGGGAGGCAAATTTCAGCAACCTGGTTGGTTTTTGGTTCAAACCGTCTATCTGGCGGCCTGAATGTAGCACCCTATTCGCTCGTGCCGAAAACAGTTTTCCCTCTTCTCTCCTCCACCTGTTGCGGCCACCCCATGGAGGAAAGAAATATATGGAGAGGAAATACCGCTTATTCTGTGACGCCGCCTCTAAACTCTCGGCTGATATTGCACATGCGCAGTGGCGGCGGCGGCCATATTACGTATCCATACAATTGCTATTTGGAGACAGTATATCCCGTAAACTAAGCAAGATATCGAAAAATTTTATTCTTTATTTTCAATTTTTTTCGTCATTTTACATAAGAATCCATCATCAAATTTGACTTTGACCAATTGTTTCTTCAGAATTTCAACCAAAAACATCTCACATTTGAGACAGAATATCTCGAAAACTAAGCAGGATACCATAAAATTTTATTCTTAATTTTTTATTTGTCTCATCGAGTTACATGATAATCCATCATCAGATTGCGGCGTCACGTTTATCCTAGGGTCCGTTTGAGGTTTTTGCTCACATTCCCTATGTCTGTATGGATAGGTAATATGGCGGCCACGCATCCCCACTCCTCTCACCCCGGCGTCACTACAATGCTTCGTCTCCATATATTTCTTTCCTCCATGGGCCACCCTGTGACACTCTGAGCAGTCATCCTTGGTCACGGCCAGACCTTTGTCTCCGGCTTGCCGACAGTTCGGCGCCAAACTGAAACAGTGCATACTTGACCGAAACCTTTCCTCCGACCACTCTAAACACGTTCACTTTATACAAAACACTTTGCCTTTTTTAAATTGACATTTGGCGACGTATAAAACAGGTGGTGACGTTTGTGATCACCAGAGGTTAGAATTTTTTGTCTTAGCTTGTAAAGGAGAAGGTGAAACGCCATGCCATTCCATTCTCTTCCTAAAGACACCTAGAAGGGAGGGGAGCAGTTTTATGTACACTACAGTCGAATCAACACTAAGTTATGTCCTCATTCGGAATCCACTGCGGAGATGTTCTGGATTTAAGCCAGGACTTTGATACACTATCTAGTGGCCAGGAATCGTGCGCCGTCACCTGTCTCACCCAGATGGACGTCTCTAATGGTGAAAATTATCTTCTACCACCGGGACTCGAGTCAGATAATCTCTTGGCAGCTGCCGGACATCATCATGGTGCTGCAACGACCCGAGTCAACAAATGGGTTCCACCCAAGTCATTCGGCTGCTATGCTGGAGCTGTGAATCGCGTTAGGCATTGCATTTCGCTAGAGGGAAGGTTACTTCATCAGAGGTAGTTGTGTTTAGGTAGTGTCATGAAAGTCTGCTCATCTTGAGGAGCCACATGCGACTCAGCGTATGAAGGAAGGTAGTGCGTTGCATGTTTAGTCATATTAAATCGACGAAGTCTATCAACAACCTGTCTACCTGAGAACTGAAAAACTGCTATACTAGTAAAGGTCCTTGAAGGCCGATAAGAAGAACCCAGTTGTAGGTAAGTTGACGGAGAAACTGATGTACAACTACGTCAGAAATGCCTGTGAGAAAAGAAGCTGATTCGCAAAACGCAACATGGGTTTAAGCAAAGATATCCATATAAATCTTAGATAGTGGGCTATATGCCAGATGTTTCGGATGAGAGAGGCCAAGCTGATATTGTAGCATTAGATCTTTCCTTTGTGGCTGACAGAGTGAGCCATAAATCGTGGTAAATAAGGTAATAACCATTGGAGTGGTTAAAAGAGTTGCTGGTTAGAGGAATCCATAAATGGTAGACACCAAAGAGTCGGGGTAAGAAATGTAGTATCAAGTAAGGACGGAAGTACCGCAGGGTAGTGTGTTGGAACCAATGTTGTTCAATGATTGTGTTTATGGCTCACACACTGAAGTAAGGTTATTTGCTGATGACATGATGTAGTATACAATGAGAATAAAACAACAGAGGAATGTGAATATTTGGAAAGTACATCTAGCTGGAAATGTCAACATGGAATATAGATAAATGCCAAGTATAGTCAGCTTGTTAGGTAAACAGGTAAAAAAAAGTTTTATAGATTTGTGGGAAGGGATGGAACAGATTGCTGAAGATAATAAGAGTACATACCTTGGCGTAACATTTGAAATAGGCAGGATACATTCGGAGGTGGAAGCGAGAGGTTTCTAAAACGTTCAGCAATTGAAGAGGAGAAATACCAGGGAAGTGATGCAATTGGTTTACAAAACCTTGGTTAGACCTTTTCTTGAACATGGTAGTGTAGTACGTTACCCACATCAAGCATGTCAGATAGAGGTGTTGGAGAAAGCGATAAAGAGAGCAGTTAGATTTGTTTATGGAAATTATTGAAAAGCACCATCACTAACTGATATGGATAGAAGAACTAGGTTGGGAGTCCCTTGAAGACTGGATGGGGCAAAGAGAGTCATAGGAGTGAAAAAGCGTATACTGTCGTTGAGTCTTTTATGTATATTGGTAGAAGAATTAGGAGAAGAGCTTGAAAGGAAATAAATGACCATGACTAAATGCGGCACTTGACTTCAGGCGTAAAGAGTGGTAAAAATTAAAGTAAGGGAGTCATGGCTTGGAATAAATAACCAAGATAAATATTGAATAATTTAACAGAAACACTGAACGAATTTAAAATTCGTAAATGGCAAAAGTAGTTCCACTAGAATTAACACCATTATATTTTAAAAGTGTTATATTAGTTACATTATTTATTTGGTGCACAAAACACTAAAAGCCAGATAATTTATATGCAAGATCGCACAATAGTCCCTTTCACACGAAATATCAACTGGTTTCCCATGGTACTAGAATGTATCTCACATTTCTGGGAACTGATAAAGGATCAAGAAAGCAATAGATTCCTATCAGTTCACTGCAAGTTCAAATGTATAATTAATACTATGATACTCAAAAACAGTAACAACTCAAAACAGAACTTTTTAAAAGCCTTCGGGAAAAGTTTACATACACTGCAAGAGCAAACACAGACATGCGTAATTCAAACTTGAAGAAACTAACACAAAAATGTCACTATTCGTATTAAGTACAATTTTTCTTAAGATGTCACTTGCCATAGCCCTATTTAAAGTCCAAAGGCCAACAGAATTAGATATTAATTGTTCACAGAAGATTTTAAATTTTCTGTCCGCCACCATTTGCAGCCGCAAATACTTAACTTTCAAACTGTGATAATGTGATCAGTAACTTTCGTATGATGAATAAACAGACAAAAATTCTAAAAAGTAATTGTCTTGGCTTCTAATAGTCGATTGCAATAAAAACAACAAAATTTCAATAGCCCGTTACAGTTTTGTAGTAATGCAGATATTGTGATGGCTCACAGTTACAATAAACTTTTTAATAAAATTACTTATGAAATGGACACTTAGTGCACGTGTGTCTCCGCAGTTATAATAATTATTGTAAAAAATATAAGTGCAATAAAGACAGTTATTGTGATTACGAACTGGGATATTCTCGAACGATTCGAGATAACGCCTTGTAATATATACAAGAACCAGGTAAAATACGGGAAAATGCCATCTACACCCACAGCGAGGTCGTGTATTCTCAATGAATACGCCGGAAGTGGGGTGAGGAACTACGACTGTTTAGAGCAGGGGTGGCCAACAGGGCCGGCGTTTCGTGTTAGGCCCGGGTGGGTAGTCAGCCACGAAAAGAAGGGGTGGGGGGGGGGTAGTTCCCTGAAAAATCTTACTTAAAATTATAATAGTGATAACTATGGAATCAAATTCTTAAGGGAAATTTTGTAGGAGAAAAACAAGAAAATGAATTTAAAACTTCATCATATAATATATTCATTAATATATTTATTAATTATATTTTAGCTATGTACGAAACATTGTTATTTTTTAAAATTTACTATTAATCAGTTCAATTGCGCAATTCAAAAATTGTAATGCGCTTCTCGCATTCGAGAGGACGCGGGTTCGAATCCCCGTCCGGGCATCCAGATTTGGGTTTTCCATGGGTTTCCCCAAATCACTCCAGGCGAATGCTGGGATGCTTCCTTCAAAAAAAAAAAGGCCATGGCCGTATTCCTTCCCGTTTCTTGTCCCCAGCCCCATCCCGCCTCTAATGACCTTAGCCGTCGACGAGGTGTAAGGCCCTAAGTAAAAACAAAATCTAATGTGCTTTGCTTCTTTGGAAATGAAACGATTCAATAATATTCCCAAATCAAGTTCTTCAGTAAGGTTGCTACATACATGTAAAATAGCAATGCTATTTAATAGATCTTGCAACATTGTCGATCTTATGTAACTCTTGAGTCGGCGTAAGGCCGAAAAACTTCGTTCATTTGAACAGGACGACCCAAGAATTGTGATGAGTAGTCGGACGAAGCGTACAAACTCTGGTATGAGTCCTCTAGTCCATTTGTACTTCTGTAAAAAAATCTACAACCACTTTAATTTTTTTGCCTCCTCATCTTGCCTTTTCAAAAGTTGTAAAAACATGTCTCTATCACTGAGCAATCTTTCTTGGACAAAATCACGATTGTAGAAATTTATAATTTTTGCTACATTTGTGGGCTGTCTCAAAGCGAATCGTTCTAACGATTTGAAGAAGTGGGTGGAAACGTTGTCGAATCGACTTTTTAACTGATCATAAAAATAAGATTTGCGGAGAAAATCTTGAGGTGTTTCGAATCGGAGATTTCCATTCTTACCTTGATCGAAATTTTGCGTTGATGTGGGATTTGAGGTTCACTGGTTTCAAAGTTAGTACTGACTGACTGCACACTTTCCCGCAAAATTTCTTCGAATTTTGATTCTCGAGCACAGTACAAAACATCAGTGATTGCTTCTATCTTCGCATACGATTCAATAACAGATAGATTAGATTTCTGTAGATCTGCATTCAAAATTTCGACGCGATCAAAAATTTCTATCATCATTGTTAAATATAAAACACACGCAAATGATTCCATGTCGGAGTAAAATCCAGAAGCATTAGCAGCGACAGCGTTGTCTACTTCTCTGGTTACAGAATGTTCGTACAAAAATTGAAGAATAAATATGTTTATACATACAAATCCAAAAAATTGATTTAAACTAATATTTTTTTTATAAATACCTTGTCGGACAATAGGCTGCAAGAGAAGGCATATCATCATTATTTTCTTTTTGTATTCCAATTTGTAGTTTATTAAACTGTCCAAGCCGTTTCGGCGAGTCTCGCACGACGTTTATCAAATCTTTTACTGTTCCGATAAATTTTCTCGCTATTATAATTCTCTCAATTCCATCTTGTACTACAAGATTGAGGTTATGAGCATTACAGTGCACAAATAATGCTTGAGGCTCTTCTTTGCGTTTTCGTGACTGTAATCCCGTTATTTTTCCAGAAACGTTATAAGCCCCATCGTAGCGCCGACCCCTGAGTTTTGAGAGTTTTAAAAATAATGGTACTGGAGTAGTTTCTAGAGGAAAAAATGAATTCATACGATGGGCAGTCAAAAACTTCCCGGAATTTCATTGTAACTCTTTATTAACAAGAGATAAGTACACATTCACCTAATCTCCTTCAAAGAAGGCTCCTTCTGAACACACACACTTGCTCCACCGCTCCTGCCATTGCTGGAAACATCGATGAAAATCCTGTTTTGGTATCTTCCAAAGTTCAGCTGTCGCTTTGGTTTAGATGTCTTCTACGTTGGCAAAACGGTTACCTTTGATGCCCATTTTCATCTTGGGAAAGAGCCAGAAATCCGATGGCGCTAAATTCGGTGAGTAGGGAGGCTGGTGGAGGACTGGAACAGAGACAATGACTGGAATGTTCTTTTCTGCAAGCCATGTCTGCACAACAATCGATGTGTGGGAGGGAGCATTGTCGTGATGCAGTAACCATCCTCCTTTCCTTTTGCCCGGACGCCATCGGATTCTAGTGTTAGGTCAAGTGACAAATATATTAGCGGAAAATGGATAACACGAAAAAAAATCGTAAATCAGGAAAAACGAAAGTAACACTGCTACGTTTGTTTATTAGTCCATGCGCATTATTACAATTTCAAGAATTAATTCAGGCAAAGATATTTTTACTAAATAATTGGTAAAAAAAACCTTGTAAATTCATTTAAAAAATAAACCCAACAGTTTTCATCCAACTTCTATATTTAAATGTGGAAACTGTACAGAAAAAAAAAAAAACCATTCGTTCACAGCAATAAAATCCTCATGTTGGTGTCCATTTAAATAAACTTTCGCAATTTGTCCTACAATTCATAATAGGTTTTATTGGCCAGTCAGGTTTAGTGACGTGTATCTCCCTCACTAAAAATTTAACGGAGAAATCTGTGCAGTTTTGATACCATTCCTCTGAGAGCAGCAGGATCACCTAATCTTCACACAACTCTCTTAAAACCAAAAACTGCAATGCTCAGTCACTCATTTTTCACAAACTACGCTCTACTATAGCCAAAATGTTTAAATCCGCCATACAAAATAATAGAGAGAGGCAAGAGAAAACATCTAGCAAATAAACCTGATGACACGTACTCGGACCGCGGAAGTGATGTTTAAATGTACAACTTGGTTGCCAATTAAGTTCACTACAAAGTTGGCAATCAAGTTGGTCGTCTATGGGCCCCTTAGGTATATGTTTTATTATATGATAGTAGCGTGTTTCAAAATGAAACCAAAAGTAAGTCCTATTTAGACATTTGTGTACAAAAACTGAATCTGTGGCAAAATGTACACTAGGTAAAAAATAATGTTCTCTGAAAGAACGTACCACCATTGCTTTAAAAATCAATTTGAAATCCATCCATCCAGAAGAATTTAAAACGTCTGAAAAATTAAATGTAGATCTTAAGTTACATGAAAAAAAAAATTACCAATATCACTCTAGTCAAGTAGTAAAAGTAAAAAGGACTGTCATTAAAAGTAGATCCTCTTAAGTGACGGCAAATGAACGATCACAAATATTCTACGATGTTTCCATTAGTCCCCAGGTTTTGGTCAGGCCCGCCTAGCAGTGTCTAGCGAAAAATTGTTAGCGAAAGGTTTAATTTGTGTGTAAAGGGGGGGGGGAATAAAAAATTAATAATGGGAAAAGGCTGCTAAGCGCTTGTTTTTAAAAATAACTTGCCACTTTAAGCTTTCGAATATTAATTATAGTAATTAGAAAACTACTACTTCAAAGTCAGTTACTGTTTGATTTGATTATTAAAATAAACATTATTCCACTTGTCATTTTTATTAAATAGAAGTAACTAGACACTAAATCATATTTTCATGCAACTTAGACTTCTGTTTCCGCTTCTATAATGTCGCTTCCGTTACATCTCTAGTACATACACGTGAATATTCATTACATGCGCACGTATTTATGTATAGAGTGAAGAACAAGAATTTTACTTTTACTTACTTTCACGATTTTGACTGTCAGCTGACTGAACAAGGCCATCTTTTAAGGTTACAGTGGATCATTCGTCTAAGGGCGATGCAAATTTATCCTCCACTTTCTGCTTCTAGCATTATGTAGACTCAATTCGTTTCTCCTGTTCAGCTTCACTATGAATTTATCTATTTGATTTTTATTGATTTTATTTTTTAGAATTCGCCTTCGAAATACACTAATGCAGCTTTCACACACGACTGCTTAGGACGTACTATATTTTCTTGCGTTCACTCACAAGATTGTTTGCTCAGTAGGCGACATCTGGGGTGGCGGTATCTATTGAAACATCAAAGGGATTTAGCGCGTCGCTAATGGTGCTGTGGGCACACAGGCTATTATATACGCATTTTGAAGAATGAAACTAACATGCTTAGCTGCTCTGCTCTCTATTTCTTTCTTTCTCTCAATTATTTCGCCTATGAACTCTCAAATTCCGGGTGGGTACTGCTACCCACCATACCCACATTATCCGCCGGCCCTGGTGGCCAACCCGCGGCCCACTTGTGGCCCGCCATGAACATTTTTCCGGCCCTCGAGATTCATCACACTTTTACAAAATGTATTTATTTTATAATGGACAAAGTAGTGAGAACTTACAGCTGCTTTTGAAAGCTGATTCAGTAATTTAGAGTTAGACAAATACAACAATTTTTTTTAAATATTTCATCTCTTTTTCATGTTGAAATCGAGTAGGCCCAAAATATCTCCAAAATGGACCTGGTTGACTTACAGTGCAATATTGAATTGAAACACATTTTTGAAACACCAGAATCAAAAACAGATTTTTGTAACCCTTTCTTCACAAAATAGAAATTTTCCAGTTTGAGAAATCTGGCACAAAAAGTTATTAGCGCTTTTGGTTCAACTTACACCTGCGAATCGTTTTTTTTTTCCGAAAGAGAAATTGACCAAACACAAAACATAATGGACGCTAACCTGCAACAGCAATTAAGATGCGCAAATACCCAAATTGAGATCGATTTGCAAATGCTAAGTGAAAGAGTGGAGAAACAAATATCGCACTAGTAAAATAAATATTTTTAATGATTTCATTTTATATTTCGTTTATATTTATACATTTATTATATTTCATTTTTAGTGTTATATATTTATTTCAAAATGTGCATTTAGTATCTTTATTATTATATTGTCTCTGTTCACGTGTAAGAATAATAATAAACACAATTATTATTATTTTTCACTCCAAAAAAATGTCTATAGTGGGTCTAAATCAGGGGTCACCAAACTTTTTATCCCGTCGAACCCTTCATAGAATATTTGCCTTCTTATCGACCCCCAGGTTAAGTATTAAATAAAACATTAAATAATTTTTGTCATTTCTAATGCTAAGCAATAAGGAGACATGCATAACAACCCATATAGTTCCTATTTCTTATAAAATCTACCCAATAATATCTACAGAAAAAGGAAACATTTTACATTGTTATTACAATCTTAAAAAGTAGTAAGAAAATATGGATAGATTGAATAAATTTCGAGTAAAGGTCTGCCAAATAGAACGGATGGTTCTTGCACTGTTTTAACTCGTTACATAGCAATGGATCCACATTCCTAAGTAACTCTTCAGATGAGTCATATAAGTCACACGCCTGTGCAAACTATCACCTCTTGACAACCACCTTACCACAGTATGCAAAAGTAATTCGTTGAAAGGTAAATAATTTTCTTCACATAACTTCGCAAACAGTCGGGAATTCACAGGATGAGCATTATTTTTATTTATTGACCTGATTTTTATTGAAATATTACCATTTTTCCTAAACAGTTTAATTAATCTTCTTTAATATTAATCGACTCCCTTTCGACCCCAGTGCAATAATCGACCCATGCAGAACTCTTATCGACACCTTGGGGTCGATATCGACCACTTAGGGGACCCCTGGTCTAAATCTAATATGGGTATATATGATTTTATATGCGGCCCGCGGAGTTATGATGCATTTCCAAAGTGGCCCGCAAGATCATTTGGGTTGGCCACCCCTGGTCTATAGATCTCTCCAAGAGTTCGCAGAAACCCAGCATACCAAGGGTCAAAGTACGATTCGGCAATTTGGAATAGAGCGTGCAGCGCAACGGAGAATTTAGTTTGAAAAATCAACAAGCCACTCACTGGTTGAGCCAATAAGAACGTTCTGGAAATAAAAAAATGCCATGATTGGTTTGGTGAAATATTCTGTGTTGGTCATCGAAACCACCGCAATCATGGTGGTACGAGAAAGGATTCTATGTACAGTCACTGAGGTGAACAAATGTCTTGTGAAAAAATCTCCATGAGCCAATCAATTATTTAAAAATTATTTTCCATCAGGGAGAAAGAACGTAAAGTTATTATCATGGCGATAAGTGGAATGAAGCTGTGAACAACGAGCAGTGCGAATTAACTCTGAGAATTGAGACGAGAATAAACACTTCGCTCTCAATGGAGCCAGTCCGTTCAATTTCGAGGAAAAGTATCTGCAAAATGAGAGCGTCTGAAGAATCCAATTAAAACCAAGTCATAATACGTAATTAATTTCTTCGTTTTTTTTTTATTTTTTTTTTTTTTTTTTTAGCAAGCCAGATTTCAAATAATGCAAATTTGTGAATAAGATCATTTATGAGTCTTTTAATGTATTGGTAATTTCAGGTTTCTTTTTATCTATTCAAGTTAATACGATGGTATTGTATGTTCATTTGGACATAAATAAATAATCCGTATTGGAAACTAAAAGCCATCAAATATTGCTTTTAATGATTATTATTGTTAAAATATAGATGCTGTTGATTTTGACAGATGATTTTTTCCAAGCAAGAGTAAAATAAGACAAATTCTATGTAGAATGTAATGCCCTGACGGCAGATTTAAAATGAGATTTTTCTAAAAAAAAATGCAAGAAACAAAGTTGGTGGAAATTGGTAGATTTATTCAATGAAACAGTGTAGCTCTGCTCACAACACATTTAACTGTTTCGCCTGTAAAAAGGTGGAAAAATTACGTAGTAAGCATTAAAAAAGATTGTTTGGACTTTTCGATATAGCGAGACACATCCGTGTATGGTAACTTGGGCGAAAGAGTAGTCTGAGTTACTGGACCATTTCTGATAGTACACCAATTCGGAATATATCATTTAATACTTCTCATAGTGTATCGGTAACACAACTGGTTTCCTGTTTGGTAGTAATTTGTACGGTTGTAAACATTTCTTCAATTTGCATTGTCATAAAGCAGTCTTGAAAACCACCAACAGCACAATTTTCGATAATTCAATTCCTCCGAAAGAATTGTGTCAAAAACTGATCTTGAAACCTGTGAAAAATTAGTTAACAACTGTGAAATCGTAAATTTTCGGCCTTCTAAAATTTTCTTGTATGCATCACAAACCAAATCGGAAATCAGAAAAAGTCGACCTGGCTGTGACTCATCATGTACATTAACCTGCCTGTTCTTGAACATTATAACCCATTTTTAACTTTAGTATCACCCATAGCATTATCGCCGTACACTTTATAAATCTGACGCTAAATTTTTGCTACTGCCAAGTTTCTTGTACTCAAGAATCGGATTACAGATCGTATTCCACAATCGGCGAGCGAATCAAGAAGAAGAAAGGTAGGTTGTTTGTAGATGACAGAATGTTTATAATAGGATCAAGGAGAAGACCAAACAGCTGGAGGGTGATCTGGACAGTATATCTAGCTTGGTAGGTCAAAATGGTATGAAAGAAGAGTCAGCTTATCAGATAGAAAACTAAAGTTTATGATTATAACATGGGAAATGAATTGCCTGTTTAAGACTTTAAATGTAAATACGCATAAAATTTGATAACAAACTAAATCGGCAGGACACATTGGACAGGTACTAGGAAAAGGATTCAAAATCCTTCACTTGGAGACAGTGATGAGGGGTTATACCAAAGAAGTAAGGTAACTGGGCAAGGGCGTATCCAGGATCAGAGCTAGAGGGGGGCACGATTTGAGTTAGGGGGCAACTAATATTGGTTTCGAGGAAGTGGGGTGGGGCACTGAAACATGATGATTTCTTACAAAATGAAACTCAAACCTATTGAGGAAACTATTTTTATTATTGATTAATATAGTAATCCAACCACTTAATCTAAGGACCTACTATGTAGTAAATTAAGATCGTAACTCAGTAATAGTTTATCTAAACATGAATCGTCTCAGATTCTTAGAAAATTTTTCAATATCTTTGTTTCTCAATATCGCGGTGTTCTTTCACGAAATTTCGATGCACATTCATAAGGCATAATCCAGTCAATCTTTTCTCTCACAAAGTGCTGCTGAGCCAGTTCTTCACTCGTCGAAGCGTACTGAAGGCAACTTAATTTTTCTTCTAGGCAGGGCCGGCGTTAGGGGGGGGTAAGCGGGTCAAAAGTACCCGGGCCCGCCGGCTGATGGGGGCCCCGATCACCGACTGTAGGGGCCCCCAGGCCATGAATCGAAGGATCCGCCTATTGTCGCCCAGCCAGTTCGTAGAGCTAAAAAAAAGGAAAAAAAATAGAAAAAAAAGGTCGCCCATTTTACCCCGGGCCCGAAATTCCTAGCGCCGGCCCTGCTTCTAGGGATGGGGTGGGGGCATAAAATAAAGGATTTGGAGGGTGGCAAAGATAGAGCTGCTAGATTTGTCTTTGAAAATTACCGCAAAAACAGAATCAGTAGCTGATATGATAAAGAAACTAGAGTGGATTTCAATGGAATACAGGAGGAGGGTGAAGAAAGTCATATACTGTATTGTTACGAGTCGCATATTGGTGATGAGGAGTGAAAAGATATTGGTGAAGAATTAAGAAAATTGCATGGAAGGAAAAGATGATAATGACGTCAAGCTGGCTATAGATTTCTGGCGTAAGGATGTGGGAAAATTCTCTTTCATACATAAGGGGTTCAGGAACTGGAATAAATTACCAAGAGAAATGATGAATAATTTACCAATAACGCCGAAAGAATTTAAAGCATAAACTTGAAGAGGCAAAAAGTAAGCGGGTACAGCAAATGTATGTGTAGGGAAATTTCTACCGGAGTTAGATAGCCATAGAATGTCGTAGTCAAAAACTTTTAATTTTTTCTTGCTACCAAAGTAAGGAGAGGAACAATTTAAAATTTAACACATGAGTTGAGCTTTTAGTAAGCTTCATATATAATAAAGATTTAGGGTAGATAGAAATTTCACTTTTAAAGTAGAGAGCGTAAATAAATGTATATTCACAAACTTTAGACTTTTGTTATAATCTCGTGGCAAAACCCGTGTGCACAAAAAAAACACTCAAATTTCTATAACTGCGGGATCATCAGTCAATGAGTGACAAAATTTGCGTATCAATAATTTACAAATCAAGAATAGGAAAGGACGCAAAATTTAATGTGTTCCCTAAGCTTGCAGATATCTATGCATATTAGAAATTTGAGGCATGTAGTATCATCCAGAACGAAGAAATTAAGGTACAAAAGTGGTCCAAAAGGCTAGGGAGTGCAGCCTTTGACTCGACGGGAGCACTGCAGAGTATCCAGATAAGATGACAAATGATTAATAATTTACCAAGAACATTGAAAGAATTTAAAGTTGAAATTTGAGGATGTCAAAAGTAGGTGGGTACCGGAAAGGGAAAAAATGGGTGTGCTAGGAAATTGCAACTGGACTATGCGCTTCATCGCAATTTTATTTTTATATTTATATACACCGGAGTATTAAGGATCGATTTTGAACAGGTTGATAAACCCCAAGAATGATTTTTCAGCATGGGCACATTGATTTAAGTTAATAGAGTTATAGCTGAGACATAAGGCTGTTTCATGGACCACAAAATTAAGTTTTCTTTTACTGAAACTCAATACTATGAAATACTATTAAGGTCCGTATCAGGTGCTATAATCCTGAGTTTTTCAGTTTATGGTTGAAAGATTAGATGAGGGGAAACACTTAAATACTTTGAGGCCTCATAACTCGCAAAATACTAATTAAAAATATCCCAAAACGCCGATTGCTGTTTTTGAATACCTGTTCAACGGCACATTCATCCCCGAACGGTACTGAGGGATCCAGGGGCTAGGGGACTGAAGCCCTTTCCCAAAAGTATTGAGCTCCACCACAGACATCGGAATTTTTTAGACTATTTTTGTTGTTGTTCTACTGGTCTTTTAAGGGCGGCATGACTATAAAGCCTAACCATTACCAGACACAAGCCCCCCACCCCCCAACCAAAATCCTGGAACGGCCCTTGGGTGCAGGGGAGCGACAGACATTCCTCAAACAACGTAAACTGCCCAGCTGGACACACAATGACCAGTCTATAAGCTGAAACGTGTGTTTCTCTGGTGTACCGAAATATAAGATTAAGCAGGTGAGTAACTGTCATTTTTTGCTTATCTAAACAAAATATTAAGTTATTAACAATATTTGTTGTTTCATTGGTTAGGGAGCGACCCTAAACCACATAGCTCCATTTTGGCCTCCTGTGAACCCCCTCCCACCCAAAATGGCTTTTGCCTCTACCCCCACCGAACTTTTCTCCACATTTGATTCCACAAGACATTTTGTAGTTTTCTCTTCTCAGTAAATTACACAAGGAGATAATGAAATGAAGGAAATAAATTTCACATGATGTGTTTACTGTACCTCATTTTAACTGTGAAAAATAATATGATTGGAAAGCTATGTGGTCTGGCCCGGACCCCCCCCCCCCTCCCCGCGGAGTGCAGCTTAGCCTTCTAGCCAACCCCTAGACCGAGCTACGAATTTCATGGACGTTCCCTTATTTGGTCAAAACGGGACCGTGCTGTAGCCTTCATCAGTGACTCCTCTGGGCCACAGCACAATGGCCGACTCATTAGGTTTTAACCAATTGACAAGATTCTACCTGGAAAACCAAGATAACCACAGAAGCCTGCACAATTATTTAATAGACTTGTACACCTTAACCCTTGCTACAACTCCTGGGTTTAAAATTTTTTCTATAGATCTGTTTTGCAGTTTACTAAATACACCTTACTTTGAAAATTCGTCACCAACTACATCAGCAATACACTACCATTTTTTTTTTCCCCCCTGGACCTGCTATTTCCTAATGGGCCACAATAACATACAACAAAGCTCTAAATTTAAAAGCAAGCATTTATTTTAACATAATGGAGTTTTTGATGTTTCAACATATTTTTGATAAATCTGGCTTCAGGCCAAATAGAAAGTGTTGGCAGGCTGCAGGTTGAGTATCAATGATCTACATGGTCTGCAGAGTGACAAGATTGTGAAGCGAGGATGAACGAATGGACACGAAATAACGAATAGGTCTCTTTGCCCATGAGGCTTTGAAAAGGAAGCACTAACTAAATTACCCATAGCAGTGAGTTTGCTCCATTGACTAGATAACCAGACCTTTCATTTGCACTAAACAAAATTAAATGCTTTATTCTTTTTCTTTCATGCCTTCAGTAATACAACTGAAATATAAGGATTACATTCCATTTTAGATGTTTGAATGAAAACATTAAAAACCCAATATGTACATTCAATTTGATATTGTACAAGGTATTTTCATTTCTGCATGCACAACAGCACTTTAAAACTACATGAAGAAATGTTACCAACTTGTTAAACCTCTGAGAAAAATTTAAGAAAAAATGTAATAATCTCCACTTACTGTCAATACAATTAACTTTATTAGACAGTATTCAAGTTTCATAATGAGAAACACTTCTCAAAACTCCATCTCGCCATATTCAGTCTTAATTTGCACTCGCAAATAATCTGATAATTTTTTAAAATACACAACTGATTTTTATAATACAAATATTAAAACTATTGGTGCCAGTGTTCTTCAGGATAGTAAAATGGCTAAAACCCAAAGCAATTACCAACCAAAAAATAAAATTGACTAAGAAAACAGAGTCCAGGTACCAGAAACCAATTCACAATAATTATTGGGTATGTTCATGAAGTGCTTTCAGTTATTCTCCACTCTTATCCAACACTTCTCAGTGTTATGATGGTTAGAAAATTGAATGTATGTTTCAATGCGTATGCACCAATTAACAAATTAATTTAAAAAATCTATTTAAATAAAAAAAAAAACAGGCCACCAGGTTTTATTCAAAATCCAGTAATCTATTTTGGCTAAGATTCTTTTATTTCACAAAATGCAACACAAAGTTCAGGAAAAAAAATTAATGTTTGTCAAATGTCCCAAAACATAAAAAATTAAATTTCATGTTGTACACATTATGCGTTCAATTTTTCTTTTTTTTTTTTCTCTCTTTTCAAATCATTACGAGAACAGCTTAAGAATAACATTAAGGAAAAGTGTTAATGAGCAATGCCAACTTTATAAAAGTTGGCAAGTTACAGGTTATACCATAATATTCATACAGTATATCTTTTTAACAAGTATAAAGAAATTGCAAACAGGGGCAGCAGTGATACCACTCTAAGAAATACAAAAAAAGGTAAACATTTGAGAGTGTAAAACAAATACCACTTTCAATTGTAACAGAATAGTTGAATTTGCAGAAGTTTCAAAATAGTGTATTTACAAAGTAAACTTGGCTAAGTAATGTTACAACAGCTGTCATTTAATATTTTAGTCACTGTATCAACTATAAAAAAAACTTCCGCATTTTTTTTTAAATTTCTAGGTAGCCTGACAACTGAAAAAACTTTGCAATTCTACTATTTACAAAGACTTGTGGAACATAAGACTAGATCAGCAAACAGAACCAATAGATGGTCCAGCTGCAGAAGCCAAATAATTGAGGTATTCACCAATGGTCATAAAACTATATAACTGTCTGGCAAATTTTTTTGGGAACTATGAATTAAGCTTTTTATACTTTTTGCAACTACTATGGTTATGCACATGTAATTATTTTTCAAGCTTTTCAAGTTTTCCTTTCATTGCTGATTCATTTCAATTCCCACATGTGGCCCCTGCAGCTTGAGTACACTGCAAAACTCTGATAATAGTTCCTTTTTAGGTTTTAGATGAACTTTGATCAAGCTTTGCCTACAAACAAGCCCTGAAGAACAAGGGGGGGATTAAAATGTGTGCAACAAAATGAAATAGTAGTGAAAAAACCAAAAAGTAATTACTTCTACACAACTATGAAATAACGTATCAGGGGACTACATCTTATTATTGCAAAAAAAACGGTAAATTTAGAACACGTACTGATGACCACCTTGTATTTATATAGGCTGTGATTCTTTAAATATCTCATCAGATACGGAATCACGATCATTGTTACTAAGCGTGGTCAATAATTTTTTAACAAAGTGTAGACTAAGGAGGGATATCACCATATTAAGCGATGGGAGATCAAATCAGGAAAATCTGATTTAAGACAAACTCCATGGAGTTCACTGAATAACAATTTATTTTTCAAGTTATCAATATTTTAACAAGATGAACATGTATTTGTTTTAATACCATAGCACATTATTCCTTGAAATAATAACTTAATCTTGAAATTAAATTTTAGCACTGCATTGTCAAAAACTACATCAAAGTTGAAAACAAATTGTGGAAGCACAGTAAAATAATGTCCCTACTACAATAAGCAAGCTTTTGTTTTTAAGTAGAATATTGTGCTGACGTATTACAGCTTGCAGCTTCTGCTCGAAATATTAATATGAAACACTGATAATTCCTGATAACAGGAACAAAAGGCAACATTTTTTTACCTCCGAGTCTTCAAAATTACAAATTCAACACACACACACACACACACACACACACACACACAGAGTTACCAACATTCATCTCAAATGTAGTAAAACATGTATTATAAAAGCTAAACACTGTAAACAAAACACAACAGAGATTTATATAAAATATAATTTATAACAGTTCATTCAACTGAAGACTTCCCAGACAACACCGGGAGAGGAATGTTGGTGGAATTATGGAATATACAAAGATTACACTTTGAATTGAGTTTTAACACATTTACCATCAACTTGATGAATAAAAGTAATGACCATATCAGGAAAAAACGTAGTTAACACAAGTGTCTCAATAAATAAGCAATATTCGACTATATTGCACTATGCATCCCCAGAAAAGGAAAAGTTAACTATCACAGCACCAAATCAATTGGCATTCCAATCATCTCTTTAATGTTTATTAATTGCAGATTGCTTCAATAGCTTTCGCAAAATTTAACTTAAAAAGACAACCAAATGAGAGCTTTCCAAGACATTTTATTCTACCTCTCCTTTGTTGCCATGTGGTTATCAGCATTTTAAGCAAATAGTGTATTAAATTACACTCCACACTGATGGCTCCTATCAACAAAATGATACATGTCTTGAACTAACCTGTAAAAAGAGAGCCTAAAGCAAACTTCACAGTTTACAACCCAAAAGCAAAATTTACTGCGTTTTTTCCTTACTGCCGACATACTTTGTAGAAGTAATTCCATTCGTTGTCACACTTTTTGACTTGTGTCCACTACTAATATAAGTCTTGTAAAAGAATCTGGCAAAGAGTACAAAGTAACTGAAGTACATGGCAATAGAAAGCTTGATGTTGGTGCGAGAGATGTGGCACTCCTGTTGGCCTGTTGCTAAGATCTGGTGAGCCCAGATGTTCACAGCACAACCAATTATCATCTGAGTCAGCTGTAGAGTTGTGACAACCATTGCAAGCTGGCGCGGTGGTCTGTATCTCATTGCACGAAGTGCATAGTACGAGTACATCACTGAATGCACAAAATAGTTCATTACAATGAACCACCGTGCAGAAGCTGTATACTCTGTGTAGCTGTACCATGAATAAAGCAACACAGTTATATGATGATACCAATGAAGGAAGATTAGAGGCTGTTTCCGTAACACAATGAACACAGTATCACCGAGTTCTGGCAGTTTTGAAAGCACAAACATCCAGGTCCAAAAACCAGACACCCTGTCCTGCTCGATGAAACTGTAGTAAAAATGAAAAAATATATTAGGACAGTTGATACAAAAAATGTAAACTAGAATTTAAATGTGAAGAAACACTAGCAAAACAAAACTAATTTTTTTTGAAAATAAAGTTTTCATGTATGTGTTTTTTCCAGTTATCAGACATCTAAATAAGTACTAAAAAATCGCAAATTGCATACATAAGCTTCAATTCTACAAAAAATTTATACCAAAACTGAAAAAGTCCTTTATCACATACAAACATCATAACAAAACATTTTTACAAGCGTAACACTGAAATCTTGTTCTTAGTGACAACACTAAAAGGAAAAAATTCGAATTCTTTAGTTCTAGTTAATGTTGCTCGTTTAGAACAAAAATTTGTAGTAGATACAAATAGAACGTTTCAATCTCCATAAGAGCAGCAACAGTGTGTACCGGGTAAATACCTTTTCTGTTAAACAGTGAATTTGACCATGCTCATTTGTATCAGTTGAAATAAGGAAATATCAGTAATAGGTGCATTAACAGAAAAAAAAATGCTACTATCACATAGCTGCTTCTGATAAGTGTGTAAATAATAAAACTTAATATTAATTTGGTTTAGGATATTTAGGATTAATCAGATTACTACTGTTATTCTGCTCCAAAATTCAGGGTTACTGGGATCACAATTCTGAGGAATTATCACAGTACTGCAGAATCAAACTGCAAGACAGTGTTAGAAAAAATTTCCAAAGTAGGTTTAGCAGTGTCATGGTGGTCCAAGGAATATTGCAACCTAAATACTGCTTGAAAATAATACGTCCTGCTATTGACAACCATCGGGGAGCAATGTTGATGTAGTGGATTCACAATCTTCAGTAGACTGCCAAACTCAATGCGTGTCGAGGATGGGATATCATACTACATCTTTATAGTTTGGAGGAAGTGTTAGTATTGTAAATGAATAACAGAACAAGAAGCCATCAGTGACGTAGCTAAAGAACCATTCTGAACCTCAACAAGAGTGGTCTAGATTAATGACCAGACCAACACACATTCACCTACTTAATTGTCACATTGCATTTTGTTTCAACCATTTTTGAATTAATTATTGGTTGTAGCAGAATAAATTCTCAAATCCCAAATTAAATCTCCAATTTACGTACTTAAAGAAACTTTTCAGGTACGAGATCTGCTCGTCCTAAGCAAGTCTGCATGTCACCTACAGTCAGAACTAAGTTGCAACATTGATAAGAGAAAGTAGATCCAGCTAAACTCAATACAAATATATAAAAATACTGAGAACTTTAACAATTGTGCTCAATTGCTTTGATATTTGTATGTATGAATAGTTTGAAATGGTTGCTTTAATGTGAGTAGGTTTGTGTGGTAAAAAAAAGACCTAAACATCATTCACACTAGAAAGTGTCACCAACTGTTTATTCCTAGCATAGAAGATGCCGACACATCAGGAGAATGTTACGATATTGGTGCACTGATTGAGTATATAATTCAATTCACATCCAAGTTGGTACAGCAGGTCAAATTTCCATACAGCATGTGAAAGCAATAATTACAAACTATTCGCACATGTAAATAATACAATTGAGCGCCACTGTTCTCAGCACTTTGTTAAACATGTAACTTTCACTTATTAGTGTTGTAACTTCTGTTCTAACCGCTGAAGTGTAGATTTAATAAGGGTGGGCAGATTCTGTCCCTAAAAAGTTTTAGTCAAATGAGATCTTTTCATAAAGAAAATGACGGATCATAGTTAAACAGATTTTCGACACCTCTGTTTAAAAATCCCAAGACTCAATGCTCTGTCCTGATAACGCTTCAGACGCTTAAAAGCAATTTCTTCTATGAAGATACAAATGCATAACCTACGAGTCATTAGCCGGCTATACTATTTACACAAGACAAGCAGGTAAAAACTTTGGGGGAAAAAAAACCACTTTTCGCAGACTTTTACAACAATGAATTAATATACTGTTAAGTGACGCTATAATCAACTCCGCGTCAGCCTACGTTTTAACAGCACATGAACGTCCCATTAAATATTTTAGACCAATCAAAGCTAAAATAAGTCCCAAATCGATATTTAGGCAATGTGTGTGAAAATGAGCTTAGGATGTCAATAACTGTTCTTAACACACAAAAGAGGAAATTAGTTTCAGTTAAAAGATCAATGATTTTAAAAATATAATGCTCTTCCTTCAAAGCAGCAACTGAGTAAATATAGAAAAACCAAAACAAGTTAAAGAAAGTGCAATTTATGTGGCAATAACACGTGAAAGTATACACACAGTATATTCCGAAACAGAATTCATAAGGCAAAAGCTATGACTTCATATACAAGAAAATCTCACTTAACTATTGTACAGGATAATTAAAACAATACATTTATATCACTTTTAAAGACTGTATATTCACCTTGGTATGCAGACAGAGTGATAAAGGCCATAATTCTTGAGAACGTGAAAGAATTCTGGTGCAGTACGGCAAGCTCCAATAATGCTGAAAGCAGCTAGTGCAGTGTTCCACAAAGACAAAATGCCACGAAGTTCATATCGAGGTCTGCTCTGCATGTAATACTGACCCCCGAAGATGAAAATCATGTAAATTCCACAATAATAAAATCCATTAGTCCAATGCTTCGTCATCCATACTCTCGTGTCCTGATGTTCAAATCCCTCTTCAAAATTAAATACATAAGAATAGTTTGGCAAAGTAATTTCCATGAAGTTGTTCATAATTGAAATCTTAAAAATCACACTAGCAGTCACAAGAAGCTTAAAATGTTACACGGTGCTTGGTCACCACTTCTACCATCCAGTTCTGGGCGATATTTCGCGACAATTCAGCAGACCGCTGCCGGCTTGTGTCCAATATAATCAAGTAGTTAATACGTTACAAGGAAGAAGAAAAAAAAAAAAAGGAGATATACGTTCCTCAGAAACTGAAATGCACTCACACTGGCTGCATTCAGTCACTTACAGTCTGTACCACACAGCATTAGCCCCAACCTCCCCTACTCGCTCACGCGTTGAGGCTTAACTGAACTTTTCAACCGCCATCCGCCCATTGAGTATTATAGCTACTTTCTGCGGTTGTCGTTAGGTAGCGCTGATGCCAATCAATGACGTAAAAGCAAAGCTTTAGCTGCAAGATATTCCTATAGTACAAAAGAAATAGAGTTAGCACTCAGCAGAAACCTTTTCTGATATCTTGAAATTTCCGTAACACTTGGAATACGAAAATTTTGTGATTTCTGAATATTTAATAGCCAATTGATTGATTATGTTATCAGTGTTTTCAAATGTGCAACTACTAATTTCTATCAGTCAGTAATTTTCGATATATGTAATGCGTACTTAAACTTCCTTCGAATAATTGAATAGTTTTTGATAGTTAATTAAACATATAAACTGTGAGATAACGTACCGGTAATTATGCTTGCAAAGTAAAATGTTATTGTCCTTGGTGTACTACTCAGTATTGTATCTGTTCCATAGTGAATTTCGCAATGCATAACTTGTATTGTCTCTGGTACAATCATGCAGTATTGTCTCTGATGCATATGATTATGGGATGTTAGACTGTCTCTTGCTCTGTTGTTTTTGTTTGGTGTGTTGCGGGTTGTAAGTTAAGTTGTGTCATTCTTTGTGGCAGACTGGCAGTGAAAAAATCATAGTTTCGGTGGTAAACACTTCCGATATGGCGTTGGATTACAGTGTTTTTAAGGATATTGTTTTGTCTAACTCCGACTCGATTTCCCTGTCGGATTTAAAAACTCTAGTATCAGAATATTCAGAAATTATTAACTCTAAACGCAGATGTAGTCTGATACGCAATTGTGAAGATTTTATTTCTGTGTTAGAAAAGAGAGAATACTTGACTGCTGACAATGTTAAACCACTGCAGTCTATTGCGCAACAGATACGTGATCCATCACTTCAGCGACTTTCATTTACTCTGTCTAATGAAGAGAGAAGACATGGAGGTATCGATGATTCGCTTGGTAGGTAGAAAGTTTCGTTGGGATTTACATAGCGATACATGACGTCTCTAACTTGGTGCTCATGAAAACAACTTAAATTGCTAGTAAATATTAAATTCTTGGTGCCTAGTGTTGTAACAAGTAGTCTCAGTTGCTTTCCTGATCCAGGTTGCATTTCAGCCACCTCTGCTAATGTTGTCGATAGAAAATCAGATCTTGAATCGAATTTGCATTAATACGTTAACTGTATCACATGTTAATGATTCATGTATCGTGATATAAACTTGAGCCGTAAGTTTGATGATATTTAAAAATAAAAAAAGTTAAAATTTGTTACTAAGTTCTATTTTATTTCAGGTGGTCATTTCCTTGTTCACTCTCCTGGAAGCTTCAGTGACAATAGAAGTCAACCACTTCCCGATACAGGTTGGCGTTTTCGGTAGTATGTGTCTACTAGTCACCAATATCTTATAGACTCAGGTAGACCCAAGGATAAGTCATTATGAATTGCGAATTCATTTTCATAGCAATACAAAGCAGACATCACACTGAGGATTGTATACTTTTTCTTTTGGGTGAATTGTCCGTAAATGGAAGCAGTAGAAATAAGTTTTGTTGGCACTGTTAATTGGAACACAGTCCCATTTGTGAGATTGCTTGTGATGTATCAGAGTCAGTCGCTTATTGACCACGCATTAATCATTCAAGTCATGAAATTAGTAGGAAAAGGTAATGCATTTAATAATGAAACACATTTATTCTATTCATCCCTGGCTGATAATACTCAATTCATATTACAGTGTTATTCATTTTGTACTAGTAGCCCATGAATTATTTTTAACATTAGTAGTTTTTTAGGCTTTAGGTTTGTAATGCAGCTTCGTCCACAGTAAAATTACGCAATAGCACACAATATTGCAGTTACCATATTTTCTTGTCCTAACTGTTGCTCGTACTGTGGTCCAGGTTGCCCTAAATGCATACAAACTGCATCATATGTGGAGTGGTGTCAGGGTCCGCATTCCAACCCAATCACACAGCTTCTAATTATGAAATTATGTATTATACTATTTTGTTTTATTTGTGGTGATTTTGTAGTTCTTACTACCCTAGGAAATGCAGAAAAAGCCATAGAATATAAGCCAATTGATAGGGGACTAACAAACCATTAAAAGTATAATTTCTGTGACTTTTCTCGTCAGATCAAGTGCTTTTCCAGCCAATTTCATTACTTAATAAATTGTTAATAATTATAATACATGGAGTAATGGGGTCTATTGGAGATCCCGATTCCTCTACAACAAGATTAAATAATATCATTGTAATACTGCTGTAGTCAGTCACAAGATGTATTATTTTCAAGCAGTAATTCAGTTTTAATACAGCCTGGACCAGCATGAAACCGTTAAATGTACTTCGGAAGGAATTTCTAGCCGAGTCTTGCATTTGACCACTGCTGTATTATGATGCCAAATCCAGGCAAAATCGCAATCTCCAGTAATCCTGGTTAGTGAATAAATAAAACATGTAGCCTTTCTAATGACCAATCGCAAGTAGCAATTACACGTGGATTGAACTGCTTCTCTAAATAGTGCCAACAAAAATTATTTTTGCTGCTTCCATTTATGGACAATTCACTAAAAGAAACAAAAAAATGATTCTCAGCATGTCGTCTTCTTTCCATTGCTACCATACTAAACTCTGAATTCAATTCATGAATCTACTCTTAAATTCCTTTGCTCTACTATCAGAAAGGTAGCTGTGATTAAATTTGTTCCAAAAATTGATGAAAACATACTGCCCTAGTATCCAATAAGAAGCAGTACTTACAGTTAAACCTTGTATAAAGTGTAATCACTGCAGCACTAGCATAATGCCTGGAACTCGAGAATTACTCATACTTTTGGTCTAAAGTTTGATACACACGTTCTTCCTTGGGTGGGGTTATTATATATATGTTGCTCTTAGAGCTATAAAATATATACATACCACACAGCCTACCATATGCATTGCCGTACTGTTACGCGGTAAGCCACTGACAGCATGGATATTGGGACGTACAACGATAATGCACATGTTCCTTTAAACAATATTTTTTGGAGAAAATGTTGCTATTACAGCAGCAAGTGAACAAACTTCACATAGAAATTTTTGCAACTTTAAAAATAGGTGAATGATAGGCACCTTTTAAGCCACACATATGTGAACCCCTACAATAATAGGTATTATATACATGCTACTTACAATGAAATAAATCCACATATTGTTGTCTGAGATTAATATTCTATGGCCTTAGGATTTATCAAAGGTAGTTACAGCAACATTAATGTCGGTTGTGGTGGGTTTATTGGAGATCGTTATTCCGCAAAGAATTAGCATCATAGTACTGTTATAGTCAAACGCAAGACACCTCTCAAAATACTTTCCGAAGTATATTTAATGGCATCAGGATTTAATTGCGATGGAGCGCACGTTCTGGTAGTATCTTCCTACAAACCCATCTTCCCCCTTTCCTGCACCCACCTAGATTTGCCCTCTACAAATTTCAACGATTTTGGTAAATTATTCATCATTTCTCTTGGTAATTTATTCCAGTCCCTGACACCCTTACCTAATAAAGAGAATCTACCTGTACCCTTGTGCCTGAAATCGAGTGCCAGCTTGTGGTCATAGTCATCTTTTCCCTTCCATACATTACTTTTAATTTTTATTCCAATATCTTTCCATGCCTCATCACCTATATACGCCTTGTACACTCCCATGACCCCCTTCACTCTCCTCCTGTCTTCCAATGAATCCCATTCCAGCTCTTTAATCATATCTAATACAAACAAATCTTGCAGCCCTTTTTTGCACCCTCTCCAATTCATGTATTTGATACTCATAATGTGGGTCCCATACTACACTACCATATTCAAGCAATGGTCTGACCAAAGTTTTGTTACCCAATTCCGTTACTTCTCTTGTACATCCCCTCATCACTCTCTCCAACAAGTGCAGAATTTTGAAACCTTTACATACTACCTGTCCAATGTGTCCTGCCTATAGTCCGCTCCACGAACGATGGCGGGTCACGCAGAGAGAGAGAGAGAGAAACAGGACTGACGTAGAATATCCGATGCTGCCGCGTTTAACTATTAGCAGTACAGTTCTAAGGCTAGTGTCATACGCTTTCGCAGTTCTCTCTTGAGCTTTGGCAACGTCGCAGATCGGCCCTCTCGCGTCTGCTTCGCGCTTAAAATGCTTATATACTTTAAAAACTTGGTTTTTGCTTTGACTATGCAGAACCTTACGCTTATGCTGCTCATCTTCCATTATTTAGAATAGGAATTATTGCAATGCTCACTGATTTACAACCGTCTACTGCACAAAAACATCGCATTCGACACTCGTGTTACCACGACAGGCGCTGGATTGTTAATGAATGTGATTGGCTACTGGCAGAGTGATGACGTACATGCGCAGAGCCTCGCTAAACTGGGCCGCCATCGTTCGTGGAGCGCACTATAGTTAAGCTTGTTAACAAATGTAATGCCAAGATATTTACATTTCAAGTCTTCAACGAGCAATTCTTTCCCCACCTTATAATCATAATCAACCTTTAGTTTTTTTATCTGTGTATCTAATAAGCTCACTCTTCTTTACATTTTATCTTCATCCCATGTTTATCAACCCAACTAGATATCCTGTCCAGATGACCCTGCAGCTATTTACAGTCCTCTGCCGTTTTGATTTTTTTATATGGCATTATGTCATCTGCAAACAATTTAATTTCTCATAGTAAATGATCAAAACAATTATCCTTTAGAATAATGAATAGCAATGGTCCCAATACACTACCATGTAGCACTCCTATTTATACTTCCACTTCTTTTGATACTGTCTTCCCTATCCTAACTTTTTATTTTCTACCTTTTAAAAATTCTTCTACCCAGCAAATCACTTTCTCATCCACTCCAATAGTTTTTACCATATTTACTAACATTTTATGGCTCACTCTGTCAAAAGCCTGTAAAAGATCTATTGCAACACCATCAGTAGGGTATATGCATGTATTTTTTTTATTTTTTTAATCAATTATTAACATTCGTACATAACTGTAAAAAATATAACTTTAAAACTGAAATCCAGTTCCGCCGATTTAAACGGTGCCATTTTGGCGCGCTACACTGTGACGTGTAAGTACACGACCACATTGGCATACTGTATGGCATGGAGAGTTTCATCTCAAAACTTTCATGTTTTCTAACTAATTTCGATATGGAAGGAAGTCGAAAAACCGTGTTATAAGTACTGTATAGTACCTGTGTGCAAAAATACTAAAAGAAATACACTTTATAAAGTGTATTTTCTTGTCCCGCGAGATGCGAATATAAGAAAAAAAAGTGGTGTACCGCTATGAGAATAGATCTGCAACTAGTTGTTTATATTATTGTGAAGATCATTTGTACGTAAGTTCTTAGAATTTCTGTATTTTAGGAAATGTAACATAAAAATTCGTTACCTGTTCAAGTGATATCTTACTTGGAGACCATCAGACATTTTAAGAACAGATTGCGATCTCCCATATATATATATTGAAGGGTACACACCTTATATGAGTGTGCTATAGTCGTTTTTCAAAATGCTCCCTAGACTGTGAGATATTTGCATACAAATAAACAAAAAATTCTATATGACGGGTATATACTAAATTATTGCTCCCACTTTTTCAAGTTGCGGCCTGGTCTATGGGATAGATTGCTGGCTTCATAATTTTCTGACCCTAGTTCAAATCCCCACAGAATCAAATATTTTTACTTATTTTTATCTTCAAAAATTGTCAAGCTTCACTTCTTTATTTTGTTAAAACTTCATTTACATACTTTTAAAGCACGAATTAAAATTTAAAACAAGTCACATTGCTTATAACAAATACACCAAACATAATATCGGCCCATTTATCAACAATGGCTTTGAATATGACTCGCTCCGTACCCAATGAAATAAAGTCATGAGATGAATCTGCTAGTAAACTGGAATCTGATAAAAGAATTTTGCAATATTTATAAGCATTTGTCACTAGTTCTTCCATTTCCTTGTCGAGCTCCATTTTTCGTCACGGATAGGCCTACTATTTTATTTTCAACCATTTACAAGCAACCGTTCTTGGAACAAATCGAATATAGAAGAAAGAAAGAAACTATCTTCCCAATGCTACGTATTTTGTTTAAAATACATCTTGATGATATACAAGTAATGAAACGACTAAGATGAAATAAATAACATGATAGGAACTATTTCAATTGAAAACGCACCAAAAAAACTTATTAACAAAAAGTAAAAAAAATGTAAGAATGGAGACTTTCTTGACGAATGATTGCAATGAAGTTTTTAAGGGTGTGCGGCCGATTTGTGTTGTGAAAAGACAATCCGTCGGTAGACCCGTGAATTCATTACAAAAAAAAAGAATTTCAGGGGAAAAAAATGACGCTGAATTATAGGTAATATGATTTGTTTTAAATATTATTTCACTCGATAAAAGAACGTAAATGAAGTTTTAGCAAAATAAAAAGGTCAAGCTTGACAATTTCTGAAGGTAAAAATATTTAATTCTGCATAGACCACGCTGACATTTGATAAAAATGGATAATAATTTTCTATATACCCGACATCTTGCTTATTTGCATGCGAATATTGAAATATCTATCACTTAATTACCTTGCAGCTTTTACTGCTCTGAGCTGAGCAGCCGTAAAATTCGGATTTGTTGCAAAATTTCTTGTCATCCTGAAAGCATAAATTTTTGGAAGATTATCCCACTGTGCTTTCAGAAAACTGCTTTCAGTCATTATTTGGTGTGTGTATTATAGCAAGAATACAATATCTCACCAGTTATGCTGATATGTTAATATAAACGTCAACACAATCGCAACGCTATTAGAACTCCCAGCAACTACGCATTTGTTCACAATAATATCGTGTACTTGATCGTCACAATTCGATTCGACCAATAGCGTTGCATTTTGCGAAGTTCCATTTCCCTTGTATTTTTAGCACTTTTAATTAATTAAAATTAATAAATAAAAATTGAATAAATAGGAAAAAAAAAAACATTATAGCGGTAATACTACACTAATAAAGTTTCAAAATAAAAAAAAACTAGATGTAAATTTGAATTTCATGCATATTCCATATTTGGCCTCCGTTGTCCATTTCATCCAAAATATCTTGCATATATCCCACCAACTGAGATTTGCATGAATATCATTGCCTAAAGCCATATTGCCTACTCAAAATCACTTACACTCCTCATATATTTCTGATTTGGTTTCATATCAATCTCTCCATTAATTTGCCTAACACTGATGTTAAACCGATTGGCCTATAATTTTTGACTCTATTTCTCACCCTTCCTTTATGTACCTGCGCAACTATAGCATATTTCCAGTCCGCTGGTAAGCAGCAAGTATCCAGACTCGATTTAAATAATAATTCAAGATAAGGTACAATGTCACATCCTGCTATCTTTATAAGGTATCTGTAGTAATATTATCTGCAACAGCCCCTTTATGTTTTTCAGCTTTCTTAGTTCCTTTATGATGTCTTCAGAATGAGTTTCAATTTTTTTGGTTTGCTCATGTCTAATTCTGTTGTTGAGCTTTGTAATGTATCTATAAGCTCACCAAAAGTAACTCTACCAGCTAACCCCAGTAGAAACAAGATTTATAAGTCGATTTTAAGGATATTTGATTTGTTTATGATCTTCAAACCATGTGCTTGGTTAGGACTAAAACCTGAAATAACTTGGAATCACATAGAGTTACAGCTGATCTTTCTTTGTCAGTCATAGTCAGCAGGATCATTCCATGTCAAGTCACCCAGGCCTTGACACCAAACCATGTCAGATTTTGATGAAACTTGGTACAATTACTTCTTTTATCATCCTGAAACCACTTGTAAAGTTTTTTTGCTCTGTCTCTTATAGTTTTTTTTATATAAATTTTTAAAGTTTTTAGGTTTGGCGTTGTTTCAGCAGTCGGAAATCGTAACTTAAAAACGTGTCCTCACAACTAAAAAAATTTGTATATTAAATAATACTCAAGATATCAGTATGAAATTTTGGAATAAGTTTGTGTGTTATATCTAAATGTTAAAAAAAAATACCATAAAGATATATTAAAATATTCCAAATGAAAAAATTTACAAGGGTTTTTTTTTTTTTTTTTTTTTTTTTTTTTTTTTTTTTTTTTTTTTTTTTTTTAAGGTAACGGATGTTTAGTTTTACAAAAACTGCAATATCTAGAGTCTCAGACCTGATAGAAAGCTCAAATTTGTTTTAAAATACTCTTAATTGTATAGGCTATTAGATAAAAGAAAAATTATGTTGGCTTTTTAACCTGTTTAATAGTTATCTAATTTTTAAAATAATATTAATTATATTTTTAAAATAAAAAGAACCAAGTGACTTAGACACCAAAAATAAGTTTTTATCTTCTTAATAAATAATATTAATGTTGATAGATATCAATTTTCCACTCCAGTTAAGTTTAAATTTAAACTTGGTATGTTAAGTTAAAAATTCAATCAGCTGTGTGTGTTTTTACAGTACTAATAGTTAAAATAGCTCAGTCGTCATAATAGTACAACTCAAGTCATGTTTACCTTGATTTAGCTAATAACAGTGCCTGATTAGCTGTGCTCATTAAAATTTGCATGGTTCTGCAAGTCTGATCAGATACATTTCCTGTGGCGACATGCTCCTCCATACAGCTCACTCTGCAAGCATGTCTCAACAGGCTCTTGTCCTGTGGTGTCATGCTGTTCTTCCACAGTTGGTAATTGTTAGATTCAGTTGCTCACTGTCTTTCATTGAGTCAGGTTGTGCTTACATACAGTGACGTAATTTATTTATTATTTTTTTCATTCAGAATTTTAAGTCTTTTAGTTTTAATTTGGTCAACAGTTATAGTTGTTATCAATTTAATGGAGTAACAATGTAGGCTTGGATTTTGTTTTGTTACTCCTGTGTTTTGAAGTAAAAAATTATTGCAGTGTTAAATAGTGCTTGGATAGTATTTTATTAAGTTTATTCGAACTTTCAGTAAGTACTGTTACTTAGTTTACAAAGATTCTTTTCCAATATCCTATAAAAGTAACCAGAACAGTAATCAGACCAAAAGTGAAATCAGTATGTCAGATATTCAAACCTGTAGCGTAGGGTTATTTAAAAAATCTTACTGTTTCCAAACAACCTACACACCTTCAAAAAAGTTACAACCGTTATCTGAATTGAGTGAGGAAGAAAAAGATTTGATCCACTTACGATCTGGAATTAATCTGTGTGAATTTAAGAATATATGTTCACACCACAGCTACTACTTTTTAAATGTTTTTGAAAAGTATCAAACAACATGTGTAGACCCACTAAAAAAAACACAAAAAGCCCATCAAAAAATCATTGAGAAGTGTAGGCTTGGATCTTTCTAAACAATTACTGACAAAAAATATTAGCATAAAACCTGGACAAAAGCTTTGCTCAACATGCCGTAACTTTTGTGAGGAAAAATTAAGAATTGAAGTCAATGAAAGTGAAACAGATGATGAAGTCATGGTTGAATTAGAATCATTGGAATCCAGAAATGAATCCCTCGTACAAACAAACATTGCTCTTGATAATTTAGGTTTAACGCCGATAAAGCTTCATGGCTTGTCAGAACATAGTAAAGGGTCTTATTTTAAAAGGAAGGTTAGCAGTATTGAAAAGACGGCTAAAAAGGCGGTTTCAAAAGCATTAAAATTAGATGCACCAAGTTCTGATGATGACGAAGAAGATACAAGTGTGGTTGAGAAAGCAAAGGATTTTGATGTAATGATTTCTCTTATGAAAGAGAAGATTTCATCTGTTGGGAGGTGTAGAAAAATCCAGATACTGACCTTGGCTCCGGATTCTTGGAGTCGAAATAAAGTGATGAAAGAATTTAATGTAATTGAGTACATGGTGCGACAAGCTAGAAAGCTAAAATCTGAAAAGGGTATTTTGGAAACTCCTGGTCCAAAAAAAGGTAAAACTCTTTCTGAAAATACAGTAAGACTTGTAACAGATTTTTATGAAAAGGATGAAAGTTCGAGAGTGCTACGTGGAACAAAAGACAAAGTAAGTGTTCAAAAAAATGTGTACATGCAAAAAAGACTCATTTTGTGTAACTTGAGAGAACTCTATTCTTGTTTCAAATGGGAGAATCCCGAGGTAGAAGTAGGATTTTCAAAATTTTGTTTCTTGAGACCTAAATGGTGTATCCTTGCTGGTGCTGCAGGCACACACACTGTATGTGTATGCAGTATCCACCAGAATGTTCAACTATTACTGGATGCTGTGAAAATTGAAGAATCTTATAAAGACCTAATTAAGATGCTTGTGTGCAACACGGAAAACCAAAAACTGCATGCTACATCATTGCGACAGCTGTTCTGCAAATACTGCACTAATTGAGTACTTAACTGAAAAACTAAGTGAAGATTATGATTTGGAAGAAGAAATTGTAATCAGTCAGTGGGTTAACACAGACAGGGCAGAAATGATCAAACAGTCTATCAGTGTTGAAGACTACATTTTGTTATTGGTTACGTCATTGGAAAAGCTCACCCCGCACTCGTTTATAGCAAAATCCCAATCAGCAGCCTTTAAAAGATTGAAAGAACACCCACCACCCAAAACAGCAATTATTGTGATGGATTTCAGTGAAAAATATTCCTTTATTATACAAAATGAGATCCAAAGTTTACCATTGGAATCGAGGTGGTTGTACTCTACACCCAGTTGGAGTTTTTCTAAGAAATGAGGAAAACAATGTTTTTGTTTCCAACCACTGTTTTATTAGTGATGACCAAGAACATGACACTGGTTTTGTTAACTTTGTACAAAAAGAAATTACAAAGTGGCTGTCATTACATCATACTGACATTGACTCAGTTCACTACTTTACAGATGGTTGTGCTGGGCAGTACAAAAATAGAAACAGTTTTAAAAATTTGACTGAACACGTGAGAGACTTTAATTTGAAGGCCCAACACTCTTTTTTTGCAACAAGTCATGGGAAGTCAATTTGTGATGGTCTAGGAGGAACTATTAAAAGAATTTTAAGGAAAGCCAGTCTACAGCTTTCAGACGAAGAACAAATATTGACAGCAATCGAAGTGTACAAGTTTTGTGAAAAAAATATTGAAAACATTCATTTTCACTTTATTGACAAAAAAGAAGCTGATTTGCTACGGTTAAAACTAGAAAAACGTTTTTCAGCAACCCGAACCATTCCTGGAACAAGAAGTTTTAATAACTTCAAACCACTACCAACAAACAACCTTGAAATTAGAAGGACTACAGATAGTGTAAAACCCTCCTTTGTCTTTTCTTTCCATTCTTCTTCTGACTGGGTTCGTGTTACACCATCCAAAAATAGCTATGTGGCTGCAAATTATGATGGTAACTGGTACTTTGGACTGGTAAAAACAATATTCAATGATGAAGAAGATGCAGAAATTCTATTTCTACATCCTTCAGGACCAGCTGCATCATTTTATTGGCCTGAAAGAGAAGATTCTTGCATAGTGCCTTTGGAGCACATAGTCTGTGTAGTAGACGCACCTCAATCAAGCGGCACTGGAAGAATGTATTACTTCAAAAAAGACTGTATCAAAAGAACTGAAAGCTCTTGGATGAAGTGGAAAAACAGTTTGAATCAGGATTAATGTTTATTAAAAAGACAAAATTACTCAAAAAAATTCAATGTTTCAAGCAATCAGTTGGGTTATACATAAGTGTTGTAAGTACACTATCTTTGTACATAATTCTAATGTAATCTACTATAATCAATAAACATGTTAAAAAGCCATCATTATTTTTGTTTTATCAAGTAGCCTATATGTTTAAGAGTACATTAAAACAAATTTGAGCATTCTATCAGGTCTGAGACTCTAGATATTGCAATTCTTATAAAACAAAACACCCGTTAAAAGAAGAAGAAGAAAAATACGTATAATTTTTTTCATAGAAAATATTAATATAATTTAATAGTATCATTTTTATTTTCAAATATGTATAATAAATAAACTTGCTGCAAAAATTCATGATGTTATCTAAAAGAGTTTTTAAGATAAGCAATTTTGAAGTTTTCAATACAAATTAAATTTACCATTTCTGAAAGTTCGGAAAACGCAAAACGTAAAAACTTTAAAAATTTATAATAAAAAAAACTACAAGAGATACAGCAAAAAAAATTTGCAGGTGTTGTCATGATGGTATTAGAACCATTTGAGCCAAATTTCATGAAAATCTAAGGAGGTGGGTGTAAAATTTATTTTTTATTGGGTGATTTGATGTGGAGCGACCCAGCATCATCTAGAATATTTTGAATATAAAGTCAAGCATGTAGGCATGATATAATTTGGAGTTTTAATCAAGTAAAAAATCGAAATTTTGTTTAAATGAGATAGAAACAAGAAAACTATATCAGAAGATAGTGCAGAGTAAAAGGATTAAAAATATGTATAGGTTCTTGTTGTGGAAAACTTAATGCATCCATGTGATATAACGGATTTTGGAGATGGTTTGTTGTCATAGTTGAAAAGGGAAACCGCCAGATTTAATAATGTAAGGGACTTCAAGGTCAATCTCATAGAAACCTTTCTAAAGACCAAGTTAGAATAGATAGGAGAAGACATCAAGAAGCTTAAGAGATAATTGCAAGTCAAATTATTAATTTCTGAAGATTTTGGCTGACATCACAAGGTGGAAGAGGTAGTGGGGCGAAAAGTAGCCATGATGGTTTTTTCGGTCAGTCTGCAGGAATCTTCAAGCTGACATGGTAGTGTTAGCCTCGTATGCGTCTTGCGGAGTGAGTAGCTCCACATGTCGTTAATGTGGCTCAATAATGTAATTGTGAATATTTCGTTATGGACTGGGGTATGATGATAGTTTGTCTTCTCTTGTGAAATGTACTTAACTTGTGAATCTTTGTTGATGAAGTAGTCTGATCACCTTATTAAAACCTGGTACCAAATTTTGTAAGGCAGATATTTTGTGGAAGAATATACAAATTTAGTAACTCTTAACTGTTTTCTATGAATTTATTTCAAGCTTACCTTCCACATTTCAGGTTTATCAGATGTGTGGTGGCTGTGTTTAAAGTTTACAGGTACCAGAAAGGTATCCGGTAATAAACATTCATTATTGCTATTGAACAGTTGGAACATTGTGTTTTAGCCATACCCCAAGCAACAACAGAGGTTCCACAGCTTGTTATCCGATTTAGACCCTCCCATTTCTGATTCATTGTCCCTAATGGTCTCACTAAAGCAGTTATTTAAACTCTCTGCCTTTTTCAAATCTTCAGTAACTTATTCTCCATCCTTATCTATAAAAGTCTCAATACCCTCCATTCCCCTCAGTTTTCTAACAGCCATAAAAATTTCTCAATACATCAGTCAATGGTTCCCCTGCACTGACAATACTCTTCGTAAACCCATCTTTAGTCACCTTCTTGTTTAATAATTTTAAATATTTCCCTAGGGTACAGCCTAATTTCTGCTTCAAATTATGGTCCAAGCTGTATTACAACGGACTTACTGCTTAAAAAAATATGTCTTATTATTAACTACAGAAGTATTATGACATCATTAGTGAACAATCTTGTAGTGGAATCGTGATATCCAGTAGACCCATTGTGGTTCGGTTGAAAGAGCAGCAATATCCTTGTTTCAACATAAGGTGCGAAGAATTTAGTTTTTGTATATAATTAAAGCAGCCAGTAACAGAGTGACAATTGACTCTTGTTGTTTAAGTATAATTCAATAAAAATTTGTACTATCCTAAATATTCATATGCCCTAAACATTTAAATTATCTTGATTTTCGAGCAACATTATTATCGGCACCTGTGATTAGTTTATTCATTGCATGTAATGTTTATCCACATTGCTGATAATTTATGCATTTTACTGCACATAATATTAATGTAGGTTGCATATGATTACAAATGGTATCCTCCAACAGCTTAGTGTATAACACTATGACAGAATTTTTTTTTCCCTCCCCTAATAGAAACATATTGTTAAATAACATCATTTAAGGAACATGTGCAATACCATTATATGCTGATATGCTGCAGTATGCCTACTCTTGATCGCTTGCCAATTAAATTGCGATGGAATGCACACTCCGGTGGCAATTTCCCTATTTCCCTACACACCCATCTTCCCCCTTTCCTGCACCCACCGACATTTGCCCTTTGAAAATTTTAGATCTAAATTCTTTCAACATTTTTGGTAGTTTATTCCAATCCCTGACACCGTTACCCAAAAAAAGAGAATCTTCCTACACCCTAGTGCCGGAAATAAAGTGCCAGCTTGTGGTCATGGTAATCTTTTCCCTTCCATGCATTACTTTAATTCTTACACCAATATCTTTCCATGCCTCATCACTAATATACGACTTGAACACACCCATGACTCTCATCACCCTCACCCTGTCTTCCAATGAATCCCATTCCATCTCTTTTATCATATCTGTTACTGATTGCATTCTGTGGTAATTCCCAGAAACAAATCTAGCAGCCCTATTTTACACCCTCTCTAACTCCTGTATTTGATACGCAAAATATGGGTCCCATACTACATTACCATATTCAAGCAATGGTCTGACCAAAGTTTTGTAATAAGTAATTGTACCTTAGGTCTGATAGTTGGTACATTTTCCTTAGGCCATGCCACTCAAGAAAAGGTGCAATTTAAACCAAAAAGGAATGTACCTCAGAAATATTGCCACGCGGGTTAACATATGTGATAGTGTTGACATTACAGTCGGTCGTCATTTCTAAACACATCTTTGACACCAAAGATAATGTCTTTAGATATCTTTGAAATGAATGAGCAGCAGCTAATGTAAAATGGCTGGCAAGTTTTCATGATACTGACAAATACGAGGGTTGTTTGAAAAAGTACGTGCAAAAAAATAAAAACTACTTACGTGTTTGGGGTAAACCTTTTTCATTTTTCGACATAGTCTCCTTTTAGGCTTATACACTTCGTCCAATGATGTTCTAGTTTGTTGATCCCTTCCAAATAATAGGATTTGTCCCAAGTCTGCAAAATATCCATTAGTGTGTGCAATCACCTCCTCTTTTGAATAAAATCTTTGTCCCACCAGCCATTCTTCAAATTGGGGAACAAATAGTAGTCCGAGGGAGCCAAGTCTGGAGAATAGGGGAGATGTGAAATGAGTTGGAATCCTATTTCCAATAATTTTGCAACCACAATTGCTGAGGTGTGTACTGGTGCGTTGTCGTGATGGAAAAGGACTTTCTTGTGGGCCAATCGCGGGAGTTTTTCTTGCAGCTCGGTTTTCAAACGATCCAATAATGATGAATAATATGCACCTGTAATAGTTTTACCCTTTTCCAAGTAATTGATGAGGATTATCCCTTGTGAATCCCAAAAGACAGTCGCCATAACCTTTCCGGCCGAAGGAACGATCTTCGCCTTTTTTGGTGCAGATTCTTCCTTGGTAACCGTTGTTTAGATTGTTGTTTGGTCTCAGAGTATAGTAATGTATCCATGTTTCATCCACAGTGACAAAACGATGCTTAAAGTCCTACGGATTCTTCTGGAACAGCTGCAAAACATCCTTGCAACACTTCACATGATTCCATTTTTGGTCAAGCGTCAGCAATCGCGGCACCCATCTTGCGGATAGTTTTCTCATGTCCAAATGTTTATGCAAAATATTATGTACCCATTCAGTCGAGACACCCACAGCACTAGCAATCTCACACACCTTAACCCTTCTGTCATCCATCACCATATCATGGATTTGATCAATGATTTCTGTAGTCGTAACCTCCACAGGCCATCCAGAACGTTCAGCGTCACTTGTGCTCACGTGGCCAGTCCGAAAATTTTGAAACCACTTATAAACTGTTCTAATCGAAGGTGCAGAGTCACCATAATGTTTATCGAGCTTCTATTTAGTCTCCTGGAGCGTTTTGCCTCTCATAAAGTAATGTTTAATCACTACATAAAATTCTTTTTCGTCCATTTCTTGAAAATCACTTGACTTCCTTGATTCACACGAATGCCAAACACAAATAAATAGACCAATATGGCTGAAACTTGGTGTGCGTTCATTCAAGAGATGCTAGTAACTAAACATGACCTCGATACACACCGGTGGTGCCATCGCTCGCACTTTGCACGGACTTTTCAAACACCCCTCGTATATTCATTTGCCGGTATAGTGAAAGTAGTGCATTTGCCAAGTTTTCATGTGCCTTGTGATTTTTCATTCTGATTCAGGTTGCATTCCAGTCTTATTGTAACCTCTGCTAGTATAGTTTTGACTGAAAATCAAGCAAGCTTAAGTTCTCGTTAAAAACCAAATCCCCGTGACATATGCTGTAACAAAGTTTGTCATGTTTTGTTCTAGTCCACTCTGTAAATCAGCCTAACCATATCCAACTATGCTGTCCTGGTGTAGACATTTGGAAACATTTACCAAAATGTCCTATATCAACTACCATTTTTCATAAAGGTTGACTGCCATGCAAAATATGCTAGCTTACTGCCCCATAAAATAAAATATGTCTGTCATAAACAGAGAAATCCTAGGACTCGTACAACATTCCGTAAAGTATTACTTTGCCCCTACATGTCGTATGGCTACTGAAAACCGTTTATTCCTTTTTTTCCTTCTTCTCCTAAGAACAAAGGCAAAGAAACTCTTTCAATAACCATTAACTGGTATTAAGCGCATCAGTATATATTTTGGATTGTTAGGAAACAAAGGCGCTAAAAGCGGATATATTGAACATTAGATAGGATAAAAAACCACCACTTACCAAAGAAGGGGATTCCAGCAGCGTTGGTACACAAAAAAAACACGAACACACAAAGAATAGAATTATAAGCATGCTCTTCCTCAGTAGATGGCTGCACGCAAGCACTGCCGGCACTTTAATCTGAACTTTTCTTGAATGGTATTACCTCAGGAAAGTGTGTACCAAATTCCATACTAAATGACTAATTACTTCTCGTTGTACCACTGTTTGACCAGAGCCCTATTTTCATTAACTTTACAAAATGCGCTTTTTATAAATTAACATTTTGTCTCCTTGTAGTTGAGGTTATAATATTGCTAGAACAATTTTACACATTTTCCACTGATTTTAAAGTTTGGTGCCAAACACACAGCCTAGAAATGAAGTCTTCAAGGGTGAAAACACGATATTTCGATGACTAGCTCTGTTGTCTTTATCAGGTGTCGAGACGTCTGCACGGTCGGCTGATCGTTGTATCTGACAATCAGCCGACCTGTGCAGGCGTCTCGATACCTGATGAAAACGACGGAGCTAGTCTTCGCAATATCGTGTTTTCAAAACACTATGCGGTGGTAGACCCGTGAAGACTTCATTTCAAGCATACGCTGGGAAAGTCTCTGTTCTTACACACACAGCCTAGTCTGGTAGATGAGTGGTTAACATTGAGCCTGTTAGTTGGGAGGACACAGTTTCAAACCCCGATCCCTTGATTTTGGTTTTCCATTGTTTCCTGTAAATATTCCAGACAAAATTTTTCCATTTATAGACCTTGGCTAAATTCATTACTGTTCCTTGTCCCTGATTCTTTCCTGTCTTTAACGGTCTCTATGTCTTATTGTTGTTATTGAGGCTTTAGGGTGTGTAAATATGAAGATCATTAGTGTCCTAATCTAAATGTCAGTAAGCTTTAACAGGTTTTTATAGTTATCAGAATTCATGATAGTCCAAATAACAATATTTTTCATTGAGAAGTATTTTTTAATTTCATGTATTTTAATTTTGAAACCTCTGTTGTCCACTTATTCACCAACATGCCTAGCATAACAGTTGTATATGCATTACACTTGAACTTTGTATTACCTAATTTGTTCGCCATCCAACTCACCCAGCGGTCAACCATGGCATGGCGCACAATTGAAATGAACCAAATATGTCAATTACCAATGTGACGGACTAAAGTTAATACTAGTTCAATTTAACAGAAGTTAAGAAGACTGTTAACGACTTTTTAGGTTAACTTAAAAGTTAAATTTTAGCAATTTTGTTAACTCCGTTAAATAACGATTAACGGATTAATGGTTTTCTGCCCAGCTGTACTAATCTACATTATGAACAAAATTTATCTCTGTCAGCTACTAATATCTCCATAATCAAATCAAGACCTTTATTCAAAAACAATTCCTCGGTTTTTCTCTTTATTTAATTTCTCATTTAAAAAAATGATTCCTTTTAATAATCAAAACTCTAATTTTTTGTAGCAAGTATAGTTTTTTTTTAATTGAAAGTCTCAAATCTGAAGTATTAAAATCATATTTCAGTGTTGGATCTCATAAGTAAAGAGATTGGTTCAAAATGGAGAGAACTAGCACGCAAACTGGAGCTGCGTCAGGGTGAAGTTGACCAGATAGAAGAAAAACATCCCAGAAAAATAGAAGAAATAACATACGAGGTAAATACCATACATATTTCTGATGTTTATTTTCTTTGGAAAATATTGTTTTAATTTGTTTCTATTTATTTCAGTGTCTTCTGAAGTTTATGGAGAAAAATCATCATGCAGATGTTGAACCTAAACTGTTACGTGCATTGCAGAATGCTCGACGAAATGATTTGAGGGAGCAAGTGGAAATAATTTTAAGATCATATAGAATAAGATCAGGTTGAACATACTTTCCCTTACTTCAAGGTAATATCATCTTTACAAGTACACATTAGCTTCTGTATTGCTTGGATTCTTTTTATGTGATGAAAATGTTAAATTTCACATCTACACCTTGGGTTAAAGATTATTGACATTTATTCAAAAATATTTTTTTAGTTTTTGTACAAAAACTTTTGTCCAATGGAAGGAAATTTTAAGTAGCTGTTAACATTCTGTTCGGAAAATGAGTTTTATTAATTAACACAAGGGAAAATCATCATAATTATCATAATTCATCTGCAGCCAATACCTTGTTAGTGTCTTTTTGACATCAACAGGCCCTACATTACTAACTAGTGGCATGGTATTTTAAAACACTTACATGAATGGGAATTTAGGCTAAATCTACCCCATTTTTTACAATCATTTTTTATCAGGACATTGCTTCCCGTACAGAGTCAGTAGTGAAGTATCAGATATTTTTATCCAGGAAAACTGTATTCCCCAAGGCTCAGCTTTAAGCGTTTCCTTTTTCACTGTTGGTATTAACAGAATTTACCCTGTAGCAAGAAGTCTAATTCAATACTCATTATATGTTAATGAGTTTGCTATTTTCTGTTCATCATCTATCCTGAGAGTTGCTGAGAAGGAGTTGTAGCTCTCACTACACAGGCTGGATGAATGGTCAGTACACACTGGTTTTAAGTTCTCCGTTGAGAAAATCCAGTGTGTACTTTTTACTTGTAGCAGAAGTCTTTTAACATAACCACGTTTTACCTTGAGGAACGCTGCTTTATTTTTTAATGAGAATGTTAATTTTCTGGTCTTTATTTTTTACAGTAGGCTAAGTTGGCTGGCACATCTTAAAATGTGAAAACCAGAGCCCTCAAGTCTCTAAATGTTGTAAAATATCTGTGATAGGTCATAGTATGCTGACCACTCCTGTCTGCTACAATTTTGTAGAGCTTTTGTTTGGTCACGATTGGAGTATGGCTGCATTGTGTATTGTTCAGCATGATATAAGCTATCTCCGGATGTTGGAAAGTGCCCACCATGCAGGAATTCAGATTGCCACAGGTGCTTAATGCACCAGCCCCATTCCAAGCATTTGTGCTGATACTGGCAAGCCATCACATGTAATGGGTGCATCTCCTCATAGTGTGATACTTCCTGCATGTTGCCTCAATACCTGGCAGTCCCATTTATGACACAGTCGTTAACATAAATTATGAACGCTTTTATACCAACTGCCATAAAGTGACTGAACCCTTCAGCTACTGTATAAGAGCTATTTTAGAAGAATATGCTTATAAGTTGCCCTCTTATCATCATTAATGTTGGAGTAAATCCTCTCCCTGGATTTTAAAGAGGCCCAGAACAATTTTAGATCTGTCTTGGTAAAGTAAACTGTTTACCACCGACAGTGTCTTTAACAATGTTTTAAATCAGCATCACGATTTACTCTGATATATGGATGTGTCTGAGCAGACTAATGGAGTAGACTGGAGCAGTTTTCCATTGAGTGACTTCAATTACAAGCCTGACAACAAGTGCAGTGTATACACCATGGAATGTTACACTGTGCCATAGTCGCTCCAGCATATGAAAGTAATTCATGACACAAGGTACATCATATGCTGTGAAACATGTACCCAGCAGACTATTTGATCCAGGACACCCTACAACCCCTCCAGTCTTGGGGAAAGTAGGTGAATTTGCTGGGTACCGGGCAATGTAGGAATTGGGGAACAAGGTAGCATATGAAGCTGCCAAGTTAACCTGTGATATGGTCAGATCAAACCGACCATTCATCTATGGAGCAACTTCTTCCAGTGGGCGAGAAGAGATGAGGTTCTCCTTACTCACTTCCATATGCTTTCTTCGCCACTGGCAGGACCCACTGCAATGTGATGTTTGTGGAATGCCTTTGATGGTGAGCCACATTTTAACTGATTGTATACTGTATTTAGTTTTAAGGCAGACCTTGGACTAGCCAACAATCTGTCCCTTATTTAAATAATGAGACCACCAATGTGACCAGTGTTTTAAAAATTTGTGTATAGGCTGGCCTTATTCCTAAAATTTTAGTCATATTAGCCTAGTTTTAAGTTGGAGGGGGGCCCATTTACAGCCACTGTCCATGTACGTTGTTATTCAGCGTTATATTTTTCATAGTGTTGTAATCCTTGTCTGGTTGGCCATTATACAGCTAGCCAGACATGTTTTAATCTCTGTTAAACCTGGTTGGCCCCAGACATTGTAAAGTTTTTGGTCCCAGTGGCCCTTTTACATCCATGATTTTAATGATTTATTTCATATTGCTATCTGCTTGGCTGACCTCTTTACAGTTGGCCATGCAGACAGTAATGTAGTTCTTTTTTAAAGCACATTGTCGTTGTTGTCTGTAGTCAGGGTGCTAATGACCTCATTGTTGACATGCCTTAAAGCCATAAGTACAACAATTAGTGATCACCGAAAAAAGTTGGGACAACAGAGGCTGGCTGAATGACAAGGTTTATAACATACCACTACATTCCATTCTGTGTGGTTGAGAACATTGATTAGGGGAAAAAAAGGTTATTGTAAAAAAAGGGGAAAGGGGGGGGAGGGGGCAAGAAGTTATGAGATTGTGTTTATGTGCTAAGGCAACACACTGCAGTGTGTATTTGCTTCAGGAATGTTTCTCTCGTAGTTATGGATAAATGGGTGGAAGTCTTACAATTCAGAAAGTTAACTGAGTATACACTGTGTAAGACGCGAGCTTTGCCTTGGGGTGGGGCATAAACAGCTTTGTCTCAACTTTAACTATGTGTAGCCTTGGATAATGTCCAGCTATGGCTTTATTATAATGAAAAGGTCGTCACTTAGCTTCATTTTACCTCAAGCTAAGAAAAGGTATAGGTAAATAATGTTCACGAGTCAGTTATTGTTCAAAAATCACTGTATTCTTGAAAGATTTTCCAATTCATTAGCTGAACAGGCATCAGACAATTTCACTGAAGATGGAATTGCAAATTTGATTAACCGTTCGAGCCAGACCACACCCCAAAGTTCAAAGTATAATTGATTATCACTTGAAAGGATGTAAAAGTTCGTCATGTGCTTTTACTGTTACACTTGGTTAACAAGTAACTGACACTTAAGTAATCCAGAGGCCCCTCATGGCATAATACTACTTCAAAACTGCATAGTTGTTATTCTGACTGAAACTTTAAAACTTTGCAATGCCTACATCTTGCCAACATGGTAGCACAGTAGTGCTGTAAATGAAAACTGACTGGCAGACTGAGCTACATGTTATCACGCTCACGTTTCCAGAAAGACTGAGGCCTACCTCATGTCGTGTCGACTATTTCTATATGACTGACCGAGCTAGCTGCTACTGCGAACAAGGTAAGTTCTGGTACTCACGGACCGTGGGAAGCAGCAAAGCTATAGCTTCACATGAGAAACTTCTGGAAAGCGGTTCAGGTGTCAAATCTCACATCAGAAAGGTTTCATCATCCAATTTTGACCTTTTACTCTGAAACTTTTCAAATCGCTAGATCTTGTTACAAACTTTAGTTATTATAAAAAATTTCATAATATTAATAGTTTATCCAAAAATAAATAATTTTGATACAAATTTTTGAAATATTACCCCATGCGAATGCTCAAAGCTGATGCAATGCAAAATATTATCTTGAAAACTGTAAAACTGCTTTCTAGCTTGAATTAACATAGAAACTAACTATAGAAATGATACGCAATAATATTTAACCTAACTCAAAGTTCTGATAACAAATTTTGTCACGCAGTTACAAAATTAATAGATACCTGACAACTGTAGAATGAATGTAGACTTTGGTTGGAACAAGAAGAATTTTTTGTCAGCCATGATCCATTGTCTTATTTTTACAAGAATTGTGTTTGTTGGATTTCATTTCTTTTTGTGGTGGATCACTTACTGTAACTCATCTTTCTATTCTGGCTCTAATTTTTTAAAATTGATAGATTATCTGCATTGTCAATTATTTCTGATATTAGAACATTGTCAAATACTGAACGCTCCTATTAACTATTTCTAATACCAACAACATGGACAGATGAGCACTTTCTCATTTCACATAGTGTGTCTACTGGTTGGTTTGTACCTGCATTAACTGCCATTGGTCTCTTATTTCATTAATTAGATCCTACATCAATAACCTCAAGGACACACTCATCCATTAATGTGGAATCGATATTAGATCACATTGTATATACTTCTTGAACAAAAAAGGACAAGAAGTTCACTAGACAGGTCAAATCTGAGCTTAAACGTCCAAAGGCGCGAAACTCAACCGCATTCTATACACTCCCATCCATGCACATTACAAGAGGTTCAGGAAGGTTTAAAGACCCTTCGAAATGGTAAAGCTGCAGGATTAGATGGGATTTGTCCAGAACTATTGAAAAATTGTGGGCCAGCTACATCTTGTTGACTTGCCTCATTCTTCAGTTCCATACTACAATCTGGAAGGCTTCCTCAGATCTTCAGGCAAACAAAAATCCTTGCTTTACTCAAACCAGGAAAAGATCCAACTTTCCCACAAAGTTACCGTCCAATAGCCTTACTCAGTGTCACTTACAAATTACTGGAAAGGCTTATATTGAACAGAATAGCTCCGGCAATTGAAGCTCTGATCCCTGTTGAACAAGCTGGATTCCGTCCCAGTCGGGACTGTAGTGATCAGCTCCGGTCTCTTACCACCTACTTGGAAGCAGGTTTTCAGAAGAAAATGAAGAACCTATCTGTATCTCTAGATCTTTCAGCAGCGTATGATACAGTTTTGAGAGAGAGTCTCCTTCTCAATCTGATCAAAGCAGTTCCTTGTAATAAAGATAATTTCTTGATATAAATTCTTCGTGGGTTTGCCGCCGGATTACATTTTCTGCTGACGAGCTTTCGGCGACTTGCACTGCCGCCATCATCAGGTCCGTGTATCTAAAGGAACAACAAAAACTGAACTGAATAGCGGAACAGAAGCGAGCCAGGATCGTTGTCGACGTCCGACAGTGCAAGTCGCTGAAAGCTCGTCAGCAGAAAATGTAATCCGGCGGCAAACCCGCCAAGAATTTATATCAAAGATACGCCGGGAAAGACTTATCTCTCATATTAGATAATTTCTTTACTGGAAAACATGCTAAGTAATCGTCTATTCCAGGTGTACACTGAGTTCATCAGGAACAGATTTCACAAGCTAAATAATGGCCTACCACAAGGCTCGGTTCTCTCCCCTATACTTTTCAATTTATATGCTCAGACACGGTCTCTCACAAATTTGTATATGCTGATGACATCAATCTTACAGTGCAAAGAACTAACTTCGTGGAGGCTGAAGAAATCCTGACTCATGACCGTCAGGAAATGGATGCCTATTTTCGAATGTGGCGCCTTCAATCCAGTCCACAGAAAACAGAAATATCTACATTCCATCTTAGCAACAAACAAATGAACTACCATCCAAATATATTGTTTAGAGACCAGATGCTGAAGTATAACAGTATCCCAAAATACCTGGTTGTGACATAGACAGGTCCCTAACCTACAAAAGGCACCTTCAGAATACAGCTTAAAAGTTGGAACCACTTACTTCAACGACTCGCAGGAACTTCATGGGGAGCTGATGCAAATATATTGAGAACAACAGCCCTAGCCTTGGTTTACTCCACAGCTGAATACTGCTCCAGCATATGGCTTAATAGCTCTCACACCAACTTGGTGGACCTTCAGCTTCACCATTCAATGCGCATTGTAACTGGCTCACGTCTATCAATACCTATTCAGTGGCTGCCGGAGCTCTGCAGCATCCCATTACCTCATATCAGAAGGCAAAAAATTCTAATAAAATTATGGTCGAGAATTTTGAACAATGAGGCTCTTCACATCCATGAAGATGTTATGGATTACAAAACACGCCTGAAGTCACATCACCCTGCCTGGAAGCCTGCTGTCAGTCTAGCATCTAACTCCTTCAGCCCTACAGATAGCTGGACATCATCAACACCACAGGGCATAGTGTAAATTACCAATCCCTGCTCAAAACTACCAGGATTCGACTTAGCGTGGTCAATTTGGTGTAAACTAAATCGGATTAGATGTGGTTCGGGAAGAACTGCTTCAACTCTCCACACCTGGGGTTGGGCAGATTTTCCGTACTGTGACTGCAGTGAGGTTTTACAAACTGTGTCGCACATTGTGCAGGACTGCCCACTGTGTGCCTAGACCTAAATTTGGCTACGCCAGAGGCGGTGGCCTGGTTGGAGCACCTCGACGTCACATTGTAATGGTTGTGACTGGAGATCCTGTCTCAGTGGCCAGCTGGCGGGCATTGTACGCTAACTATGTATATATGTGTATTTAGATTGTTCATTACAGTATAATTGCAATTGAATTGTGTAAATGTCTTGTAGCATCATACGCAAAATAAATAATTATAGCCAGTTCTGTTTCTTGTGACCTAATAAGGTTTATCCTTTTTTATATATATATTCATTGTTCATTATAAATAAGTTTTCTTTTCTGGCTTGAACATCGGCTATTGCTTAATTTCCTTACCCTTTCTCTCCCAAGGTTTTGTGAAATTTATTTCAGACAAACCTGGTTGGAAATTTACTCATCGATACTAGATTTTTGGCTTTTTATATTACTGAAGTCAGCATTGAGACGCACAAAACTAAGACTTTTCAGTTTTGACACAGGAGTGTACCCTTGTTCACACCAGAAGACGGACGATCCTATGTCAATCAGGACACTATTTAAACAGATTCCTTGGCTTTTATGTAAACTTTCCTGATATATGGTTACAATAAAATCTTCTTGCGTATATGGTTAGATTGAGTTGTAAAAATACCATATTTCGACCACTACATATGCCAATTTCTTCTAGTGTGAATCCATCCATGTGTGGTCTGTACTAGTCTATTGACAGCAATTGAATATTTTATTTTTTAGGAGTACGCCCATGATGATTAATAGTAAATTGGATATTGTTCCCCGTGTAAAAATGCTCTGTTAATAATTTATAATTTCCATTTCAGTGTAGTCATCACGTTTTAAACCATTATTACCACCCCATTTGCTTTCTTATTTTCAGAATAGGCTATTTGACAGTATTAAAAAAATATTATAAATTGAACTCATTCTCGTAGATTAATGCTTCAGGAGGCTAATTTTTTCAATTTTGAAAATAAAAGTGGTTTATTTTTAGTAAAAAAAGCTAAATAAAAATTATACTTTTCTTACCTCTGGTCACGTGACAGAAAACGCTCTACGATTGGTGGTCGCTTGAGTGACGTCACACGTCTGTAAACGCTGTAGCTGGGAAAGGAGCGTTTCCTATTATCCAAGTTTTCAACTATTTTTATTGTTTGTTGCTGGTCATTTCTTGTTATTAATCAAATTTCATTTTGAATACAAAATCGAGAACAATTTGTAAAAGTCTACAGCTGAAAAATATCAAAAATAGACGCCTTATTTGTGGCACTGGCTATAGAGAAAATCCCCGACTTTTATTCTGCTGAGCTTAAAAATGTAACAGCTTCAATTTGAGACTAATTTATATTTAAATCGAAAGTTAGAGTTTGATTTTTTTGCGTTAGCAAACCATACGCCGAAAAATTCTGTACGCGAAATTTGTATAGTGAAAATAAAGAAAAGTTGTATGGGTGTTGCAAATATGTGCAAACGTATTTCTTGTAGGTAATAAGCAGCTCATTCAAATAAATATAGCAAGAGACCGATATAATGTGGTATAATGAACTAAAATTCAACATGAAATTAAAAACAATCTGCTTTGTTTTAATGATGCAAATGTTTCATGGATCCTTGAGGATCACCAAAAGCAACAGAAACACAGAAGTTACTACTAACACGCAGAAATACAGCGTAATCATTGACAAAGCTCAGTCAAACGACGCGGCCGACTGGAGCGCTTGATCGGTGGATCACAGGAAGCCCATTGTTCAAACTATTTTTTCTATTGTTAGGAGTGAATTCGTGGAAAATAAACCTTTGTTCCGAGTAATATGGTTTATCTACTTTGAATATAAATAAATATTTTGCCTGTGTAGACTATTATCAAAACTGACTTTTGTCCCTCTAGATTTAGAAAATATAACACTGTGCGGCGTCCTCCCGGATGCGAGGCCAGAGCGTTAACCGCTCACTCGCCACGCTCAGAACAATTGGATGTTGTGGGCCATTTTTCTTAATTGCAGATTAAGGCTTATAGATAAATTATATTTTTTGTCAATAAAACTGAATTTCTTTGTTTATTCATTTACCTACTTCATTTAACTTCATCTCACACGAAGAAACTGTGAAGTGTTTGCTATTAACATAAAGAGAAGCAATTAAGAAGTAGTGTTCTGATAGCTGTGTGATTGAAGAGTGTAAAGGAATTCAGAACGTCCTACGTTCAAACCTTGGTTGGCATAATATTTTTTGCTTGTATTTTTTCCATTTTTGTTTGCTGTTTTTTGCACTACTATGTTTTTATTCGAAGAATTCATAATAGTTGCTAAGCGTCATACGAGCGTTTGAAACAAATTAATACAATACATGAAAACTTTTAATTTTTAAACTTACCAGAGAGAGAATATCATGCAAAAAATACAGGTGCACGGCAGCGAATATTGGAATTTATTTTAGAAGTGACATCACATATAGAAATTTCATGCTAATCTTGCAACAGTTCCGGAAACACGTTGTCCTTTTCGTTGGAATTTTTACCTGACAATACAACTGCAGGTTACCTTCCTGACATAAGTGCGTCTATTAGGCGATATTTACTTTTAAGGTGCAAGAAATATTTTTAAAAAAACCTGTTTATAGTGTGCAAGTAACGTACAATTTCCTTTTTGAAATCTTCTTTGGTTGTTTCAAACGGTTGTAATTCGCTTGTTATCCAAAAAGTTCTGAAGGCTTCAGAAAAAAAAAGAAAAATTAAAATGAAGTTTTGGTGGATTTTCGGGAAGAAATGATTATGCGATGGAACCAACAGCAACTAGTATCCAAAGAAAATGACAAAAGAAAACAAATTGAACATATTCCAAAGCTAGGATCGAAACTTAGGACCCTAACCCTAATAATTCTCGCCTTAAACAACGTATTACATTTAACTCTACGAAATCGCGGTGTAAATGAGCTTCAAAGAAAAATGTAAATGACTTTGTCGCAATATCAAATTGAAGTTGTTACATTTTTAAGCTCCACAGAATAAAACTCAGTGGTTGTTTCTATAGCTATCCCCACAAATAAGGCGTCTACTTTTCAATATTTTTCCACTGTAGGCTTTTACAAATTGTTTTCGATTTTATATTCAAAACGAACTTTCATTAATAACAAGAAGTAGCTAGCAACAAATTATAAAAATAGTTAAAAACTTGGGTAATAGGAAACGCTCTATTCGCAGCGGCAGCGTTTACAGACGTGTGACGTCACCACTGTCGTTGCACGCGCCAGGTAGTGAAGGAGCGTTTTGGCGGGCTTTTAAATTCTTTAAATTTTAACTTTGAATTTTACGCAAAATAATGCACTGCCGTCAAAAAATCTCTTCACTCGGTGAATAAGGTGTACCAATAAACAATTTAAAACCATTTTCAAGAAGTAGTCAAATACCCAATTCCACATCACTACTTTATAGTGCCTACTGTAACATGTAGTAGACTCCAATTTGCGACAGTATTTTGTTTCAACATTACACTCACTCCTTCAATTACTATAGTCTCTTCTAACTTGCCTGTTATTGAAGCATCTTCCTCCTATTTTTAATGCAATTACAGGCTCTTTCTGAAATATATCTTGGGCAGTCTATACTAGCTGTCATAACAAGTTTTATTTATGCTTGTGGAATCGATGGCTGGCACATTTCTTATCAGCAGTAAACAAACTACCATCTTGGAGTTTAGAAAGATATTCAGTTATTTCAATAAACTTAACATCATTTGAATTATCTTCAGAAAGTAATTTAATACATTGTGATCTCATTGCATGATAACACATACCTTTTTTCTGAGTAAAATGTCAATGAATTTCACTTCAGTCATGTGTGCAATAGCACTGTTAATTAAACTCTCAGCAAGGATGTTCACATATGTACAATTTATTTACATCAGTTCTGTACAATAATGACACTCCTACTCCCCTTACTGCCCTGAATCCAGTTGTTGCTATATGCAATCAACTCTTGCCCGGATTTAGTATCTATAGCCACGCTTCCTTGGCCAGCCACTACAAGTGAGATGGGGACAGCAGTCAACATTATCATTCGTTGCAAACCATTGTAGTGGCTGCTTAAGAAACTTCCACTAAAATGCAACATTTTAGTATACCACCAGCATTACAAACAAATGAGCCTCTCATATTAGCATTTTTGTAGATTTCATACTTGAATGGTTCTGTAGCACCTACAGCTTTCGGCTCAGCTACTGAACCATAAGCATCTGTATCCCACATAGTGCACAGACAGAACTATGGAATCTGATAAGCCATTCCTCCACATCACAACTATAAATTTACAACTGGTGATTTACAACATACAATACAACGGCAGACCTATGTTGAAGGCTGACAAGGGTTCAAAGAAGGTTAACAAGTGAAATAAACAAGAACCATCTTCAGGCACAGATATCACTCTGTGGTGTGTCACCCTATATAGATGTTGTATTTGTAAATATCTGTACATTGTGATTGCCCATGTTCAAGTTTCCTGTTAATATTGTGTTTCAAAGACTGAATGCCCACTTCACAATGTCTGATACCAACAGAGTGGATTGTCCTGCGTGACCAGTGCCACTAGGCGCACATGCCCTAACTGCCCTCACAATTAGTCCAAGTAATGGTAGTACCAATAACTTTCAAACTGATGAAAGAAACAAGGTAATATTTAATACATTACTTAAGCTTGCTGTTCTCTCTGGATAACAGAAACATGAGACATATCCAGAGTAAAGATATGCAAATTTCCACTGGAATGCTTCACGTTTGTGAGTGTATTTGGAATAAATATATGGAAAATAACCAATATTGGACTTCCCTTATTATTTGGCGTTAAACCATGGGAAGTACTACAGAATTATGATGACAGAATACTGTTTCAGTTACATACACAGAATTTCACTAACTTCTAAAGCAAGGCAAGAAATAAAGTAAAATTTAACATATTTGTTAAGTTTGAGAAGCTCCAGTTATAACAAAAATCTGAGCACCTGGTGGGTGAGCAGTAATGCTCTGACCTGGCATTTGGGAGGTCACAGGTTCAAATCTGCATTTCGTCATCCAGATTTTGGCTTTCCATTGTTTCCCAGAATCACTCCAGGAGAACACCAGTCTAGATCCTTTAAATGGTCATGCCCAGTAATTTGGTTATGAAATAAAATTTTAGGTAACCTGACAGAGAGGATGTAATAGAGAAACAATGGGTTACAGAACTTTATTCACACCATTGCTTGAATAGGAATCAGAGGGGTACAGAGGAATGTAGTTTGATTTTTTGTATGCAAATTATCGCAGAATACAATTGGTAACCGCAGTGATAAAGGAGTTGGATTGAGAGTCATTGTAAGACAGGAGGAGGCTAAAAAAAGTGCCGGGAGTTTGCAAGGCATATACGGGTGATGAGGCTTGGAAGGATATTGGTAGAACCATTACGAGTAGTGCATTGAAGGGAAGAAGTGATTACGAGCTGAACTTAATTGCAGGCATAACGGAGTTGGGGGGGGGGGGGAATTGCGGGTAAGGGAGTCTAGCATTGGAATAAATTATCCAGGGAAGTTGTTAATAGTTTACCAAAAGCACCGAAAGAATTTAAAATTTATAAAGGTCAATAATAGATCAGTGGGGAAATTACACTCAAAGAATTTAAGATAAAAAATAAGAAGAAAGGGGTAAACATGTGTTTAGGAAGACAGCCAGTAGATCATGTGCTCCATCATAATTAAAAAATAAATAAAGATAGGGAAGAAGTTAGCGAGAATATGAACAATGCTGAGATGTTAAGTAACTGGTTTAATAATACCATTAAGGGTTATAATGCAGGAGTAGAAGGAGGAAAATCAGAGTAGCAGCTTATCCACACAAGTAGGAAATTGATGGAACTGGGTAAGCTAGAAACAAGTTTGAAGGGTGCAGTATGAATAATACTACTACAGGTGTATTAAAGATATTGGGATACACCATTGTGCCATAACCTTGAAATATTATTCAGACAGTGTGGAAACCTGCTGAACATCAGAAAAATGGAATAGTGCACAGTACTGGCAGAAGTACTGGAATAAGTTGAAAATAATAGGTATCTTAGTTTTTCATTAGTTGATGGAGATATTGGTGTGCTTTACTGATTCTGTAAATTCTTTTCAAAGGGACTATCCACAAATTATATTACACATTAATTCAGAGAGGGAAGGTCCGTTAGCTTTGTGACATCACGTTGGAAATGCTGTGTTAAATTTAAATACTAAAATTAAAATTGGAAAACATATGATGTCACAATGAGAGGTGAAGGGGTCTATAAAGTTGGAAATGCCATAACAAGGATGTGGGGAGGGGCAAAAAACCATGAAATTTATGTAATGGTATTTATGGATGGCCTATATAGCTACTGCTTCTCTTTTATATCCTTAACCAGGAACTGAGTTATTGCTGGAAATGTAATTTGCTAAGGACTTTCCTTGCCTATTCTTACTTAGAACACAGTATGCTAGCTAAATTTATTTGACATAACTTGAAGAACCAACTACACCAATTTATCCCTTGAGAAAATTCAACTTACTAAAATTTGTATGCCTCAGTGATATGTAGCTGTGTTATAAATCTATGCTGTTGATCTGGAATACTTGAGTTTGACTGCATAGAGCACATGCTATGGTGGAAATTTCCTTACACACGATTTTTTGCCTTTAGTTTGATGTGAAATCTGACTCATTCATATGTTCGTGCAGTTCTCTTTTAAAAATTCCTCTTTTCACCTTCCCTGCCGCCGCCTATGGGATTTGAACTCGGTGTCCTGGACTTTGAAAGCAAGCACCTTAACAAAGTTATAACTGTGGGTTAAGTTGATGCGGTTATGGTAGTGTTATTTTTGTAAGATCTTGGATGGTATTTTATTTCACTTGGACTGCATTTCAATCTAACCACAATTGCCACTAATTTAATTTTCAAGAGTGTTGTGTATGGTATACAGAACTATTTAAGTAGTGAAAAATCAGTAACCCAGCTGCAGGGTCTTATACAGTTTGTCAGTTCACTGCACTGCAGAATTGATACCATTTCAACAATTGGGCCATTATTGATCTTACATAGATATTATCTTGGACCTCAACAGTAACTGCTACTTCTGGGGTGATTTTTAATAGTAATGTCAAGACAATCTCTTATGCCAAAAATGCCAATCATTTTGCCCAGCATGGAATATACTGCTTCTTCCCTAGCTTGCAAATTCACATATTGAAAATGTCAGATGGCCTCAGTAAAAGGAGTATTGACAGATGTACTTCTGAACTGTGGACTAGTCTACAAGAAGTATGGCATTAAAACCCCTTCTCTTCAATCCACTACTTTGTTTATGAAAGCTTGACATAATTCTGATTATAATTTTTGTTGTGTTCCGAAAAATTAAATCAACACAGTCATATCATGAATAAATGTTATATTTACATTCTAACCAAGAACCTTCAGCAGCTTTATCTCATAAACTATGATTTTTTTAACCTGTTTCTGTTTAGTTAATTGGGCTTAGTACGTCAACATTACATACAAAACCACCAACTTAATCGTTATGACCATAGCCAGTCTAAATTGTTTTACTACCTGTAATCATTTGTTTTGTCATAAATCAGAACTGCTGAAAGATTGTGACACACAGTTTGAAGTTAACTGAAGATATTTTCATATTATTGCTTCCGTGTTGAAGCAAATTAAAAAAAAAAAAAGACTAGAAACAAATATAAACCATGGTATTTTAATTATATTTTTTTTCTTTTGGAATAATAAGCCTTTAGTTTATCTCTGCTTACAAAACAAAATGACACTGAAAATTTTGACATTTCATTCAAGTTGAAAGTATCTTCTTAAACACTCAGGCAACTAGTATGCAATTATGAGGATGGGAGTACATGTGATATAACTGGATTTGTCAGGTCCAGAGCATTTACTCTATTGGAGGAATGTTGTGTTGCCAACTGCCTGCAAAATGAGTAACTATATTCTGTGTGATAACTGTATTTTGTTTGTGGAATGTGTTTTGTGAGATGGAGATTGGGGAATGTTGTTGATTGCATGAAACTGCCAAAATATCACATTGCTGATACTTGGGTATGCAGATATAATACTAGCCCTGTCATCTAGTATTTTTATATTAAAGCAAATTATGTCATCCAAGAGTCAAAACAAGTTCAATCGTTTCATTTATGACTTGAGAAAGCAATTTTGTGCCTCAGCAGTTTGTCACTATGTCTTGGAATGAGGTACAAACTGTCATCCTTTGGTAATATGTATTGAGTGATGGCTGTTATCACTAAGGCCTGTCATTTAGGAGAATATGAGTTAACAATCTCACTCAGCCAGACAGATTTTGATTTTCTATGGTTTCCCAAAATCACTCAGGCCATATTTACATGATGCGAGTTGACAGGAACAACAGTTGGCCGGAGTAAGAGAGTGAACTAGCATGCTAGTAATAATTTGAAGACAGTCCACTGTCTGACAGTTCTCTAGTTCTACACTCTGATCTTGAAAGTACGTCCATATATCACGAAGAAACTAACATTGTAATTAATTTGTTGATTACAATGTTGAATGATATGAAGAATAACAAAATAAAATGCGGAAAATGGTTAAAAGAGTGATTATTAAAAATAAATGCTTTAAATGCGTCAGTGCCACTTTTATAATGAAGTTGCAAGTGAAAATGTAGAGTTACATCATTTAAGACTAACTGTATCTCAGTTTGAAGAACTATTGTGAAATATTTTTGCTGATACATAAAAAAATGACAACGTTATAAAGCAATTTTTTGATAGCAGTCTCTCTAAAATCCTTGTTCTTATAATTTTTATTCTTAAAAATCCACAGAATTTCCTCACTTTCATGCAGTTCTAAAGATTTTAATGCCTCTGCTTCTCTCCACTTACGCGACTTGTTCATTGTCGCCATCTTGATTGTTGAACTTGCACGCCAAAAGTTGATTGTGAACCGAGTCCACTATCCTCAGTCAACTGACTGTCATGTACCCCTTGACACATGCAGAGTGGACTATCCAGTGCTTTGTGCTCACCAAGACAGTACACTCATTCCAGTCAACTCGCACCGTGTAAACGTCTCAAGGCAAATACCGGATATGTTTCTTCCTGTTTATTGCTCCTACTCTCATCCCTCCCCTGAAGAAAAAAAATTGAAACTTGTGTACTATTACAAGTCTATTTATAATCAAGGTTGAAACACTCTTGCACTTTTTGCAGGCTTGATTGTGAAATATTGATCGTTATTGATTTTCAGAGGAATAACTTTTTTTAGTGTATTTGTTTCAGCATAAACATAAGTGAAATATTTTTTGATTTTTAATAAATTTTGTCATAAAGATTGTACATTGTGATTCATTAATACATTTATAATAGAAATAGCCTTCTTTTAATCTGATATATCTTGCATTTCAATGGTTTTTTTTTGTTTTCTCATCCAGACTCTTGGCCTTCCTGGAAGAGAAGTGTGAATGTGGCGACGTCAAACACTTAATTTCAGCATAAATATTTTTTATATCCCTGTGTCTTTATTGAATAAACAGATTGTAAATAATTACATTCAATATATTTTAATAAATAATTTAATTATTTTCATGTCCTAATTTTAATTAAGGCTTGTGATGATACAAGTGTTTCTAATCTCTTTCCACCTTTAATAAGAGTAGTGCAGCAATATCTGTGATAGTTGATGGAAACCTAGAACCCAAGTTCCTATTCAGCCTCACTATCAATCATTTCTGACTCCTACCATATGCTCTTGCAAGCTATATTTCAGATGAATTGGATATGGGAGGCTAAGATGATAGTGTGGCACCAGATCTTTCTAAGGCATTTGTCAGAGTGAGCCATAAAATGGTTTTAAATAAACTGAAATCTAATGGATTGGATGAAAAATCTTGCTGGGTAGAGAAATTCTTAAAAGCCAGAAAGCAAAGGTTAGAGTAGGAAATACCTCATCAAAAGAGGTGGAAGTAAATATGAGAAGGTCACAGGGTAGTGTATTGGGACCATTGCTGTTCATTAATCTAATGAATGATTATGTTGATGGGTTGTGGTCAGAATTTGCAGGTGAAGACTGAACAGCTGCACTGTGACCTGGATTGAATATCAAAATGGATAGGTCAACATGGAATGAAGATAAATGCCAAGCAGTGAGTGTTGTATCAGGAAGAAAATTATTTATTTTTATTTTATTATTGTTATGTCATATTATGAAAATTATATGCAAAGATAAATCTGATCAATTAGTTATCGTTAGCTAGACAGTGATGACCAATCTATAACAAATTCGTACTTAAAATCAGATTATCTTATCTCTTGTAAAGTTTGAAAACAAAAACTGTTGAGTTCCCTTAGTGACTATTACTCATCAGAATATCCTCTTAACAAACTATAAATTAGGATGGTCAAACTTGGACTTGAAGAAAATTAAAAAAATATGGTGGCCTGTGAGATACTAATAGTGTGACTTTAAACAGAGACAATTAGCGATGTAATAAAGGCTTCGTGATGGAAATGACCAATGGATATTCAGCTATGTCAATGATAATAGTAATTTCATTTTCTACCACAGAGCTTTATTTTGAAAAAAATCATAATTTGTACCAAAATTATTATTTAGGCTTAGGGAATTAAACCCTTATTTTCATGTCATTATCTGTCAATTTATTGAACTGAAATTATCAGAATTAATAATGTCAAGATTACTAATGTAGAGATATGCCAGTCTCCTGACATTCTTAAACCGGTTACTTAATATGAGTGTTTTTTATGTTTCATCAGCAACTTTTCCAGTCTTATCCATAACAGGTAACTTGACACTAAAAACAAAACTATGGCAATGATAGAGCAAGTTGTAAGAATACTGAAAATCAACATTGTCAAATAAGAGTTGAAAATATATTATTCTTAACAAAATAGAAACATGAAAAACCGGCCATAAATCATTAACAGGAAACAGAGCATGTAAAAGTCCTTCATAAATGTCAATTTTGCTCCCATGTATGCAGCTTCTTTCGATATTCTGTGTATTGTTTATGTAAGGTCCAAGTTCTGGTTACAAATGTACAAAACAAAATTTTCAATAGAAACTGGATTTATCAAAGCAAGGAGCTCTAACTTGCCCCTAATTGTTGGGAATCGTACAGTGATTTCTGCTTAGTGGAATTTCAGAATGTCACAACATTCCTCAAAGTATATGTACTCAAAAACTGAAAGTGCTGTTAAGTGAACTTACTGTCATGTAATCAAGAAAAGTTGTATAAGAATGATGTCTTTCTCGTCATATTTCATTAATCGAAAATATTAGTGAGCTAGCATCAAGCATTCCTTACAACAATATACCTGTTGCAGATATTGTTACTGGATGTACAGCGCACTCTTAATAGTAGTGATGTTACAAAAATTACTGATCCTTTTTTCATGGCTTTACACCACCTCAACATTAAGGTAATTACAGTTGGAAAAGACTGCAGGTAAGAAAATTCAGTCTTGGTGTTTTGAAAGAGACACATTTTGGAAAGCAATACTATTTTTCTAGACAAATGAGGTACTTCATTTAAATCATGAAGCAGATCATATAGATGTCAGACTAATTTCAACAGGTCTTCAAATATGGCGACTATAAAATTACACTATACTTAACCTCCCAATTCATAATTTATTTGTCGATACATATTTATGAAAGAAAAAATATTAAGGTATGAAGTTTAGTGATCATTGTAAAATTTTAAGTGAAAACTTGCATCAATGCAATTTTTTTCAAAAATATGTTGAAAATTTTGTCAATCTGATTAAATATGCTGGGTTGCATAATGCAAATTTTAGTCACTTTTTCTATCTCTTTGTTGTTTGGATCATAAACAAACAATTTGTTTAGTTTTAAGTTATGTGCTTATACATCAGATCACAACACACCACTCTGAAACAGTATAACTCATTTTATCAACGAGACTCCCACTCTGATACCTTGTTTACAACTTCAAGTACAGAGGACTGATGTCAAAACAGACCAAGTTGGCACCAATATTCAAATTAACAGGAAACATTAGAAAATTTTCTATTGTCTGTAAGAAAGGCAATGCCTGGTGTGTAAGGGATGGCAATTTCCAAAGCGTAAATATTGTTTCAAATTAGTGAGTTTGATGGGGATGGAGGTGTGAAGAATACCCTTCTACAAATCAATGTCCAAATTGAGGAATGTAATATGTTTGTGGGAGCAAGTCCCTTACAGACTAACCATGTGTGGCAGATGAATCCCTCTCCCTGACAGAAACCCTCAATTCCTGCAGATTTCTTCTGCTGTCATCATACCCCCACATAATTATTCTTATCCTGCTCCTCCAAAAACTAATCATAGCCCTATATTTGTCACACAGTTCTCTCCACATCTCAATTCCATAATCAACCCCTTTGGGCATAACTTCCCACACTCTTTCCCTGAAATACATACCCTTCTGCTACACTTGTTTCAATAGACCACCCAGTCTCACGAACATCTTGGTCCACAAATACTCCCTTTCAGATCCCCCAAAAATGCCACATAGATCTTTTCCATGCAGGAGACCTTGCAGCATATATTGCAACCTATTTTAATCTGACCACAAGGGAAATCCTACTCATTATTGTCCAAGCTGCTTGCAGTTCAGTACACCAACTATCTACCTCTACTGTACTAGTTCATACATAGACCACAATACTAACCAGCTCTCAATCAGAATGAATGGCCACTACAAACAGTCCATAACTGCAGCCTACAGCTTATGCCAGTTCCCACAACTTTAACAAGCAGTCAGTTTTCCCAAAAACTACCACTGCATTTGAACTGCGTAGATGGGAACTAGCTTATAAAAATCTCTTAGATATCAGACAACCCCTGCACTCATTGTCCAGTTGTCTCTACCAATAAACCTATCATTTATTTTTTGCTTACCAATAGTTTGTTAAATAACTGCACTAATATCTGTTTAATTATTATTATTTTTTATTTTTTTTTTTTTGTAAATGCAGCCTTATTTATTATTCTCCAAGGACAAGGCAGTCATGCAGCAAGCCTTGGTGAGCATGTAACTCCCTTTCCAAATAGCGCATTTCTCTCTGCACTAATAAGGTTTTAAACCGAAATATTGTACAATTGTGTTCACCTTAATGTTTTGTGTATTCGTTGCGGTTCTCTTGCCCCCAACTTCGATGAGTGATGGGTTTATTTCCTACTCTTTGTTACTTACATTGCCTTAAAGCCATTTCCTTTTCCTTAGCATCATGACCGCGAGAAGTGTTACTTTTTGGGCCAGTCAGTAAAAAATATAAAATGGATATGACAGATCAGTTAAATATTTGGACACTTATTTTCCATTTATCAGCTTTCAAGATGAAACATGCTTAATTTTTCTCCTAGGACTCTCGGCTGTAAAAAAAAATTTACAGGACGTTTTACATGAATCACACACGGAAACAGACGCACTTTCTCAGCTTCCAAATGTCATATCAAGATGAAACATATCTAACTAAACTCCCAGAATTCTAGGCAGAAAAATGTTTAAGGTAGTGCCTTGTCAAAGCTACATGTAAACATATAGATCAACATCTATATGTTTACATGTAGCTTTGACAAGGCCCCCTTGGACTCTTGTACAGTGCTGTCAATTCTACGGATTTATCCGTAGAGTTTTGGATTTTTATAAAAAGTTGGGATTTTCAGATTTTGTTAAAATATCCACGGATTTTTTTTTACTTTTTATTATTTGTTGATTTTCCTCATATTGGTGTTTTGTTAAACTTTGAGCGTATAGTGTTAAGACATTACAGAATTGTCAATAACCATGAATCTTTACCTTGCTGCCGCTCGTGTGAACAAACGATTGAAATAAAGCTCATATTTTGTTTGATTATAGATTTTATAGATCTAAAAGACTGTAATACAGAACTATCGGCACACTCTTTACGCACGGTAACACGCTCATTGGCAAGGCTTACAAAGCAGTGCCTTCCGAGAAGGCTTAACCAATAACCGAGAATCAAAGGGATCGTAATTTCTAACATTTCCTGTTACAGGAGATATGTTAAATTTAATGTTAACAAAGAAAATGTATGATCCTTAAACGTAAAAAAAAAAGTGATGAAAGTGACGCTGTATAAAACATGTTCAGAGATATTTCTTACTTTCAACATAGAATAGTATATGGTATTTCGAATTTTAAAGCCCTGGAAATAAAATGTGTTCTTAATTTTGACTCTTTCTTCAATAATTATTGTTTCAGTCTTTCAATTAGTGAGTCTCCGGATTTTTGTACCAAATCTACAGAAATTTTAGCAGCCATCTACGGATATTCATAGCCAAGTGGATGGCAGCACTGCTCTTGTATAAATTAAACTACTATCAGTCCCAAGATGTATTGCCATGCTGGGTTACTATGTATAGCACAGTTTTTACAAGTGGCTCAGGTTAGCATATGTTCTGGAATGCTTCAGTTATTTTAAGCATCCATCCCTTTTGGCTCACTGAATCATGCAAAATTTAGACATTAATTTCAAAATAAAGATGTTATGTAGTCCAGCTTATTTCTTTCTTTTATTCACAAGAAGGTTCACCTTAGTTTCTAACTTGAACATACTAAAATGGCTCCTGAAAATTGTTCCACTGTTGAATATTCAGAAATACTTGAAGTCTCTAAAAGTAAAAGCATAACTACCTGTTTTGTGTTGCTGGTTGCAATTCTAACCACTGCTTATCACTCACTGTGTATGAACCACTCTCAACTAAAAGTAGTGCATGGAAGGGTAAAGATGACAATGACCACAAGCTGGCACTCGATTTCAGGCACAAGGGTGTGGGAAGATTCTCTTTTTTAGGTAAGGGTGTCAGGGATTGGAATGTGTTACCAAGAGAAATGATGAATAATTTACCGAAAACTTTGAAAGAATTTAAAGATAAAATTTGTAGAGGGCAAATGTAGGTAGGTGCAGGATAGGGGGAAGATGGGTGTGTAGGGAAATTGCCACCGGAGCCTGTGCTCCATTGCAATTAAATTATATTAAAATTAAATCATTAACATCTAACCAATTCTGTGAGAGGACATCAAAATGAATGTATCACCTCATTGTCGACTGTCTCATCCTCAGCCCATGCTATAACTGAATCTCTCTCAAAACTCACCTTTGGCCTTTGAGAAAACGGCACTCATCAGTTTCACAATGTGTCACAGCCAGGCTATGAGGCTTGGCTGCTCTCCTCACTAGTACAGGGATGCCATAAAATAGCTATCCCTTATGAGCCAGGCCTCTCACATGAACTGAATGGCATTATATTTATTAGAGATGAGACGGATATCTGGCAACTATCCCGTATCCGGGTTATCCAGCCAATATTTACTATCCAGCGGGTTACCGGATAGTAGGTCAATATCCATCGGGTATCAGATTCTCAATAAATTATGAAAATTTGATAAAGTTTTCTTTAAATTCATAAATGCTAAGTATATAATAAGTATAAACACAAATAAAAACACAAGGGTAAGGTGGAGGAATCAAAATAAGTAAATTGTTCTTTGTGCATCTTTTGTGCGCATCCTGGACGTCATTTGCAATGTCATAGCTTGTGTGTGGTATTGTAGAAGAAAGCACAAGAAGAGCTGAGTAAATAACTTCAAGGAGTCTCACACAAAGTATATTTGAAACAGCTGTGGTAAGTGCTACCTGAGTGGAAATCGCACTGATCTAGTTTCCAATTCTTGAAATTTAAGATCTGATATGATAAAGGATACCCAATTTGTGAGTTTTTTATATGCATTATGGCCTGCAAGGACTGCTTAACAATACTGTATGACTACTAGTTGCATTTATTGCTTTTTCACCAGACTATTAGAACTCAACAAAATTTGCTCATGTGGGGCTATTTGAACCACTTTCGATGGGGCTGTTTGAATCGTAAAGAAATATTAATTTGTTTGCATTTATATTGCATATTTATTTTATTTTTGAGATTTACACAGAAGTGATTTGAGTTTTTTTTTTATCTTTTCAGATGTTAAGGAAATATAAAACCAAAAGCATTTGCAATGGTCGAGGAAAGAATAACTCTAGCAAAAAGTAGTGTTCTTAGTGGTAATTTAAGTGCGAGAGTGACAACATCACATTACAACGTACCATATACAGGGTGACTTGCGAGAACCTGACGAATTTGGATCAGCTGTTGCATTGTTGTTACACGTGATGGTGAGATTGAGGTTATGTCATTGTTTTGAGTGTGTCCTACCATTTTAGTCATAATGGATCAGTGGTCAGTACAGCATCATGTTTTTGCATATGACACTTTTGCTAAAAATGGTGAATCTATTATCAAAACACAGCGTATCTTTCGACGCCACTTTAATATCGGTCGGAATGACACAGTGTCAAGCCGAAACACATTGTTATGATGGGTTCACGCATTCAGAACAACAGGAACAGTAACAAAGAAAAAGCCACCCAGTCCTGCAAGAACAGTGTGAACGTCCGATAACATCTCCATAGTGAGAACTGCTTTAATCAGGAGTCCGAGTCGATCTGCACGCAGACATGCACGAGAGCTAAACATGAGCCGCGATTCTGTAAGGAAGATTTTAGGATTAGATTTGAAATTTCATCTCTACAAAATGCAGGTGGTGCAACAACTCAAAGGGAAGGACCATAAACAAAGAGAAGACTTTGCAGTGCGTACACAAGTGTTACTTAGTGATAATCCTAATGCAATACTGTTAATGAGCGATGAAGCTCATTTCCACTTATACGGCTCAGTTAACAAACAAAACTTTCGATATTGGATGGCTGAAAATCCATGTAACATTAATGAAGAACCTCTCCACTCTCCAAAGTCGGGTGTGCGGTAGCCCGCTTTGGAATAATTGGGCCGTACTTTTTCAAGGAAAATAGCGTCACAGTGACAGTAAATTCTGAACACTATGTTCGAATGTTGGAAACATTTCTCAGACCAGAACTTCGGAAGCGAGGAATAAACAAGAAAAATGTTTACATCCAGCAGGATGGGGCCACAACGCATACTTCCCACGCATCGATGCGACTTGTTCCCTAGCAAGCTAATTTCGCGTTTTGGTGACATGCCGTGGCCACCAAGGTCACCGGATTTGTCTCCCTGTGACTATTTCCAATGGGGATATTTGAAAGCTCGTGTCTACGCTCACAAACTACGTACTTTATTAGAGCTGAAAGATGCAATTACAGACAGGAGAATTTGATTGGAGAAGATATGTTGACCAGAGTTTTTTATCATTTTCTACAGAGGATGGAAATCTGCATTCAAGTGGATGGCCAACACACATATGACATCATATTCAAGAAATGAACACACTTAATGTTTCATACAACATATGTTTTATGAAATGGTATGTTTTCACCATTATATCTATAACAATTAAATAATATTACTAAGTAAATTAACTTTGTACTGCTCATTTGAAAAACGTCCGGTTCCCGCAAGTCACCATGTACAACACTACAGAGAACAAGAAACTCGTGTTCACAGAGGCTTCATGAATGATTCCAACAATGCACAGAATCAAACAATTAGGAAGTCTATTGGTCATCCCACAATTTTGTCTCCAGAGCAAGAAACTGATCTAGTGTAAGAGCTTAAAAGTCTTTTTAGACATGGTTTGGTCCTTTGCCTACGAGTGTGAGTAGGGCAGTATACCACTACACAAAGCTAAAAAACATGAACATTCCATGGAGTGATGAAACAAAGACGTCTGAGAAATTGATTTTTTTTTTTTTTTTTTATGGAGACACATAGAAGGTTCATTTCCATGAGAAAAGCCGATCTTTCGAAAGCTCAACAAAGAGGTTGAGGACAGTTTCTATGACTTCTTGAAGGATGTTTAAGTCGAGTTAAATTTTCAAAACCAACTTCAGAGGATCTATACCGTTGACAAAGTGGGTTTTCAATGAATAACAGACACTTGAAATTGGTTAGTGAAACAGCAAGAGAGAAGTTACATAGCTGGGAAATCTAGAACAAGGTAAAAATTTAACAGTAACTGTCTGTTGCAGTGCCAGTGGAGAATTTATTTGCCCATTCATTATCTTCAAAGAGAAAAGAATGAGGGTAGAATAAAAGCATGAAATGCCTCCTGGCAGTCAAGCGGCATTGTAAATGGGTTTAAAACTTTTTTGGTGACTATTAAAGACTTTACAAGCCTAATAGACGCACTATGAAGCAGCAAATTATGAGATCATCAAAACAGCCCCACGCACAGTCCAAATAGCACCACACTTTTTGAAATTTCATTCTTATGTAATGTTTTGCTAAATTATTTTTTTTTTCCTAATAAATGCATATGCTATTAAGTTTTCTCATGGCTTTTATTAATTGCACAACATTCAGATCTACATTTCTATATTAAATCTGATAGCATGCACTGGTTAGACAGTATAAGGCTTCAATCTTCCCACCTTACCTTATGTCTTCAAATCAAACTACAGCTAATTATCGTTTTTACCATAAAAAGTTAGTTCTTGTACTGGATGAACACCAATTTCTCTGTAATAGGACATAATAATCAGTTTTGTTTGTATTCTTAAACGAGGACAGGTTTAAAGAAAACTCTTTCTCTGTATAAACTACTGCAAGACGCTGAAAAATAAATTCTAGCAAATTCGGGTACTGTGTTGCATGAGCTGGCCACCAAATATATGAATCACACTTCCGATCAATTCGAGATGACTTTAAATAAAAGTCAATCTCACTAGCAATCACGTTTTTTTCTTGATTGTGATACTGGCTATTTCGTTAAAACAGTTCCAAAATGTGTCATAAGCTTTGTGAGTCATAGTTGATTCTGTCTCGTACCTTTAACAGTCATTGAGGATGAACTGTTGCTGGTGGAAGATTCATTGCAAGCCATTTTTATAGATTCCAAAAGAATCTTCTGTCGAGCTTCAGCAAACCCCAAATAATTCGTCTTGATATCGCAATCAACTAGTTTGAATATTCACTTAAGGAACCGATACAACTTTTTAATTCAGTTTTCAAAGAGGCTCTCATGTATGGTAAGTCAGTAGTTCTTTGTGCTTTCTCATCGTTGTCTAAATATTTTTTTAGTGCAGAAAACTTGTGATATAACTTCAGAATTGTAGAAGAGACCAGAACTTATTTCTTTAAAGGGCTACAAAAGCTTAACGCATTTTACCACCAAACACCACAGTTGACATGTAAAATTAGTGTGTATTCCACAATCAGCCACATACAGCAATATAGCCCATTTTTGTTTCATCAAGAACTCTAGCATATAAAAGGTAAAATTCCATCTCGTGCTGATATCTGGCACCAGCTGATGGTCAAGTAAATTTTAATTTTTGAATCACCAGCAATTTTTCTTGAGCCCAGCCTGAACGATTAAAGTGCATAGCGAGACGTCTACCACTAAATTCTCTGAAGCCAATGGATGAAACATCTTGCAGAAGCATACTCAGCCACGCATACACCTTTCACCATGTTGGGGCCACTGTCATGAATGAGTAAAATGTATTTTGTTTTGGTCAATAGAATAATGATTTGCAATATTATTAAGCTGCCTTTCCATATTTTCTCCAGGGTGAGAGTATGAAAGTGGGTTATACCAAAAACTCCATGTTCTAGTTTGACTTTAGAAGATGCACATGAGATATGAAATTCAGGAAGCTATTGTGTAAACATCTGTAGAAGTCACAGAAACAGCGAGCGTGCCTGAAATTTTTTTAAAATTCTGTCCTAGAAGTCAGTACATTTTTTTGGGAAATGTATGCAAGACTAAGTATTTATAGCGGGGTATAGCTTCTTCTTGGGAACTGGAAAATCCATTTCTTTCAACGACCCATTGTCTAGTGCAACAATTCCTGCAATAACTTAATATTTCTTTTGTTTTTGCGTCGTTTACATCCCAAGGTAATTTCCTTTCAAATGATTCATACATAGTCAATTGCTTTTCTTTTAATGTCCCGGGGATGGCTAAAGTCAGTATAGGCATGATAGCGGCTGTAGCTTTCCTCATTTCATGAAATTTTACTGGACGTTTCATTTTTAAATGGTTTGTCATGGCAGAGGTATTTGGTTGAAGACAGAAAATATGCCATTGTGTTTTCTGTAAGTCCGCAAAGAGAAAAAGAAAATGATTCAAACTTCGCATCAAAACCTAACTCGCAAAAATTAATTAAAAATCGAAAACTTATTGTCATTATTTATATCAAAATATTCCCAAATAGGCAATCCTTTCTTTACTGTTGACATTTTTATTTTTAATAACCTCAAATAACAATGTTAAGCAGGATGTTCAGCTTCCGAATATCCGGCTTATAGGGTGGCTGGATAACTGGTATCCGGCTAAACAGCCGTTTCATCTCTAATATTTATATTAAAATATAGATTGCACTGTCACAAATTGTATAAAGATAGATTCATTACTTCACTAAGGTATTTTGAAATCTCTTTTCCTTTGTGTAAGTTAATCTTATTTCCTTCCCAATAAACAACTGGTAAATTCTGGTACCCACCTGTTATGACCATCCTGTACATACCACTGAATATAAATTTAAACTCTTCTTGGCATTTTTTAAATGTATTTTTTTGCTCATGTATTTATGCCTCATTGACATTGAGGTCATTAGATTAGGGAACGGACTCTGGGCAAGGAAGAGAAAGGAATTCAGCCATGGCCATCTGAAGAAACCATTGCAGCATTCGCCTGGAGTGAGTTTTGGAAACTATGGAGAACTGAAATCTGGACGGTTGGACAGGAATCCAAACTTGTGTCCTCCCACATGCGAGGCCAGAGTGTTACCGCTCAGCCACAATGCTCGGTTGTTGCTTTTGTTTCCAGCCAGAAATATGTCCTAAGTAACTGAACTGCGATGTGTGAACACCAGTAAATTGTAGTAGTCTTCACCGATCAGTATGAAAACACCTCTAACAATTCCTCCTCTGTCCTGGTGGAACAATCAATAAATCACTTGATTAAAGAAAGGAGGCCTAAACAATGAATTCTTTCATGAGCATCTCTATGGAGTTATCAAACTAATACTCTGTCGATTTCATTCTTACGTTGCACGAGTAGTAGTCTTAAGTATTAATTTTATTTATTTTTTGCTTATGGCATTACACCTTGTTGATACCATTAGAGTTGGGAAAGGATTGGCAGTAACAAACTGGAACTGATCTTTTAAAGCATTTTCCTGGTAAACCCAAATCAGAATGGATGGACAGGTATTCGAACCTGCGTCGTCCTGAATCCGAGTCCAGAGCTTAACCACTCACCCAACACGCTCAGTGTTTTAAACATATTCTCAAAATTACTCTCCACCCTTCATGTTCCAGGTTCCCCATTTTATTGTTTCATCAGCTTGAAGTGATTTTTCCACCATGCATCTGAATTACCAATTCCTTTGATTATCTCGTTTTATCTCCTTACCAGCCGTCTCAAATAAAAAAGCACGATGCTAACGTCATCATGACAAAAAGTGTGCAAACATTTATTGGGAGTCTATTCATTCATTTTTAACAGTAGAAAAAATTGGAGGCTGAATTTGTATGTGACTGCACATCTCTTGAAAGTGAGCAGTGTAAAGGATAACTGAAAACTGCAATCATGAACAAAAACATCAAGAAGGTGCCCAATATAATATTGGACAATTATTGGTGATTAAATGTGTTTCACATAACAAATGCTGTATTCGTATCACAAAAGACACAGAACATTTTACATCAAGAATTGCACAAGATTTGTGCAAGCTGGTTGCTGCTTTTGTTAAATGGTGACCTAAAAGAAATACAATAACGAAATCTCAAAAATTTTAAAAAGGATTTGTTACGACAGATGAAATGTGAACCCACCACTGTATTCCAGAAACCTAACAGTAATTAAAACAATGAGGTAAAGCCAAAGGCTCTGCACCAAAACAGGTAAAGTTGATTTCATTGCTAGAAAGGAAATGGTCACTGTTTTCCGAGATACAAAAGAAGTAAACTATGGAATACATTTGTATTCCATCTTGCATTGATACAAATTCACACGTTTTTCTGAGATATTAATTATTCTGAATTCATGTAGGATACTTCGGTGTGTGCACACCTCCCGAACCACATGACTCATTGTAAGGTGTAAAACCAAAATATTGTGAATTCTTGTGTTCATCATATATGATCTTCACCCAACGCTACCTTCAACTTTGGTGAGTGACGAGTCATTTTCACTTTCCTTGTAATTTTTATTCTGAATAGCTTAATTTTTCACTTACCTAGTATTTATGTGACCATTTAAATATTTCAGGGAAAAAAAATACAAGAACGAAACCTCAAAAATGTTTCTGCGCAAACTACCATAGGAAGTAACACTGTAGATACCGCTAGTAAGGGCTCAAAGATAAAACCAGATCAAGTAGTACAGAGAATTGTTAACCTAACTAGAAAATAAACTAACACTTTTCAGCAACAAGTCTAAAGAAATCCGAAATGAACTGAAGCTCAGATTACTTCATGCTGACAGGAACTCTCCATTTGCAGCAGATTTCACAGTCTCAGAGATTTTGATGGCTCTGAAAGAAACCAAATCTGGTAAGGCTGCAGGGATGGATGGAATATACCCAGAAATTCGAAAACATTGTGGTCCATGAACATTAGATTGGATTGCCAAATTTTTCAGCAACATGCTACAACGTGGTAAAATCTCAAACCACTTTAAAAGAACAAAGGTAATAGCGTTATTGAAACCAGGCAAAACTGGCTGCAGCCCAGAAGATTATAGACCAATAACCCTTCTGAGCTCATGCTACTAGCTGCTCAAAAGTGCCATCTACAACTGGATCTCAGAAGAAAAAAATTTGACTACATACCAACTTAGCAGGCAGGATTTCGACCAAATCAGAGTTGCTGCGCAACCAACCATATTGAAAAGGGATTTCAAGATCAGAAAAAGACCTTGGCAGTGTTTGTAGATTTGACTACAGCATATGACACAGTCTGGAGAAAGGGAATGATCCTGAAATCCCCGAGGATTATCCTGTGCAAAACGATCTGTTGAACGACATGCTATACAATCAAATGATTGAGGTTCACCTAAATGGGAACAGAAGCAAATCCTACAGATTAAACAATGGGCTACTGTGAGGATCTGTCCTTGCTCCACTACTTTTAAACATCTTCACCGCAGACTTGCCATCCACTACCATTGGAAGTTTATATACGCTGATGACATAGTCAAGACAGCACAATCTAGTGACTTCAAAACATCTGAAGAAATTCTCGCAGGTGACCTTCACAAATTGAATGAGTACTTCAACACTTGGGGCCTGAAACTGAATATAAATAAGACAGAGGTCAGCTCTTCTCCTAAACAATAGACAAGCCCACTATAGACCTCAAATAAAATTACTGAAGTACAATCCTCATACAAAATACCTAGGCATGGTTTTGGACCGGTCACTGACATAAGGAACATTCCATAAAAGAGCGGCAAAAGTAAAAACTCAAATAAAAGCCTTTACAAACTTTCAGGAACGGGTTTGGGAACACATGCCACAGCTCTCAGAACATCAGCTCTTGCTCTGGTATACTAAACTGCTGAATACTGCAGTCCAATATGGCTAAATAGCAGTCTCACAAAAAAGATCAACACAATGAGAACAATATCTGGAACTGTTAAATCTACACCTAAAGATTGGCTGCCTGTACTCTCTAACATCCCCCCCAACAAGTCTTCGAAGACAAGCAGCTTTAAAAAAGGAATGGCAGAAATGCTTAAGCTATTCACACCTTCCAATTCATCAGGACTACACACATTAAGTTCTAAATCGACTAAAATCTAGGTATTAAACGTGGAAGTTTGATCCAGAGCTGGTCCAAAACAACTTCAACATAGGTGAAGCATGGCGAGCTGAGTGGATCAATTCCAACCCTGACAAACTCACTAATCCAAGACCGTACACGAAAACCTCCAAGATACAAGCTTCCTAGGAAAACCTGGACAACACTGAACCGAGTGAGAACAGACCATGGTAGTTGCAACAACTGAATGTAGAAGTGGGGAATGATGGAGAACCCTTCTTGCAACTATTATAACAACCAGCAAACCATTCACCACATTGCCATGGAATGCCCTCTTAGGAGATTCAGTGGCACAATGCATCAGATTCACGAAGCATCCACAGAAGCAATTGAATGGCTGCAATCGTTGGACATCAGTCTGTATTAAAATCCATGTTTAGTTCTATTTATTTTGATTCAATGTAGTTACTGTTTTTGTATATCTTTTGCCATACAAAATAAATAAATTAATATTTCAGGAGGAAAGTATGAAACAAGTTTCAAAAAAAAAAATAAAAAAAATTTATAGTTCCACTTTTTCTGAAGCAAATTCCTATTAGCTTACAAAAACAAGGAACAAATATACAAAATGAAAAATTTAGTGAAAAAGTAGCAATTATCAAAATAGAAATAATATAATTGGCAATATCAAAGAATAATAAGACATGGAACTTCAAACTCTGGTCGACCATTTATCTTCTTTTTTCTTTTATCTGCTTAACGTCTCTCTAACGGCGAAGTCTTTAGAGACGGGAAAGGCTGGGGGGCAAGGAATGGGAAGGAATTCAGCCATGGCCTTTTGAAGGAAGCATCCCGGCATTTGCCTGGAGTGATTTGGGAAACCATGGAAAACCCAAATCTGGATGCCCGGACGGAGATTCGAACCGCCGTCCTCCTGAATGCGAGGCCAGAACGCTAGCCGTTACACCACCTCGCTCAGTGACCATTTATCAATTCGTCGCTCTAACTATGGCAACAATCTGATTTTAACATTACATTATTTAAATGCAAGTCAAATCTTTGAATACTTCGAGGTAGATTTTCTTGATAATCATCAAGAAGTACACCTTAGCACTGCTCAAGAACATTACCCTTGAGGTCTGTTACCCATTTCAAAAATTTGAGGAAAATCTGTAAATTTAAATTAAATTGCAATGGAGCGCATGCTCCGGTGGCAATTTCCCTAAACACCTATCTTCCCTCTTTTCTGCATCCACCTACATTTATCCTTTACAAATTTTAACTTTAAATTCTTTCAACATTTTTGGCAAATTATTCATCATTTCTCTTGGCAACTTATTCCAAACCCTGACACCCTTACCTAAAAAAGATAATCTTCTTACACCCTTGTGCCTGAAATCGAGTGCCAGCTTGTGGTCATGGTCATCTTTTCCCTTCCATGCATTACTTTCAATTCTTACACCAATATCTTTCCATGCCTCATCACCAATATACGCCTTGTGCACTCCCATGACCCTCTTCGGTCTTCCTATGAGCCCCATTCCAGCTCTTTTATCATATCTGTTCCTGATTGCGATCTGCAATAATTTCCAGAAACAAACCTAGCAGCTCTTCTTTGTACCCTCTCCAACTCCTGTATTTGATAATAAAAATGTGGGTCCCATACCACACTACCATATTCGAACAATGGTCTGACCAAAGTTTTGTAACCCAATTCCTTTACTTCTCTTGTACATCCCCTCATCACCCTCCCAACAAATGCAGAATTTTGAAACCTTTTCCTACTACCTGTCCAATGTGATCTGCCCAGTTAAGATTGTTATCAAATGTAATGCCAAGATATTTACATTTCACCCCAACATCTGGTGGTTTCCTTGTTAGTGAAATCCATACAGAATCAGGCATTGTACTAGATTAAAAATACTTGTGACCTGGTAACCTGTGTCCAGCTGATCTTTCATAAGTGGGTCGTCTTCTTTACTTGTGTCTTTATGCCTCATCGATGTCGGGGTCATTACAGGCGGGTGGTGACTGGGGCCAAGTAATGGCAACGAATTCAGCCCTGGCCTTTTGAAGGAAGCATCCCAGCATTCACCTGGAGTGATTTGGAGAAACCATGGAAAAACCCACATCTGGATGCACGTACGGGGATTTGAACTGGCACCCTCTCCAACGAGTACTACTACCATCTACCTGCAGAACATTTATCCTACCATTTTCTCTACCTCTCTTTTTACATCCAAACCTCCTCTGTTCTTAAAGGCATGCAATGAATTTTGGCTGTTAAACATTACACCACAAAGTTTAATGATAATATACCATTTCTAAACCAGATAAGTGGATTTTCTGCTACTTCTAAAGAAACAAGTTTTGTGATAAATTTGTAGCAATTAACTCAACAACTGCACCAAATAAAGTATTATTTTCAAATGCAAGTGGATCTATTTGTATGCATTAATCCAAGCAGCTTAGTTGATAATTTAATTGATCCAACAAAACTAACCAGTTTAGGAATAAATCACAAATTTAAGCTGCAGCAATTTCACACACTTAAATTAAAATCATGCCATTCAGAAAAAAGTAAAGTTTTTAACTAAAATTACTGCTACCCTGCAGTCAACGCTGTTATTGTTAATTCTAATTCATGAATACTATTATGAAATTTAATAACCAGTCACTAGTAATGAGATGAGACCAACAGAAATAGAATATAGTTCTGCAATAACTTCATAAGCACCCTCGGAGCACAAATCCCAGACCCAGTCTCCTCCCCCCTTCCCCCAATGCAGTATAAGCTGCATACTCAAAATGGAGAGACTGCCAAAAACTAAGAGGCAGTCTTAAGTGGGCTTTTCTGTAAACACATTTAAAACCCAATTTACATTGCAACTACTTTTTGGTTATACTATCTCACATGATGCAATTTTACACCTTATTTCACAGTTCACCAGATGTAAGGAGGATGGGAGGGATTATTGAATTCAAAATAGTATAGTGCTAGCAGAAGCAGAAAATTCTACATCTACTATGAGAGTGGAGACTATATCTGAGGAAGACAACCGAGCTGGTTGTCGAAACTTTGTCATTTTATGACACTATCCGGCTGAACTCCTGTGAAGAATTCACTGCAATTCTATATCTACAACCATACTCTGCAATTCACAAATATGTGCATTGTAATCCCGAACAGAAAGAGGAAAGAAAGAATACATAAAAGTATCAGTATGGCATCTTATTTCTCGAATCTTATCCCTCCCGTCATTGCGACCTAACTGGGTTGGCGGAAGAAGTATTTCATTGCAATCATAAACTAAAGATTTTCGCTTATTCTCCAATAAATTCAAATGTAAACAACGTCGTCTGTCCGCCAAACAATTCCAGCCCAACCCATCTATCAGCTCTGTGACACTTACGTAAGGACTGTAACTAGCAGTCACCTGTACTTTCTCTAACGTGTCAATCAATCCCCCGCGAATCCTAAATTCCACAACAGTAATCCAAATGCAGACGCACTAGTGTTTTGTACGCTATTTCCTTTGTATGAGCATTACAACATCTCAAAATACAACCTATGAATCGTAGTTTAGAATTAGCTTTGCCTATGACGGAAGTTATGTGCAAGTCCCATTTCATGTTGCTTTGTACTGTTACGCCTAGATACTTCAGGGAATTCACTGTGTCAACAACTGAATTTTTAACTTTGTACTCGTGAGAAAGCGGGGTCTTTTTATTATTTGCATTGCCTTGCACTTTTTGCAGTTAAGTGTAAGCTGCCATTTATGGCACCATTCCAAAATAACATCCAGATCGCGTTGAATTTCCAAGCTATCGCCAGACATCTCACTTCCCTATAGATAAGTACATCATCAGCAAAGAATCGCATCCTGCAATTAATGTCACCAAGATTGTTTATAAAAATTAGGAAAAGAAGTTGTGCTATTACACTTCCTTGAGGAACGCCCGAAGAAGAGGTTTTCCCGTCAACGACATATTGTGACCGACCAGTTAGAAAATCCTTTCGCAAATCTGATCCGATATACCATATGCTCGAATCTTTGCTAAAAGTCGGTTATGTAGCACAGAGATAAAAGCATTCTGAAAACAAAAAAAAAAACAAAAATTGCATCAACTTGTGATCCTGCATCGATAACTTTCATTACGTCATGCAAAAGTAGAGCCAGTTGCATTTCACATGATCTGTTCTTCCAAAATCCATGTTGGTTTGCTGTAAGTAAAATTAATACAAAGAGAGAGAGAAGTGATGGATACAAGCATGTACGTATCGTCCTCTTGATATCATTTAAAGTTCAGGTTTCAAGTACACATTCAGTGTAAATTTTTTCCATCTCGGCCGATTGTTACGCTGTGACTTCATAATTATAAATCACTGAATACAAAAAGAACACTCCATCTAAAACATATCGTGGATTTATTAGTTTTAAAATTTTATGAAAAATTAATCTAGCAGACTGTACACAAGAGATTTCAGTATAACAAAACTTCTTTCCTGTCCTTAAAATAATCTGCCAAAGACTTCACATTAGCATTAAATATTTGTAGAGAAAATACATGAGAATTTTCAAACAGTGAACATGCACTGAACACAAAAATTAAAAAAAAAAAAGAATGAACAACTGTAAACGAGTACAGATATATAAATATATTTGTGTACAACATATCAATCTCAGTAACTGCAAATATGACACTTCAGTATTTATACAATGAACAATTCATTGGTTCTGTTATTTACATACTGATCAGAAAAAACAACCGCTTCAAAACAAGCAGCTGGTAAACTATATGCATTTCTTTTACTCTAAATTAATAATGGAGATTTCGACAAAATAATTTTGTTTCCAAGTACAAATAAAGTTTAGATTAGTCTGCTGCACAATTCCAACAGCATACACCACTCTCAAAATTTAGACATATTTAATAAATAACATTATCAATCATCCTCTCATCTGTTTACACCTTACCAGAATCACCAATTGAGCTCCTGTACAAAAATGAAATTCATGTTGCACAACTTAGTCACTAGCTTTAACAGTCTTCTTTCCAACTCACTTTTAACAGATTGCTAACTGTGAGGTGATGTTATACAGAGTATGTGATTTTTGTGACCGAACCAGCCTTTATCATTGTATCCTTGTGAATCTGATAGCCTATGGTAACATTACGGCCAATTTTCAGTCGCTCCTTGAGTTTCTGCCTAAAATATAAAATTATCCAGTTAAAAACATGCACAAATAAAAGAGATGCGAGAACAAAATTATTCTTATTGTTAACAAAAATGTGAATTACTGTAATGTAATGAGGAGGGATCATAAATAGGTGAGTACAAACATAACTTTTTAAATAACATTAAAAAAAGCTAAAAAAAAAACAAGGTACTATTATTTCAGGCATTATAGTTTTTGAAAATTCGACTATCACATCAAATATAAATCACTAATCCAAAACTCACCCTATTTTCAAAACCCCTTGTTCATTTGAAGCATCTGATGTCCACAGGGCAATCTTGTCACCTTTTCCTCGAATATTCACAACTGCTCCACATATCTGACCACTATTTTCATCAAAAGCTTCACCAATCATACACAGTAACTGTGGGACAAAATAAATGAAATATATCATTTTTTCTGCTGTAAATTCCTTAGACGGAACAGTCAGCTAGGTAACTGATCAAAGCCAATGCCAAAAACACACGCTGTAACATAGCAGTTAATTAAAAATAAATAAAATTGTATATTAGACTGATAAAGGCCATAAGATTAGTAAATTAAAAGTTAAAGGGGAAAAGAAAAAGAATAACAGATTTAATACAGATTGTTTGCTCTGATATATTTAAAAATATAGGATCTTTGAAGGAATTGTTGGTAGAAAAGTCAAACGAGCAAGACAAAATTAACCATCAGCGGATTAAGTTTCAATATAATAATAATAGTGGCGTAATGACAAGTTTGAACATACAATCAGTGGAGAGAAAATTCAATAGATCTTCAATAGAAAAGAACCTGCAAATCTTTGGATCAGAATTAATTAAAAATTATTACAAACACTGTTGTTGTCGGTATGAGAGGGTTTTAGACTGAGTAAACAAAAGGAAATAAATAGCAAAGATTACAATCTTAATCCGGTCTAGTAAAATCCATTTATTTAACATCACAGTCGTCATAATAATGTGACATGGCAACCGTGACAGGACTTTGGAGAAAGTGGTTTATTTTCACTAGTTATGTGGTTGTTCATATTTTTTTTAAAAAATGAGATATTTATGTATGCTTAGGATAATCAAAGTTTGCTAATATTTTGTAAAAAAATTGTATCAGCAAATGATTTGTATAAACCTCGATACCAACAACAATATTGACATTAGGAAAATTTTCCTCTTTTTTGTACATTTCCAATTGACAAAAAAATGAGGAATATTTTAGGAGGGGTTCTAACATAGCAGTTAATTAAAAATAAATAAAATTGTGTATTAGACTGATAAAGGCCATAATATTAGTAAATTAAAAGATTAAGGGGAAAGGAAAAAGAATAGCAGATTTAATAAAGATTGTCTGCTCTGATATATTTAAAAATATAGGATATTTGAAAAGAAGAAGTTAGTTTGGATGAATTTTTGGTAGGAAAGTCGAACGAGCAAGACAAGATTAATCTAGCAGCAGATTAAGTTTCAGAATAATAATAATGAGAAGTCTGAACATAATATTAGCGGAGAGAAAATAGATCTTGAATAGAAAAGAACCTGCAAATCTTTGGATCAAAATTAATTCAAAATTTTTACAAACATGGTAGTTTGATGGTATGAGAGGATTTTAGACTGAGGAAACAAAAGGAAATAAATAGCAAAGATTAAAATCTTAATTCTGTCTATTAAATCCATTTATTTAACATCGCAGTCGTCATAATAATGTGACAAAACACACACACACACAGAGAGAGAGAGAGAGAGAGAGAACAAAAGAACTTTAACTCTCCCCGCCCTCCTTTCCTGCTAAGATTATGAGGTACTGTAAAATTATTTTTAATTCCAACATGCTGATTATCATCAGCATCCATAGTTGAAACCAGAATAATTTCAGACCACTCTTGCAGATAATGAGGAACAAGAAATGAGGAGAGGAGAAACTGAATTAATACACAATGATCAGAGGAATGAGAAGGATCATCATAATATACTATTAAGTGAACTGAGAAGCAAGATGGATTAATCACACGACAATGTAAATTGTATCAGGATTTAACTTTTTATTCCTTCAGGCTTTACAACTCATCAGCATCATTAGATGTGGGACAATGGCTGAGGGGCTAGAAACAGGAAGGAAACCGACTATGGCCTTTCGTAAGGAACCATACCAGAATTTGCCAGGAGTGACATTGGAAAACCAAAATATAGATGGCTAGATGGAGATTTTCACTTGTATCCTCCCAACTGCCACATCTAGGTGTCACCATTCATCCACCAAGCTTGGAAGAGTTCGGCTGCAGTTCTACCACAATTCAAATACATTCAATTCTTGGACATAAACAAGCCAAGATAGCTCTAAACCACAGACACAAGTACTGTCAATGTAAGTTATTGATTGCTGCACTCAAGTGGTATTTGTGGTTGACACACTACAATTAAAGTGTCCAAATATCACTTTCAGTAGGCATGAATTTTCAAATTGTAATGCAAGTAGATCAACACATTGTCATATTAAGTTCATCACAGTATGTTATTTGGGAGAAAAAGGAAAAAATCATTTTCTTTTAATTTTTAGTTTTATACAATTTATGATTCATAATTTTTATTTGGTTAATGACTGCAATGAAACTGCAATTAGGCAATGAGGTAGGTCTAGATGTGTACACACATTTTCACTGCCTTATGTCTCACCTTGTACTAAAGATTATACCTGAAATATTGTAAAGTGTGTGTGGTTTTTTTTGGTGTTCATCTGCCCCTTCTGCCTTTGTCTGTGGTAAGAGATGGGTTACCATAATTTTTATTTGGTTCAATAAAGTGGAATCATATATCACTACTGTTTTTTTTTATATTGAGGTCTGTAAAACCCATTAAAAATATAATCACCTCCATATACAGACAGGCAAAAACCAGCATTCTCCAGATATGTAATTTCAAGCAGAAAATTACCGTTAACTCGCTAGATAAAATACTTCTGTCTGTAACAGTAACAAGGATGCTAAATCAGCACCTATATTTCCTGTTTAGCACTTATCCAATTTTTTTCCTTATGGCTTTACGCCTTGTCGACGTCATTTCACGCCGGAAAGGATTAGGGCCTTCTGGACCAAGCGTGGTGGTGTAACGGTTAGTGTTCTGGTCTCGCATTCGGGAGGACGGCGGTTCAAATCCCCGCCCGGGCATCCAGACTTGGGTTTTCCATGGTTTCCCAAATCACTCCAAGCAAATGCCGGGATGCTTCCTTCAAAAAGGTCATGGCCGAATTCCTTCCCATTCCTTGCCCCCCATCCTTTCCCGTCTCTGAAGACCTCACTGTTAAGAGACGTTAAGCAGTTTTTTTTTAAAAAAAAAAGGCCTTCTGAAGGAACCAACCTGACATTCTCCTGGAGTAACTCTCAAATGCGAGGCCAGAGCTTTTCCACTCACCCAATATGCTCGCTATCCTGTTTTTAAGAAGTTATGTATAATGTCAATATTGTATAAAATGTAAATCATACTATAGTGCACATTAACAGTTTACTTTATGATATATAAGTTGATGTTGAATTTTTTGAAGTGCAAAAATGTTTTGACTTAGGCCAAAGAAAGAAAGCATCAAAAATCTTGACATTTACACACAAAAAATAGTAAATGAAACATTTCAGTGATTGGACTAAATGCATTGTAAGAAAAAAAAAATAATTAAATACCAGTATACGATACTGTCATAAATACTTACAATCAAGTGTCTTGAAATTTGTGTAATACCATGGTATACAATGTTTCATTAGGGTCCTGGTTGTACTAAAAGTTCCACTGATTTACTACTTGAAAATAAATCATCTACCAAAAGAAGCTCAGTAATACTGAATATCATCTCACAAGTGACTTCACTTAGAGCAGCAGTATTGCAGTATTGTAAGACTTGCAAAAGTGCTTACATAGAAAAATTAACATCCAACATATTCAATACTTAATTATCAGGTTATTTACAAGTTTATGATACAGCTATTCTCCATGTCATGTTTAACCAGAGATGATGCTGAATGCTTTTGTTTCATACGGAAAATGGAGCACCTGTAGCTGTAGTTTTACTGGTGGTTGGAGTTAAACTGTAACATACTTTATGCCAGAGTGACAACCAATATTCCATGGCACAGAATAAAGAGGCCCGTTACATCATATGTGATGTCTTGATTAGGTAGTGGGTCCAATAACATCATGTATTGTCAATACATAGACACTAAAAGCAGCAGAATATATTAGGTTTTGTGTGTGTGCTGAGTTTCTTGTGGCAACATTCCTTATCACACTTATAAAATATTTATCCCACAATTTTCATAGGCATTTAGGGCACTAGCGAGACGTTTCACCACTTTATATGCAGCAGCTGTATCACAACGGTGGTGCTGTAATTTGTAATTCTTAAGTAGTCATAAGACAAATCGTAAGTGATTTATATATATATATCTTGTTTAGTTTTCGAGATATAGACTGTCAAAAATCAGTTATAGATATAGTTCCTTGTGGGCTCTGGCAATATTTTTCCTTCTGGTCTAGGCCACATTTAAACCTAACAAATGCTAGGGAGGAAACAAATAATCCATTTTGTATGTCCAGGATTAGTTCCTAGAGGCTTGGGCGAATTTTTTTTTTCCCTGATCCAGGCCACATTTCAACCTAAATTCCTCAATTTTGAGGTAGTATCTCTCAAGAACTAAGTAATATCAAAAAAAAATTCCTCACTTTCGATTTGTCTTGTCAAATTACATAAGAATCCATCATCGAACTGTGGCACCATGGTTATCGTAGAATTCCTGTATGACATTCCACTTCAATCTACATTTCATAAACAATTTTTGATTCTGGGACAATAAAAATTAACTCACAAAGAACCATAATTTTGACATAAAATTTGGTACACACATTCCTTAGGCAGTATCATTAAAGCAAAAAGTGAGCATTAGAGCACTAAGTATATACTAATGACATCGCTCAAAATGTGTGTTGATGCACATTAGTTAAAAAAAAAAAAAAAAAGAAATACAGTTTATTAACCGATGATTTATATTATGTTTTATCAGATCTTCAATCTTTCATTAAAAAAATGCTATGAATGGAAGGAAGAAAGTAATAAATGATATATTCTGTCATTTGCAGCATTTCTCTGTGTATAGATGACATACAATATTACCCCGAGAAAGTAATATGCAGACACATTTTGTGCCTCATCATTCCCCAACAGGGCCGCATTTAAGCTCTGTGGACCCCTAGGCTATGGATGCTTTTTTTTTTTTTTTAAAAGCTCTACTACTGGTCCACGCAGGGGATCCCGGGTTGCGGTGCGGGCCTCTAGGCTACAGCCTATGCTTAAATGTGGCCCTGTTCTTCAATGAAAGGATTTGAGGCAGTTGAAAAAAACTGTATTTCGGGATGAAGTATGTTTAATGCACTCCTTAGGCATTAGTATTCGAGAAAAAGTTTACGCAAAGCCGACAAAACTGGTAGGACAGACGTAAAACAATGCAAATTGTCAAGTTCATGCAGTATTAGCTGATAAGTAGCAGCCATCATTACCATTTATGTGCTCATCCCCATGCAGTACAAATGTCGATTTTCAAGTCGCTGTATTAGCGGAGGGTTAGGTTGAAACGCAGCTTGGAGCTAAATGAAGACTAATATTCCCTGGTGTATCATGGATTTTGAGTGAAGAAGGTTGCTGCCATGCCGAGTTCTGACTATAACGTCAGAGAACTCTAGACGTCTATTGCCACTAATTCAACAATAGGTGTAACCGTGTTGTGTATAGGTTGAATGGCAGCCTGGACCGGAATGATTATTAATATTTTTTATTGTGCTTAGTGATTCTGAGTGAAGAAGAAAGCGGCCAAGCCAAATTCTGAGTATAATTACGTCACAGGTGGCTCAAGACGTCTATTAACACAACGTCAGTAATGTGCGTAACCGTATGTTTCAGTGCAGGTTACGCCTTTATTATATATTTTAAGACCTTCAGGTACACTTTTTCTCGCAAAGTGCCAAGGAAGCAGTTAACCATATTTTCAACCCAAATTAACAGTTTTTTCTACTGGCAGTACTTTGCACAGTAACCACACTTGCTGTAAGGTATCATTTGTAATGAGTTTCCAAAAGCCCAAATCAGGACAGCACAGCCTGATATGGATTAGTGAAAATGTATCATGGACTAGAATGAAAAATAACGCATTTTGCTACAGCATAAGGCATGATTAATTTAGATTAATAACTGTGACACAGCAACATAATTATATCATAAAGACTTGCCTGCTAATTTACATTTACTGTTACCTATTCATATCAAAGGAATTGTTAAAAATGTAGGGATTACAAGAGATCACAATTCCGCGAGGAATTGGCATCATAATACTGCCGAGGTCAAATGCAAGACACCACTAGAAATACTTTCCAAAGTACATTTAGTGGTGTTGTGCTGGTCCAGAGTGTAATGCAACTGAATTAGTGCTTGAAAATAATAAGTCTTACTGTTGAATACCACAGTAATAAGACATCATTGGTGAATGCTGCTCCAGCGGAATCGCAATCTGTGGCAGACCCAAAAGGAACACTGGTGGTCAGCAGGCATTAATGCTTGTAATAATGTCCATGCAAATTTAGACCTAAAACTTGATTATTTTACTGTAATCTGCCCTTCTTCTTGAATAGCACCACATAAAAAAAAAAAACGTGTACAAAATGTTAGATAATTCCTTGTACCATTACCCAATTGTTCTTTTCAATGTTTCCACAACTATAAAAATGTTAGCATGTACATCAAGTTGCAGAACTTGCACACACTTAAAAATCCACTATTTCAAGCAGTCACAGCAGATGTTTCTAAATCTTTTGCACATTTGGGATTATTAGAGATCGTGATTCCACCAGGAATTGGCGTCACAATACTGCAGTCATCAAATGTAAGACTCCGTTAGAAATACTTTCCGAAGTACTTTTTAACGGTTTCATGCCTACTTTCTGCTTGAAAATAATAATCCAGGCTATATTACAACAGAATTACTGCTTGAAAATTATACATTTTGTGACTTACTACACCAGTATTATGACGTCTTTACTGAATGTTGGGGTGTTGTACAAAGTATGGCCAGTAGAAGAAAACTATGATTAACACATTCCATAGGCATTACTATTCAAGAGAAGCCGATAAAAAAAAGATAGGAAAGTATTAATACAATGAAAATCGTCGGGTAACATGCGGTATTAGCCGATGTATAGCAGTCATCAATACTGTGAATGTGCGCTTCCTTGTCTGCTACACATGTTGATTTTCGAGGAGATGTATTGGTGGAGGGTGTGGTTAGGTTGCAATGCAGCCTGGACCAGAATTATGAATAATATTCCATCGTGTATAGTGGATATTGAATGAATGAGGTGGCCACCATACTGAATTCTGACCATAATTACAGATTTCTATTAATGCAAAGTCAGTAATGTGCAGGACCCTACGTTTCAGCATGGATTACACCTTTGTTATATATTTTATGGGTTTTGGGTACACTTTTTCTTAAAGAATAAGTGCAAAGGAATCAGTTAGTCATATTTCGAACCCGAATTAACGGTTTTTTTCTACCGGCCGTACTTTCCACAGTAACCAATGTTGATGTAGCGGAATTGGATCTCCAGTAGACCTGCACATTTCACTCATTCACTTAATGAAGGTGACATAAGTAAATTTACAAAGGAAGCAGACTTGCTGTTTATAAGAGTGTCTTATGTTAATACCATTTACCAAGCCAAAAATCAATTTCAAACTGAATTCAGAATTAACCTTACCAACAAAACTAAACATACAACCAAAACTGGACAAAAAAATGGACTGATAAATGCAATTCATTTGATCTTTCATGTAAAAGCCAGGTTAAATACATTTAACAGTAATTACATACTATTGGTCTAAAAGACTACATTACATATCATATATGCTGTCTTTGTTTCATATTAGTCAACAGAACAAATTAATCTATCAAATATGTACTCACAATTTCCAGCCAGAACTTATCCAAGTCATTTGTTCTTTGCTTTTTATCGAGATTGATCAACCAGCGACCTCCTCTTTTATTGGCGTCATCTTCCCACATTGGGCGAATACCTTTCTTAAATAACGAATAATCACAACCCTGGCGTAAATCACTTGCTGTTTTAATGTGATTATAAACGCTGAAATAAAAATTTCGGATAGTAACTCATCAATACTGAGGAAATGTATTAAACTTTTACTTTTAAACAAATACCTCCAGAAATCCTCAGCTGTTTGGAAACTTATGATTTCCTTCTGATTTTCTTCCCAACTCTTCGTCTTGTCATTTTCAAAGTACCATAGTGTCCAGGTATTTTGCAATGGATGTTTGATACACAGTTCGGGAGATATATCCACTTGGTCATCTTTCTTTTCCATTTCCTAACAGCAAAAAATATGTTAACTTAATAATGTTGCAAAGCTGAAAGTTCCAAACCCACGTTACACCGCCGGCCCCCATGCTGTATGCTCAAGCACTCAGATACATCACAAGAAGATAAAATCTAATAAAACATTCCATACGGTTGATCAACTAGTATTCAATTGCTGTAATCACTCTTTCCAAAACATCGTTTCTTACCTCCATATCTTCAACTTTATTCTCAGCCATGTCACACGCTACAAAACCACGACTATTTGACCGATTTATGTATGTCACAGAGCCATCTATCGGTGAAATCTGTACTACTAGGAACGTAAGTATTTTATTTCAAATCCTAGTAGCAGAGAACTACGTCTTCGTCTAGATCTGTGAACAGATTTTGTTTTGTTTTTATTGTCAACAGAACTTCAACACCCAATCTAAGAAACAATATAATCCCAGTAAATAGTAAAGAATACAATACCGTCAATTCAATCATGAAACTTCTCTGGATAAATTCATAAAAATAAATGTGAAGGCACTATAAAATACAAGACAGCTCACTGAAGTGAAAACAATAACATTATTTTCTCAGTTTTCTCTTGCGCAAGGAAAGTTGGGAAATATTTACTAGATCAGTGCTAATGAATCGAAATCCACACTGATAGACAAAACCGCGTAACTTACAGCTACCTGAAAACTTTCGTCTTCAGATTGTTGGTAACACGTTTAAAGGTAGCCAGGCGTAATGGGATTAAAAAAAAAAAAAAAAAAAAAGCGTAGACGTGGAGCTTAAAATTGATACAGTTGTTATTCAGTACCTAAGAAACAAGTCCTGAAAAATCCCCATCTGTGAGGTATCCACATCTTATTTTTTTTTTCAGGTCAAAAGGGAGTAAGTAGGACTTAAATGCAATAATCAATATAAACATCCTGTAGCTCTTAAAATATCAGTCTCAGTATCATTTTATTGCACTATAAGTAATTGGGAGAGGCTAACAGATGTAGTTTTGGGCGAAATTATTGTGTAAAATAAAAAAATAAAATTCTTACATTTTATTACAAAGCAGGTACAAAACATGACTTATTTTATAATTAACATGTTTCACATCCCAGATGTCCTTCTTTAGAAGGGATCCATGAATCAAGATTGATAAATAAATAATAAATAACCCAGATATGCTTAAAAGCTACCGAAGGTCGAGTCAAGGACTATTATCAAAATTGTAGAACGCAGTTTCATCGTTAAAAATGGTATATCGGTGATGTTTTTGTGACAAACGGCTGGCGAGATATGCATCGAAACATTCAAAAACAACGCACAGAGCTCAACGTAAAGCGCCGTTCCACTCATGGAAGAATGTATGGAGACGACGCAAGGAACCTTCACCACGCACTGCAGTGAAGCCGCGTAGGGAGAAGTGAGGTGAGGAGAACGCCATATTGGTCAGCCGTAGAAACAGGGAATAAGAACAAAAACCTCAAGGGAATCATGACAACTGTCGCACCGCAATTTGATGATGCATTATTATGTAACTCGACGAGAGAGATCAAAAATGAAGAATAAATTTTTTTGATATCTTGCTTAGTTCTCGAGATATACTGTATCAAAAGTGAGGAATTTCGTGTTGAAATTCAGAATAAAAATTTATCTAAGGTCAAATTTGATGATAGTTTCTTATGTAACAAGAGGAGATAACACGAAAGTGAAGAATATGTATTTTCAATATCTGGCTTAGTTCTCGAGATATGCTGTCTCCAAATTGGGGTGGTTATGTTAGGTTAAGTCAATGTTAAGATTTTTTTTTAAATTGAACTCTTTAAAGACCTATTGTACTGTTAGTGACCTATGTAACTTTGCTAGCAATATCAGTGCATTTATATTCTTACCATACATCAAAAGTTAGAAGCTTAGATGGGAGTAGTTTCGATCGCGATACACGTTGTGTCACTAACATTGTTCTCGTGAAATTAGTAACAACTAATAATAAAAAAAATTGTTTGTACCCTTCTGATATACGCCGCATTTCAACCTACCCACATTTCCATTAATATTGCCGCTACATAATCAAACTATGTGGACAGATCAAAAGACATGAAATGCATCGCGAGCTACTTAAATTAGGTTAATAACAACGTTTGCTTCGTCAGGTTCAGTAGTTCACACAGCACAAATTATCACAATTAATTTCATCGTACACTTTCAGTGTAAATTGAAACTGGACTACAGCATACACATTCACTGTATCGCGATGTAAACTTGACCCGCTTAAATTAGACTTTCAACACTTGTTTACAATAAGGCTAGCCTTTTAGGTGAAAAGTAGTAACACATGCTGATTGTCTACAATACACCAACAAGCATTTGAGAACGATATCATCCTATTGAGAGCAATGAATATTTATAGCGATAGGATTTTATCTTGCAGTTATCTATCAAACACTTCATGAACAGTAATAATTACAATGTGATTTAATTACGAAACGTTATTCCAGGTTGTTTCCTATTTTTTCTGTTTGTGTAACCATATGCAACATAACTTGGCATTATAAAAAAACTTTGAAATATTAGGAAATGAAATGCTCACAGCAGCAAACACAGTGCAAACAGCCCAATGTTTAGGGGTGATTCCTATGGCCGCCGCGCATGCGCAGTAGGATACGAGTTTTTATATGAGCTTTCACAGATTTATCGTTATTTCGTCTCCATATATTTCCTTTCTCCAAGGTTCCACTCTCCTCCCTACTCTGTCAGCATCGTTCTGTCCGCTTGGAACAATGCGCACAGATTTTATGCTCTGGGCAGAGCACATTGGTCAGGTGGTAGGAAAAGGTTACAAAACTCTACATTTACTGGAGAGGTTGATGAGAGGATGTAACAGAGAAGCTAGGAACTGGGTTACGAAATTTGTGAGACCAGTGGTTGAATATGGTGCTGTAGTTTGCGACCCACATTTTGGGTATCAAATACAGGAGTTGGAGGGCGTGCAAAGTACATCAGCTAGATTTTTGTGTGAAAATTATCGCAGGACCCAGTCAGTATCTGATATGATAAAGGAGCTGGATTGGGAGTCATTGGAGGACAGAAGGAGGGTAAAGAGAGTGCTCGCAATGTACTAGGGGTATATTGGTGATGGGGTTTGTGTGGGGATTGGTCGAAGAATTGGGAATAGTGCATGGTACTTGATTTCATATATAAGGGAGTGGGAAAATTTTCTTTTGTAGGTAAGGATGAAAGTAGTAAAGTGAAGATTAATTCACCAAAAACGGGCAAGGAATTTAAAATTATAATTTGTAAATCGCAAAACTAGATGGGGGAAAAATTTAACACTCAAGTTATATAAGATAATTAAAAATAAAATAAAAAGATGAAATGAGATGACTATGGGAATTGCCACCAGAACGTGTGCTCCATCGCAATTAACTCACAGAAGTAAGCCGTGAAAACCACAAAACAAATTTGTAAAGTGATGATTAGCGTGCACGTTTATGAAATAATTCACCTTTTTTTTGTTATTGAATAGGAATGCAAGCTAAAGTTGAGCTTCATCATCGTCCTCATTATTTGAACTATTATAGGCGACATGCAGATCTTCAGCAATGTCAACGCATTAACGAACACTACGGCGGAGAACGCACATATTCACACCGATTTCGGCAAGTGTTCTTACAATTGCAGGACACCTAATCGAGGAGTTGATCCAGAGTAGGTAGGAGACGGGTAGTCACTAGCACTAGAGCTCTATTTTGAATTTTTCAGTCCCAATCCTTCAGGTGTAAGGAACTGCAAAGCCATTCCTAAGTTTTTAAGTATACTCGCAGAGAATGTTGCTCCCATGCCGCAGATGGTGGAAGTAACGCAAGTTGAAACGACGCATTGCCTTGTTAGGTTACGATCTTAAAACCATATTTTTTTAACTGAAATTCGTCCATATTTTGATGATGAGATTTAAAATTTTCGTAATGGGCAATTTCAAACGTCTCTCTTGCGGATATTATGTCTTCTTTGCATTGGGAAGTACGCAGTACTGAAGAACCCCTCAATAGCTTCCAACAGAAAAAGGCGCTCTTAGTATCGAACCCAGTGAATGCCTCTCAAAAGCGTGTTTCATGCCTGTGATGGATTTGCTCACTTCAGCCACGTTGAAGACCTTACCAGTGGATTTGCTTGTGGCAGGGTGAACGAAGTTAATCTGACTACATTCACTAGCTGCTGCTACCAACACTACTAGAACATCTGTATCATGGGAGATAACTAATACCTTTTGATCCCTGCCATGTTCAAGTGCAAACGACGCAATGTTATCATCCGCGTCTCTTTTGCACTGAATGGCACGAGACTCGCTATCTGGAATTTGTTCCCAAGTAATTCGCACAAACTGATTATGTTATAACAGTTTTTCACAATCTCAACTTTGTGTGAAGCCGGCTGGTCATTTTCCTTTCGTTGTCATGTCTTTGAATCCATTATAAAACGACGATGACCAATAAAGAGACAGTTTTAACCACAAAATATTTATATACTTCGCACAGCTGACCGAAAGTAGCTGGTCTGGGCCGCACCACAGCATATAGGGTATGGTCTTCGTCAATAATCACAATTGTTTCTTCACTAAGCCTGTCGCTTGGAACGTCACATGAAGGAAATATTTCGGTGAGGGAAGACTTTGAATTTTTACGAAGTGAAATATGATCGGATAGTAAAGAAGATTTAGTGGACACCTCGTATTTGAGATAAAATGTAAGATTGTGTTCAGTTTTCACGAAGAGTTTGGTGGAGTTGACTGAAATAACTTTTAACGCCATTGTCATATTCGCCAACGACTTGGTGACTCCTTTCTAGTTTCACGTCATCAAAATTGATCACTAAAGCGTTCTATCCTAAGATTGTGTTGACAATTGACTTATTAACGACAACACCTATAGACAGAAAAGAAGTGAACTTTAAAAACAATTTTTGACTAACTCCTAAAAGTAAACTTGAACAAACATTAACTATACCTGAGGAAATTGACTGAAGAGAATCTAACAATTGAAAAGGAGAACAAACACATAGAAATCAATCATGTTCGTCTTTTGTTCTCTTACTGTCTCTGAGCTCAATATGTTGTTCTGTACATAAAAATACACACGCACTCAAGAAAGGAGAAGTTTTAAGGATGATTATGGCAGCATGCAATCAAAATATCGATTAAACAGCAATTGTAAAAATATATAATCAACAGCAGAAACAATAGCTGATGAGTAGGTGCACACGCCACACAGTTTTTCCAGAAGTAGATTTCATATATCCAGGACCACTGCGAGAGAACACTATCAGAAAATTTAACCAGGACTATAAAGGTGAAGACCTTTATAGTCCTTGTTAATTTTTTTTTTTTTTTTTTTTTTGAATCATGGCCAAAACTCATATCCTCTGCGAATGTTCAAAAATCTGTCAACTTGGAAAATTCAAGAGCGGAAATTTGCTGGACGTGAAGATGAATGTACTTTGGATAGTGAACATGATCCGAAGCATGCAATAGAGGAAGCATCCTCTTGACACGGAAAACGTGAAGCTGCCAATTTCCGCATCTCCCAGTGCGAATGAACATTTACACTAAGTTTATCTATAGAAATTCGCAAGTCACATAAGAAAAATTGATTTCGAGTAAGCCCATATTAAGCTCAGGTAGCAGAACATACGTGTTAGATGCAATGTACCCACAACTTTGCTCTGCTAGATTGCTGGCTCAGCAGAGACAAAAGTTCATCGAGTGAGCTAATCACGCGTTTCAAGGAAGCATATGAAATTAAATCGACAGCATTTCCTTCTTGGCCTTTATGGAAAAGAGTGCACTCTTATTGTTTTTCATTTCCCACTGTATCGTATATTGTATTTAATAATATTTTTCAATTCCCTGGATTGTCAAAAAACGGACGCGAAGAGGTACAGAAAAGGTTTGAAAATTTGGTGTAAGATAATTTAAGTACTGTATATCTAATTTTCTTAATATTTCATTATATAATGTAAAACGAAACAATAATTATGATGTTACCTTGAGTATGCATGTCCAGAAATCATATGAGTAACTGATGACTTCGCGTAGACTTGTGTTCAGAGGTCCTGTACACCACGTCCACGTTGTCAATTGACCCGAAAAATGACATAAATGGTTCGAATCCCGCCTAGGTATGCGATCGCGTTCCTTGTTCTTTTTAGTCGTCAGATGCAAATATCTCAGTAAATTTTGCGTACAGAGGCGAATCAGAAGTCACAAAGCATATATTTGGCCCTATTCTGCACATTCTTTTGAGTCAAATCTTATTGCAAAATAAATGATGGATTGATTTCTCTGCTAAAAATTAATGTAAGGCGAAGTTTTAATCTTAGTTATCGGAAACAGCAGGCGATGATGTTTTCGTATAACTGTTCCAAAAAATAATACCTTATCATCTACCTGACAATCACAAGGTACTCATTGCCGACACGATACTCAGAAATTTAGGTGAATCTGTTTAATCTTAACGTCTTTTAGACCAGAGGAAGGAAGCTTTCGGTATCATAAAATTTAGAACTTTTCTAAACACGCTATCGTGTTTGCTTTTGGAACTTCGCGTGTTCATGGCAGCGGAGATACTTGAGTGGCAGCTGTTTCGGTGTCATTCACTTGAACTGTGCACTTAATTTCCCCCATGCAATGTAATATATTCCGTCCATCCAAAGTTCTAACATTAAAATCTGCACTATCAAAGTAGAACTCAGACTATTCTTCAGTGGGTGAAACTGGACGTTCTTCTTCAAGTATTCTTACCTGTGGATCTCAGTTATATTTACAGAAAATCCAAGGCTGCTCAAGAATTGGATCAACAGTATCGATGCATACTTGTGGTGAACCTATACTCTACTCCAACTGTGAGGGGAGCAGGTGGCACAAAATAACGCGGACGGCATCCTGAAACTAATGCTTCAACTATCGCAGTTTTCTTACAGTGGATACTCCTTCAATAAACACCTTTAAAATAGCAGGTATAATGTCTTCTTTCAGTGAAGCCAAAACTGGCGCTGGATATTGTTGGCCATTTCGAGGATGTCTTCTCCATTTTCTTCTTCTTTTTTTATTTTTTCGCAGCTTCCACAATTCGCTGGCACTCTTCTTTGGACGATGAATGTTTTTTGTCAACGTAACATCTTTCTTGGAGCAGCTGATCTACTATCTTTTTAAAATTGACAAAGACTGTCTTTCGGGGAATATTGGTTATAACTATTCCGTCACCGTAGTGAGACTTTAGCTTACTCTTCAAGTGCTGTTTTCGATAAGAGTCATCGATAGAACACGCTTATGAACTTGAATTTCGGTCGATGAGATCATCGAGGAAGAAATGGCATAATAATTTTTCATAAAATCTTTTAGTTTCTCGAAAGCTTCGACGTTTTCATTGTCTTCTCTCCTGCCACTCCCAGAAGACACAGGAGTATTTGTGAGAAATCGAAGGTGACACTGGCCATGACTTAAGTTAGCCTTCTTTTTAATTTCTTTTTTCTGGTTCCTCTTCCCAATAAAACAAATGGTCTGATTTGAAACCAAAAACAGGCATCGAAGATCGCAAAATTATCCTTTGCGATTCTCTTGATGAATTTTCATCGCTCCCTCTCGTATCTTTAACAATAGTGCTACATCTGGTGTTCCTTACTGCATAAAACGTGCACAGCGAGGCTGTTTTTTTTTTTTTTTTTTTTTTTTTTTTTTTTTTTTTTTTTTTTTGCTGATCCACACTGCTTTTCGTTATTATCTAGCGGTGGTTAACCCACTTAAACCACCAGTACAGTTTTATTGGCATCATCAAAATCACTGATTCTCAACAGGGGCGATACCGCCCACCGGTGGACGTTGAAGAGATCGTAGGGGACTTTTCTGGTCCAAGGCAAATTTAGGGGCGTTGAGGAACAACCACAGCCACCCTACTTTCTAATATTATATCCGACTTTATGTGCTGCATCAATGAAGATTTTCAATGTATTTTTATGACAATATTTAGCCAAAATAGGATTTAGCGCAGTCAGCAACTTACTAACAAAGAAAAGAAACAGATTGTCAATAGTAGAACGCGGCGTTTTAAGATTGTTAATAACAAATAAGGCACCAAATATAGAAAAATTAGTGTCATTGGCCCGAGTTCAGCCCTCTCACTAATAATATTTTTAATAATATGTAAGCCCTACTTGTTAATCAAATTATGAACAAAACACCAATATTTTTAATACATTTAATAAAGTGATTTAGAAATTGTCCTACTTTTTAATATATTATACAGTACACTTCATCTACCATAATAGGGGACACCATTGAACCAATGTTTGGAAAAATGGGTTACGAGACAATAAAATTAGTGCACTGTGGGTTACATTATTGGTTACAAGGAGGGGACTCCGTGTAATTTTTTTTTTTTAAATGGGAGTGGTGAATAATTATTTTCGAAAAGGAGGCGGTAGGCCAGTAATGGTTGGAAACCTATGGTATAATCACAATCAAATTTGAAAAAACTTTTTGGAATTTCAACGGCAAGCCACCAATGCAAACCGGCCACACAAACACAGCAAACAACCCACCCATAACCAATCCAACATTCCCAATTCCCGTTATCCGTAAAACATCACTAGGAAAAGCAAAAGAAGATCACTCACTTCCTTCACAAATTTTCGCAACACTGCACTTCAAAGAAATAAGTAAGTCTGGATTGCAGGATAACAACTAATAGTTTAGTGGAATCGTAAGTTACACTACAATTTTAAAGCTTAAGAATACTATTATAAATAAGTAAAACAACTGGCCATGGCTTGTAATGAGCTGTGTCCACTGTCCGCACACACTATCAGTCAGGTGACAAAGCTGTTACAGCCACCAACCAATACGGAGGGTTTTGCGGCGCTCTCGGCCCAGCTCTGATTCATTTGTACTTGTTTCGAGGCGTATCTCGACAACTGTTTCCCACAGACAGACGAACGATATACCATTTTAACACTGAAGCTGAATACTACAACTTTATTTATACATACTGGCACGTTAACTTTGATAGTTTTTCAGCAATGCAGAGTTAATTAAAAGAAAATAAGTTTCGTACTGCCCAGCTGTTCGGTCATCGGGGGTTCCCTCCGGCTGTGGTGCGGACCCCCTCCCCCCTTTTGTGGTGCGGGCCTTTAGGCTACAGCCTAGGTAGCCTACGCTTAAATGCGGTCCAGGATTAGCCTCTACCAATTGCCTAGGGTGCAATAAAACGTTACTAACGCTGGCATTTTAAATGTTACAACGAGTTACACTGATTGGGCAGTAGTATAAGTATGTTCCTTCTCCGCCAAGTAGTTTACTTAGTGAAATTCCGGCCGTTTTTTTTTGAAGTTTTTTTCACTCTTAATGACGTCACAGGTGCCTGCTGACATCATTTTTGACGTCATAGGTATGTGACGCCGATATACCGGCCATAGTTATATAAATATACAGATTTTAAGCTATTTTCGCGCTTAATGACGTCACAGGTGCATGCTGACAACACTGCGATTATTTTGTGACGTCACAGGTATAAGACGCCAGTCTACCGGTCATAATGTTTTTAAAACATGGAGATGTTTTCACTTGAAATAACGTCACAGCCGCATGCCGTGAACACTGCGCGTCTGTTTATGACATGTGACGTTGGTCTACCGGCTCGGGAAAACGTTTATGTGACACCGGCGGTGGAGGGGGGCAGCTGTCCCGCGAAAAAAAAAAAATTCACCGGTGATAGTTATATTCATTTTTTTCTCTTCAGATGCGACTCAGACTACTGGTATAGATAAGAGATTATTATGTTGAAACAACAAAATGGTGGTACCTCGGTGCGTCAGTCTATGGAGCAGCAAGATGGTTTATCACGATGATGCATTAAGCGTTCACAGTTCGCATGGCTGCTCACTATATAGACCCTGCTGTAATATAGCTCCATAGCACACCCTGAGGGTCTTACCCCACCATACACGCCGAGTTTGTGGACCCCAAGAAGATGCTCTTTGATTGCAGTGGTTGTGATCTGCAAAAGTGGCGAGTGGTAGCAACTAGATTCATTGGCAAGCTTGCTACTGAATTCCCCGCAGCTGGCAACTTACGTGCAAAAAATAATATTAATTGTACTGTGGAGTCAGAAAATGATTCTGGCTGGCTTGCTAAGAATTCCCCGCAGTTGAAAACAGAAGTGCAACAAACTAATACTGTCGCGTGTGAACCGAGCGAGAGGCGACAATTACCTCAATGTGGGTACTGTCGGCTGAGGTTTTCTTGGTTTCCAGTCGGCATCTGTAAGCTTCTCGCTAGAATAAAAACACACACATAGATACTTAATTCACTTAAAAGCAGGACGTAAGTGCTACTTGAAATGATATCAGGAGTTTTGTTTACTTTATTTATTGCTGAAAAGTGTTGCATGTTAAAGTTAAATGGAATTGATACATAAATCGGAGTTTTCCGATATTGGAATGATGGATCATAGGATCCAAAAATTAATGCAGATGCATTCCGAGCCAGTGGAGGGAGAATGATAGAAAAATATTCAATTTGGACTGGATGGTAACAGGTCTGCCCTACAAAATTTCACATCACGGACTGCGTAGCAATGTACGCGCCGAGAAGCGTCCCCGGGGAAAACTCTCTATCATTGGCAGCATGTCATGCCGTACAGGCGTGTACTTCACGTGTTTATAGGATGTGTTCCTCGTGTACCAGCCGTGCTGGTTGACTTTCTCACAGTAAACTGCAAAACCAGCGGCTTTGCTGCCGGTGTCATATAGAAGCGGTGTATTCTCATACCGTTGCGCTGGCTCGGAAACAAGCTGCCTGTCTTACTGCTAAAATCTATACTACAAAATCTATACTAGAATTAGCGCCCGCGACAATATTACTGTTGAGCCAGTAAATGATTTATCCAGCACTTGGTTTTCAAGCTACGAAGAAACATATGAACAAGTTACAGCAGATGAAATGAGTAATTCCGTGGATGAGCTGCCATCATTAAACCACAGTGACCATCGTACATGGGCTGAAATAATGCGGGACGCCGGATTAAATTCTAGAGAGTAAGTGAAGATCCACACATAGCCACTGCAGTTAATGCCAAAGAGGCGAGTTCGATAAAAATAAAACAATAAAAAATTAATTAACAAATCATCCAGAATCTCACAAACATATACACTGAACGCCGAAACACACCGTTCTTACTACAACACACATGCGAAACCTCACTACATGCCCTCACCTATACAGGCATCAAACCAGCATTAACAGAAAATAACAACTACACCCAGCCAGATTCACCCTCCCCTAAACACACGCCATACAGATCCAGACGCAATTGCACACGGACCACCCTCACACTGATACTCAGCACTTAATTTAAAAATCTCACTGACATAGTCAAGCATTACAACGTTTGTGTCCCCCCAAATTTATTACAGCATCATTTGAGTTATGTTTGGAAAAAGAGGCTTGCACTAACTGTAACTTTAATTCGTACATATGTTTTAATTATTATTTCATCATGTTTCTTTTGACTTGGGTTGTTTTACAGTTTGAACATTCACCCCCCTCAAAATTATCCTTTCTCTTTGAGCTGTCATTCCAATGTTTTAAATTAATTATAATGGAGTACCTTTGGCAATTTCCCTAATGTCTGCTTTCATATTTAATGAATTTCTTTATATATTTTTTTAAAACATTCTTTGATTTCAAAACATGACCAAACTCCTTTTGTTCTTTACGAATATTAATTTTAAAATTCTATCTGTATTTCTGGTAAATTGTTCATCGTTTTTTCCCTCGCCTACAAAATAAGATTTTAGCTGCAGTCCTTTGCATGCCTACCTCATTGTAACTCATTTATTCCGCAAGCTCGAGAATTCAAAGCACAAGTCTAATGATGTAAAAGCACAGACAGTGATTCCTCCACATGTATATTAAAGCGAAATGCGAATGTGAGTGATTTATGCAAATTAAGAACAGTGTCCGTAAATCGTCTAATTGCAAGAATTTTCACAACGACACCTTTTAAATATAGCATATCAACGTTTTAGAAGCATCTGTTGCTGTCAAGAATATGAAGAATCGAAAGGCGATTGAACCAGATGAAATTCCACCTGATGAGCTGATGTTACTTGTGTACACAAAAATCATCTTGTTGATCTGTTGAGCTAGATGAGTGACAAAACTTTAAGTTCTGTTGGTGGACTAACATTAAAACGATAGCCTTCATAGGCTGTAGTTCTGTCAACCGTTTCCCCAAGTGTCTACCCAAACCCCATTTTAGTCGCATAATGTAGATCATAGGTTCCCAACCTTTTTTGACCTACCGCCCCCTTTTCGAAAAAAAAAATATTCACCGCCCCCCCTGTTTTTAAAAAAATAAGCACCGACGTTTTTTGTTGTTGTAATCAACGTTGTGTAATCCATAGCGCTTTAATTTAATTGGCTTGTTGCCCACTTCTTCAAACAGTGATTTGATGGCAGCCCTCTTAGATGAATTGGACTATATTAAATATTGAAAAACAAGGACAGATTTTTAAAATTACTTTATTAAAGAATATTAACAATATTGGTGCCTTGTACAAAATTTGATTAAAAACATAAATTGAAAATTACTGTAAAATTATCAGTGAGAGGTCTGAGATTGATGTAATGATACTAATTTTTCTACATTTGGTGCTATATTTGTCAGCAGGAGTCTTAAATCACCGCGTTCCACTACTGACAATCTGTTTCTTTGCTAACTACACTAAATCCCCTTTCAGCTAAATATGACGACGGGAATGCAATCAAAAACTTTTTTTTGTTGCAGCCCACAAAACCGGATATAAAATTGGAATTTGCTTCTGTAGCCAAAATTCTTGATATCCGTTTTTTTAATTTCAATTTTAATTCTTCATTTGTTAACAGTTCTATCACCTCTTCATGTAGCAATAAATCTGCTACTTGTAGGTTTGAGAAAGATTCTAATACCCAATCTGGACTGGTCATGTTAAGAAAATCCTGAAATCTGTTTTTAAACCCTTCGTTAAGTGCTTCCAAATATTGACAAAATACTAAAATATCTTCATCATTTGTTTCCACAGAGGAAAGATTTGGAAACTGATAGAACTGTCTTCCACCCACATCCTGTTTGTACAAGGCAAGTTTTGACATGAACGCACAAATAACTGACTTCAATGATCAAATTCAAATTATCTCCTTGCAGCCGTAGTTTTGATTCATTAAATTTATTATATAGATCAGTTAAATAAGCTACATCATTCTTATATTTCAATAAATTCTCTCTTAATAAATCATCTTTGTTTTCAAAAAACGTTATAATGGAGTCAAAAACGTCATAAAATCTTGTTAAACAGGTACCCTTTGTCAGCTAACGAACTTCTATGTGCAATAGCAAAGATTGAAATCCTTGTTATTTTCATCACAAAGTTTTCCAAATAATCTACTATTGAGAGCATTGCTTGTGTTCTTGTTAACTGCGGTAATTACATATTGTAGTGAGCAGGGAAGGCGATCACTTAGGTCTTTTGCAACCAAATGGTGCCTGTGAATTACACAATGCACGGCGACTACATTTGGTACTGCCTTTTTCAAATATGAAATCAGCCCTCGGTATCGTCCAACCATTGCCGGAGCACCATCAGCAGCAATGGACACTACATTATTGAAAGGAATACTTTTTTCTTCAAAATAGTGTTCCAAAACTTGAAATATAGATTTTCCTTTAGTATCAGTTTCTAATTTTTTTTGCTAATAGTAATTCTTGACAAATTTTGTCACATTTTATGAAGCGAACGTACGCAAGAAGTAATGAATCACTGTTTGGTAAGGTTGATTAATCAAGCTGTAAATAAAATTCGGCAGTCTTAAAAAAATTAGAGAACTCTCCACGTTCTCGGACATTTCATCGATTCGCTTCTGTACTGTTTTATTTCTAAGGGGGATTCTCTTAATAACATCAGATGCAGGCTTGTGCAGTACAGTATGCAGAACCTCACTCACAGGTGGCCGTATCCCCAATCGTGTGCGGTTTTCCCGATTTAGCAATAAGCAAAGAAATATTGTAAAAGGCACGAAGGCCATCTGCGTCTTGTTTGGATGCTACTGAAAACATACCAGCTAAAGATAGACGTCTTGAATATTCCTCTTTGAGCTTTTAAAAAAATAATTATGAACCACTTTCTTCCCTACTCCACACATTCAATTCGAGAAGCTCTTAAGTCGATATACTTTGCTCTTATACTGGACACTCTTTCCATAACCCTAAATTACCATGAGGACCCGAGAACAATAGTTGACCAGCTGACATCGAGAAGAAAGTACACAGCAGAGGCCTGGACCAAGTGAAAGAAATTGCAGATCCAAATGCGGTCCCATGCGGGAGAACACAGGCATCACGAGTTGTGAGCTTCATGGGGTACTTTATGGTCAGAGAAGCTACTCTACACAATTCCCTCCATAGAAAATAAAAAATTTAAAAAATAAAACTTAATAAAAAAAAATGTCAGATAGCCTAAGGGCGCTTTCACACACACCAGCAAAACCGGAGCCAACGCCGGCCTTTTCACACCGAGTTCAATAAGTTTTTTGCTTTGGTGGAAGAAATAGGCATCCATCATTCAACAAACTTTACTTTAATAGTTTATTATATCGTAGAACGAAATATAGTAAATATTTAATTAGATTACAGTACTGGCTACATCCCGTGTAGACTCAAATACAAAAAGAGGCCTAGAATAATAGTGAAATAAATTAGGTACACAAATATTCTGCTATATTTTTATTTCATTAAATAATTTTGACTAATTACGAAATCAACTGAACTTTTTAAATATTATGCTATAGCTACGACTGTGATTGAAATCTATAAATAGGATACAAAAAACTTTCAATTTATTGTGTTTCTTCTATTGATTTTTAAGGATCTCGTTAAAGGAGCAAACTTTACTGACTCACATGAGACCAGAGATTAAGAATAAGCACAAGTAATGTAAAACGTAAGCGTGGAAAGAGATGTATACATTTCTGAAAGAATATTTCGAAATGAAAAGAAAAAGAAACCAACTGAAATATGATAAATTATATGTTTATCATTAGTACTAACAAACATTATAATTAACTTATACTTTATTTAAAATGTAAATCTGGTTGTTCTATTATTTGCGGTAGTAACACAAAGATACTTTGTCAGTATCGAGGGTGCTTTGCCATGGCAAATTAACAAAATAAATTGTGTAACCTGTTCTGTATTGTTAGAACTAATAATAAATGTATAGCTGATCAACTTTCAGTTGTTCTTTTTTTCTTTCACTTCGAAATCTTCTTTCAAAAATGTGTAAATCTCTTTGCACGCATTCTGTTCTAACTTTGAAATAGTCGGCTGGTCTATCTCACAAATAAGGTTTAATATCAACTAATTCAATTAATATTATAGTATCGTGCGAGTAATTATTACAAAACTAAAGAAAATTGTCGGGACTGAGATTAGAGCCTCTCCGCCACCGGCACCAGTGTGGAGAAGTGTGCATAAGAAACAATTAAATCAAAGGGCTGGCAATCTGCCGGATCAGACTAAGGGCGTTTTCACACACACCGGCAAAGCCGGAGCCGGCGCCGGAGCATGTTCCGGCGCCGGCGAGGGGGTATTTTCACACACACCGGCAAAACCGGAGACGGTGTCGGTCTTTACCAGCACCGAGCACAGTACATTCCTAGCTTTGGCAGAGGAAAGATGTGTGCGGCATTTAACAAGCGCTACTTCATTGGATTATTGTGCCTCAGAAGGAAATATAGAAAACATTTAATTGACAGACGTTACTGGATCCATCCTATTTTGAGTGTGAGATACCTGGAAGGGAGCTTTTATACGCTCTTCGAAAAACTTAGAAAAGATGAAAGCAAATTTTTCAATTACTTTCGTATGAGTACAAATACTTTTGATTTCCTGGTTGAACGGTTGGAAGACAGTATCAAACATCAAAATTTTGTCAGCTCTGAGGGGACATTACCATGGCATAGGAACAAAATATAATGTATAAACTGTTCTGTATTGTAATTACTAACAATAAGTGCACAACTTACCAATTTTCAGTTTTTCTTTCTTTTCTTTAGCTTCAAAATCTTCTTCCAAAAATTTATACACCTCTCTTCACGCCTTCTGTTTTTCTGTTCTACCCTTGAAACAGTCTGCTGTTTTGTCCCACAAACATGGTTTGCTCTCTACCAACTCAATCAATGTAAAAATATCGTGACTCATTATCACAAAATTATGGGCTGATATTAAACTGTATAAAAGCCGTGTGTCACTAGCACCAGTGTGCACAACAAACAATGAAATCAAAGGGCCGGCGGCTGTGCCGGTCCGATTGTCGAGGTCACCGCCGGCTGCATTCGCCGGCGCCGGATGCCGGACCGGCGACCGTGCCGGACCGGTCATCGTGTGAAAGCTCTCATTTGATTACATTGTATCCGGAGCCGGTGCCGGAGCCGGCGCCGGATTTGCCGGTGTGTGTGAAAACGCCCTAAGTGTGAAAGCTCTCATTTGATTACATTGTATCCGGCGCCGGCACCGCGCCGGTGTGAAAACGGCCTAACAATATCCCGTTTCAATATATGCCGGCCTTACACGAAGTATTTAGCAAGTGAGGGATTTCAATATCTACCCACGATGCGATCGATATAAGAGCTGTAGGCTCCCAAATATGACATCGTTTGTACCGGAAACAGATGCCACATATCGATTTTGGCTGCCTTAGCGCCTCCCGTAGCATATGTTGTAAACGGTATGATGGTTTGTTCAGTTTTAAATTAAAGCCCATTTATTATTGATGAACGTAAATTCGACATCCCTCCCGATTTGAGGAACACCTACCTTAGACAGAGAGGCTAACCATAATAGAAATATTATTCCCGTTTAAACTACGAAAACATACATTTGTTTATTTCATTGTGATAACATTTCCATATTCACGTTCAGTGCAAAGTAAAGCAAACTTACATTAACTGAGAGTTAAAGTACTTCCCGAAGCTCCTTTTTTGCTAACAAGAGACGCGCTTCCGAATATGGTAACCACATACACTACAGAAACTGTTCACCATCGACAGAAGAGACTATCACCGAACCCGTGGACCCATTCAGTTAACCTGACACTGTTGCTGGTTTTCTGGATCACAGTATTTTCTTAAATTTGAATTTCATACAACTTCATGTGAATCATAGGTACACCGTCAACCATAGGTACTCCTACCCTTTGTAAAAACCTGGAAATTTCAAAAATGATATAATTCTTAACCCTCCTTACAATGTGTGATAAATAATGTTGATAATAATAACAGGAATAGTAGCAGTTATCAGTACAGAATCGGGTGAAGTTAGTTAGCACATCATACAAAAATTAAATAAAAGATTAAAACTTACTTGAAATTTCAAAACACATTCCTCACGGAATATCGACCAGTAAATAGAATAATAAGCAAATAATAATAATGAATATGTACTAACCACTGTGGCAGATAGATATTCCAAAATAAATAATCTTCAGTAAGTAGGTCCACGTAAGCTGTAGATACCGCAAAGGTTCTCAGTCACTCTGTCTGAAGGCACTACCGAGTAATCGAACACCGACCAGCGTAAACGTATAAACATTGTCGATCGAGCCGGAACATAAACATACTGACAATGGTGATCCCTGTGGTGCACAGCGCTTGCTGCGACTCATTCATTAACTATTGAAGCAGGTGTTAGGAACAAAGATATAATGTACTGACCCCAACTTTTAATCCCCACTGATCCTGCTTAAAGGACACTTGCTGAAACATTTGTTCAATGATTTTTGTTATTAATTAATCTTATCGGCAATTCCTTGCCAGTGTTGGCTAGGGGGGCGCTGGCTGGGCGTCAACGCCCCCCAAATTTGCCTTTGTTCACAAACGCCCCGTTCGAGCTCTCTAACGCCCACCGGGGGGCGGTACGGCCCACGTTGGGAACCACTGATGTAGATCATAGAACATAAGCAGGATGCGCATCTCTGTCTCTGCGACATTACTGAAATCACGCCGAACTAGAAAGAGGCACAACTGGAACCTTATATGCTGGACGCTTCATAATGGAAATAAGGCATTAGCAGAAGATAGCGATACACATTGCGTTCTTGTATGCGGAAAATACGTTTCACCAAGCATCACACTGACTTATCTACCGTACCCTCAGGCTGCATGTGACACCTGAAACTTATGTGGTCTGGAATTAAATTATATGAATCTCAGCAACATTCAATATTCAATATTCAAGATCATTTAGATCAGAATTCACCCTTATACCCACTGCTGATCTAGGTTGACAAGCGCTGAGCGATACCTTACATTTTCAGAAATGGTTAGACGTTCTGCTTGTATTTCACGGACCCCGAGAAGTTCCAGTTATTCAAATGAAAAGACGTCTCTCCATGGATTCGCGGAAGAAGCTCTCCGAGGGCACACTTTCACCCGAAACAAAATTTTATATTTTATAATCAACGCCTGAAGACAACGAAAACAATTTTTTCCAATTTATTTCAGCCATAGAAGAAGGTTAAAAACGAAATACCCATACACCTTAAATAATTTTTTAATGTATTGCTTGATACAAAACCAATTATAAAAAATAGTAAATATACTTTTCGTCCCAAAACAAAATTCCCAACATCAAAATTACAGCGATAATCATTACATGTTTAACTGTCATTTTTTTTTTAGCTTAATTTTTATAAATGCTCCGTGTTAACTGTTTTAATTCACACTCCAATTGATAAAATTAATCGAAATATCATAAAATCGAATTTGTTTCGTATAGCTGACTACATGTTTCCTGTAAACATTTCCAATACAGACGAAGAATATTACAAACCCAGTTGAATGGATGCCAATGAATGTTTACATCACAACACACTAGTCCTGGGCACTATTGACGTAACTCCCCCTAGCAGGCGAAACAATCAGAAAATCATATGTAGAGCAATATACCACCATTCTGGTCCCTATTTTTATGGAGGGAATTGTAGAGCTCTGTCCCAGATTTACAACCTCAGTTGCCTGGGAAAGGACAAAGCATAAATGATAGAATACAGAATCGAAAGAAGAAAAGTAATTTAATATCAAAAACTAGTTCAAGATAACCTTATCTGTGAGCAGATTAACGACAGACAGAAATTGTTCGTCCTAAAAAGTATTTGTTCATTTCATAGAAAGGGTAACTTATCGTTGTGGTCCTCTCTTCCTTTTGGGATATACATTCACCCACCGTCGTCATTACTTGTATTACACATCAAGCCCTCTCTTTATCAACATTTAGTCTTCCAATGACCCCAAATCTAGTTTAACTTTAATATAGATGGAACATAAACCACGGTGATAAATGATAATTTACCTGCACAACCTGAACGTTGTTGGTGTGTGGTAACGCTCTGGCCTCGCATTCGGGAGAAAGCAGGGTTCGAATCCCCATCAGGCCATCCAGATTTCGGTTTTCCCAAAATCACTCCAATCGAAAGCCGGCATTGTTCCTTCAAAAGGCTATGTCACCAGATCTTTGCCGCCTCTAATGACGTTGACGTCATAAAGACGTAAAGACATAAATATAAAGCAAAAAAGGACAGACCTACTTCATGTTTATTACTTCTAATCTTAAATTCTTTGAGTAAGATTTCACCTAATGATGTTTACTAATTTCAGACGCTGGGCGAGATTCAATCTCAATGAAGCCGATGTTATTTATAGGGAAGTAAGGAATTTGGCCGATTGCTTAGAAATTCAGCGTGATCTGGATATTATTTTGGCATGGTGCGCTGAGTGGCAACTTACGCTAAATTGTAAAAAGTGCAAGACAATGAGCATAACTAACAAAAAGAATCCAATTGTTCAGAAATACGAGTTAAACAATTCAGTTATTGATATGGTCGATTCTATGAAATATTTGGGAGTAACAGTACAAAGGAACATGAAATGGGACTTACACATTAATTCGTTGGTAGGTAGAGCTAATTCTAGGCTGCGATTCATAGGTCGAATATTGAAAAATTGTAATGAACAAACAAAGGAGATAGCATACAAATCTCTTGTGCGTCCACATTTGGACTATTGTTGTGCCATTTGGGATCCGTTTCGTAAGGGGTTGATCGAAAGTATAGAGAAAGTACAGAGAAGAGCCGCTCGATTCGTGACCGCTTGCTACAATCCTTATGAAAGCGTCATAGAACTGATTAGTAGACTAGGCTGGGAGTCTCTGGTAGATAGACGACGTACGTTTCGTTTAAACTTATTGGTAAACATGCGTACTCCCACTTTCACTCACGAGTGTAGTGAAATACTTCGTCCACCAACCTATTTGAGCCGGAATGACAGGATAGATAAGATTAGAGAAATAAGGTGCCGCAATGATTCTTATATGAATTCTTTTTTCCCTCGTACCATTAGGGATTGGAATGCACAACAAAGAGATTAGCTTTGGTGCTGAGCACCCTCTGCCACCCACAATTTTGTGAATTGCAGAGTATATATGTAGATGTAGATGTAGATGATGTTTATTCAAAGATGAATGTCCGAAACGTTTCCAGCCTGTTATTCAATAAGTATCTTGGCGGGTCACCTCCATGTCTATAGTTGTGACATCTGGACGGGATAGATAGTAGGTAGGAATTCATATTGTTCTGACTGATCAGTGTATTACTCTTATAATAAGACCGTAAAATTGGGTACACTGAACCATTTCTACAGAAAATCTGGGAAGATGCCAGAATGTATGTTGGCGGATGAGAGCTTGAACATGTCTGAATGACGTTGTATCTGTGGTGTCTATGTTTTGATGTTTATAATCCTGTGAAAATGAAGTCTCTCTGTACTAGGAGTGTTTGAGCTTATTGTTTGTGTGTGTGTGTTTGGTGTACCTGGCAAAATGGCAGCTACTCAGAAAACTTTCGTCATATCAGGGGGATCTACACTGTTTAGGGGTTGTGATAAACACAAAGCAGTGGTGGTAACTATGACTTGTTTACCAAGTTATGAGAATCTGTATGGCATTTATGTGCGTGAAGAGCTAATGTTCGACCCGAACCAGGGTTAAATGAGTGGAATGAACATCAAATGAACAAAAGGTCAGATATTTTTTAATCAAAGTACACGAGATGAGGAGTGTATTGGTCTACACCTCTCTCGTAATAACGAACTGTCGCGAGCCAACTACTTCTATATGTATCATCGATCCATTGGTTTATAGGCTATGGCAAATATGAATTTGGACATATTAAAATACGGATACCTCACGGGCGTCACGATGTGCATTTAGGTACTTTGTAAGGACGTGGAAGTGAAGCTTCATATTGCACCCTCAGGTCTCCGGTCACAGTGACAATTCACAATATGCCACAACAAGCTAGTCATTCTGATGCAAGATTTAACATCCCCATCTGACACCTCCTGAGGGAGGATACAGCCAGCTTTGGGATTTCGGACCAAGTATGACATAGCTGCAGTGCGCACGCTTCTTAGAATGTATGGATTGGTGGCTTAATAGTAATAGTTACTGCCTTTCCTGCGTAATGTACATGCAGTTAAATGACCTTCCTCATTAACATATCGGACTAATTATTGTCACAATAGTGAAGATTATGAGCGTTTACAATGCTCGATATTACTATCATCGTCACATGCAGACTCAAAACGTAACAAGCATCACTCCAGGCACACACCTTATTTAGCACCATTTTATGGCCCACTCTGTCAAAGGCCTTTGACAGATCTAGTGCTACACTATCAACTTGACCTCCCCTGACCATTTCGTTAGAAATATCTTGCATATAGCTTACTAACTGAGATTCGCATGAATAACCTTGTCTAAAGCCATATTACTGACTTGAAAACCACTTACGTTCCTCACAGATAATTCTAATATGGTTGAATATTAATCTCCCCATTAATTTACCTACCACTGATATCAAGCTGATTGGCCTATAGTTTTCGAACCTGTTTGTGGCCCCTCCTTTATGGACTGGTACTACTACCGCACTTTTCCAGTCATCTGGTAAACAACAAGTTTCCATACTCAATTTAAATAATGTTTCAAGGTAGGTACCACGTCCCATACTACTATCTTTAAGACATCTGTAGTAATATTATCAATACCGGCCCCTTTACGCTTTTTTAGATTCCTTATTACCTTCATGATATCTTCATATTTAATTTCCTCCGGATGTGCTGATAGGCTCGTTTTCTGATATAACCCCTGAATTATGGTCCCTAATGATTTCTCCGTTACTTTTTCTCCATCCGCTAATGACCCCGTCGTCGACGCGCCCTTAAACTCCAAGTCTTCTCCATCCTTATTTAAAATTGTCTCAATACCCTTAATACCTTTGCACCATTTTATGGCTCAGTCTGTGAAAAGCCTTTTAAAGATCTAGTACTACACTTTCGACTAGGTCTTCCTTGTTCATCCATTCGTAATATCTTGCATGTAGCCTATTAATAGAGATTTGCATGAACATCCTTACGTAGGGCCACACATGGAAGATATTCCTTCCTTCATGGGGCCATATTGTCGACTTGAAAACCACTTACGTTTCTCACATATATTTCTGATGTGGTTGCATATCTCTCGCCAATAATTTACCTACCACTCATGTCAAACTGATTTTCCTGTAATTTTCGACTCTACTTGTTACCCCTCCTTTGTGGACAGGTACTAATATCGCACTTTTTCAGTACTCTGATAAGCAACAAGTATCCAGACTCAATTTAAATAGCATTTCAAGATATAGTAATACATCACAGCCTACTAGCGTTAAGACATCCTGCTATGACTACAGACTGGAACTCGATTTAAGACATATAACTGACTTGGGTAAAGTAGGCAGGTACCAGAAAATGGTTGTGTAGAGAATTGTCACCGGGGCAAAATTAAATTATTATTTTGCATTCATGTTGATTTAAAAATCCATGTTATCAAATTGATAATATTTTGTTAATAAAACTTACTAACTTTATCTAGTGTTTTTGAGAGTCCAGATAGTACTGTATACTAATAGGCCGATTGTTATCTAGTTTAACTTCTTTTCTCTTCTTATGCATAGGAATGGCTTTTAACAGCTTTAGTATTTCTGGGTACGGGCATGTAAAGAGAATGGGAGAGGAGAGGCTACCAAGGAAGATGCTGGACATGGAGCTGAAAGGGAAGAGACCTAGAGGAAGACCGAGGGACAGATGGATTAAAGGTGTTAAGAAATGTGTGGAGGAAAGAGGAGGAAATTGGGCGTCAGTGGAAGAAGAGAGATGGTGGTTAGACAGGAAGCGCTGACGAGGCTTGTGTTTCCAGCAGACCCGGCCAGTGGCTGGAAGCTGTCCTAGATGATGATGATGATGATGAGTATTTCTGTGAAAGTACTAGTTAGTAGAGAGACATTTCATAAATATGTTAATGGTCGAATTATGTTTTTAGCTCATTTATTTAATATTGTAACAGGAATCTCATCACAGAATTTATTATCTAGCTCTTTTAAGGCATTGGCAACTTCTTCGTTCATGACACTATCAACAAAACGTGATCAATCTCATGTTATAATCTCATTTTTCAATATTTTAGAAATGAATTTAAGTTTTTTAAATAGTTTTGCAGCAGGGACGCATTTAGGCATAAGCTACCTCGGCTGTAGCCTAGGGGCCCGCACCACAAAGGGGCCCTCACCACATGTAAAGAAAGAAATGAAATACTCAAACAGGTGCAAAGAAAGTAACATGTTCCCGAAACGGTTTTAGCACCGAAAGTCCTGAAATACTCACGAAAATCGAAAACAAGCCTCGCGCATGCGCAGTTAATCCTTTGAAATAAGAATGTACTGTAAAATAACATTTCACCTATACCGAAAAGTAACAACTTTGCGGCCCAACGGAGAGGTCTTATAACTCTTTTAACATAATGTTGCAGCTTTTACTGTAGTCGGGGCGTATGAATGTAAATTGAAGACCATGTCGTACACCGGCAATACGAACTAAAATCCGCTGGCGTTCATAACCAGACGGTTAGGTAAGATAAATTCATTTTGTATACGATGTAAACAGCCAGTAGCGGTGGGAGGTCTAAGTTTGTATTTATAAAAAAATTACATTCGTTTATAAATGAATACGCGTATTTTGAATTCATTATTAATTCTACTGTTTAATTCGTTTTTATTGTTTTAATTCACTTTTTATTTCTTTTAAAACGCTAATTCAACATTCAGAAATCTCTATCGTTTGGTGTGGCGCGGGAATGCTCCGATTAGTGGAGCGCTGTCTAAAAACAGTTTAGTCACTTCTTCCTGTTGACATGTGTGTATGAATAATAAATATTGTGTTTCTAATCTTATATATTATTTCTATAAGGTGTTTTTTTTGTCACTAGCCAATATATCCCTTGATAACTATCCGAAATGTATAAATGAGGTATCATTTTAAAGCTTAAGGTCTCCATTTGATCACATCATATTTTAAGAAACGAATTTTTCGCAATTCAACCCTTAAAGGGCAAAAATATCAATATATTTAAAATATGATTTATTATACCACAAACCACTTATCCCCTGTATTCCTAACCAAAATCGAATAATGAAGTATCATTTTAAAGGAAAAGATCTCTACTTTAGTGACATCACATATTAAGAAAGGAATTTTTCGGAATTCGACCCCTAAGGGGCAAAAGTAGCAACATTTCTGCAACGTGTTTTTGTGTCACGAGCCATTTATCTCCCTTGATATCTAATAGATACAGATAAATGAGGTATCTTTTTAAATATTATGGTCTCCGCCGTGGTAACATCATATATTAAGGATGGAATGTTTTAAAAATCGACCCTTAAAGGGCAAAATTATCATTATTTCCATAACTTTTTTTTTACAAGCTATTTATCTCCATTGATATCCATTCTAAATCGAGAAATAAGCTATTATTTTAGATATTAAGGTTTCAGATTTGTTTAAATCATATTTTAAGAAAAGAATTTTTCAGAATTCGACCCTTAAAGGGCAGAAGTATCAAAATATCTACAACGCATTTTTGTGTCACTAGCCATTTATCACTGATATCTAACCGATAGAGAAAAATGAGGTATAATTTTAATGAGTAAGGTCTCCGCTATGGTCACATCATAATTCCAGAAAGAAATTTTTCAGAATTCGACGCTTAAAGGGCAAAATTGTCATTATTTGCATAATGAATGATTTGTCACGATAGCTAACTGATATCGAAAAATGAGGTATTATTTTAGAAATTAAGGTCTCCACTTTGGTCAAATCATATTTTAAGAAAGGAATTTTTCCGAATTCGACCCTTAAAGGGTAAAAGTATAGTCTTTCTACCACGTGTTTTTGTGTCACACGCCATTTATCTCCCTTAATACCTAACCGAAATAGATAAATGAGCTATCATATTAAAGATTAAGGTCCTATGCTTTGGTCACATAATTTCTTAAGGACGAAATGTTTCGGAATTTGATCCATAAAAGGGAAAAAGTAATAACTGTGAACGTCGCGCGTATGAGACACTTCACAGCCTAGCCCTAGATAGCAGTAGCACATTTCACAGAGATATTATTAAACTGTTTCACTGGCGTCGTATTTTTTTATGTACTTATTATACTAAACAAATAAACAGTTGAAACAAATGAGATGGTTCTTCTTTCATCCTATTACAAAACCCCAACCTTACTATTCATTGTAATCGCGAAATTTTCGCATGGATCATCATCTAGTATTTCCTTATAGCGTGCTTTGGTTATCTGACTCGTTTTTATAGATTGTTTTGCCTCAATATTTAGGCCTACTGTTTCATATTGTTATTAAAATTTTTGAGTTTGCAACAACACAACTGCAACAGGCAGCACATTATCCATTGACAATCAGTCGGAAAATTGAAAGTGCGACCATTACTTGCTAACATCGTTCACTTGTCTCGGAAACGATACAGAGAACACGTTTCGAACTTTCGATTTTTCAGTAAATTAATCTCGTCTACTTTTACCATCGTTAGATTATCCAATATTTTGCATCAAAAGTTTTATTAAATTAATAATAAGTAATCCATAATAATCGATATAGCTTTATATGTATATATAAGGGCCCGCATCACAGTTGCAGCCTAGGCCCCTTCATATTCTAAAAGGCCCACACCTAGGGTTGCCAGATGGCCAGGAAATCCGGGAATGTCCCGGAATTTTGTGTCTTGTCACGTGTCCAGGAATTAAGCGCTACTGTCCAGGATTTCCCGTATATCAGTTTTTTCTCAAACTTAAGATTCCATGGTGGCCATTCCGCGCTCGCAGAGGGAGGTAGGGGAGCGCTTACCGACGACCGGAGACAATATATATGGAATGTTCTGCTATGACATAGTGACTTTCAGCCAAAGTTGAATTAATAATCTTAAAAGAGGTGCTATATATAAGTCATGTAGCATAGTTTTCAACTAAAATACAATTTTTAAATTAATTTGAATATTAGTTCACTCCTTAAACATACCACCAAAATACCTTTTTAACGCCATAAATGTCCCGGAAATTATAATACTGTATCACTAAAAAATCTTTTTAACCCCAGAAATATCCCGGAAATTACAATCCTGTATCTGGGAACCCTATCCACACCACAGGCATAGCCTAGGGACCTATAGATCCTAAATTCCTAAATGGGGTTCTGTTCTGCATTAATGCTTATAAAGTAATTATTTGAAGACGTTTGTTAGCATAGCTGGGTTATTAAGTATATCTCGATTACAGTTTAAAGAAATATTTTGTGTATTTTCTGTTATTTTATAGTTTTCCTGTTACCTTTTTTATTACACCTCACACTTGTGACGGGACAGTAAAATTATTATTAGTCCGAGTTTACAAATTTATAAAATTATATTGAGTAGTGACATGGTTATTAAAATTTTTTACTATACAAGTTTGAATTAGATAGAGCGTACATAGAGATTATTTTGCACCGGTTTTGGCATTTTGGAAAAAAAAGAGAAAAAAATAAAGTTTGGCTGTAATCATTGATTTAGGTTCGTTCCGTGAGAGAAAATAAGCACGGCATTACGAGTTTGTGTTGTGGTTACACTCGCCTTTACTTAATTCAAACGAAGGAAAACTTTTCTAGGTAAGACACTGAACTATACTTCTGGAAACAGTTTTCCCTTCCCTATAAATTTTAAGTGCTATATTGCGTGTAGATGTATCGTCTGAGTTAAAAACTCGTAAGCCAACCGACATAATACTGTAGTTTTAAAACGAAGAAGTCCAACTAAATTTAAACAGTTTTAGTAGATGGCACGTTGGAATAGTGAGTTAGTAAAATAACATTATACTCAGTGATGTGACTAAAACTTTCCAGTCTTTCATTTCAGTAGATTGCTGAACTGTTTCCAGGAAAGAAGTTTCTTTTAAAGCACCAAGTATTTTCTCTCTACGACCGTGGCCACCAAATCTGAGTAAAAGAACTATCTCATGGGCGCCGGCAGGATTACTTTAAGAGAGGTGGATTTGGATTTTTATTATACATTATACTGTATATAACACTTATTAACGAAGGACACTGAATTTATTGACAAGATGTTGAACAAATTTGGACAGCAACATAGGAGCCTTAAGTTATTATTCAAACAGTGAATTTAATAATAAAATTTTTGTTTCATAATCTTTTGCTGTATATTTTCTTTCATAGCAGGGGTTGCAAGTGCACCTCCTTGCACCCTCCTCCCGGCGCCCATGAACTATCTATATGGAAGATCAAAATACAGCAAGGGACTTCCATCCCAAGATTGATTCGCTTTTGTTATTGAAATGAAAAATATATTATTTTGCTTTATATATATATATAAACTGGTGCAGTGTGGTTCTTTTTTATAAACTTTGTGGTGAAGTCTCTCTTTTCGAATAAATTGTTTACTCTTACTGTTATTCAGATATTATGAGATCCTCTGTTTATTAAAAATTATATTTTTAGAGGCCATGCTGTAACAAAAATATGTTTAATTCCTTAATAAACATATTAAATTCCTTACTATGTAAGTAACTTTAATATAGAGTGTTTTCTCCGCTGAATGATCTAGATTTTTTTTTATATCACTGCGCAATTTTTTTTTCTATTACGTTACATCTGTGGCCAACATCTAAGCAAATGATCACAGAAATATTTTTGTACTTCAACTGAGAAACTTTGTTTGCGGTTATGTATGAACATTTGATTAAGAACTATGTTAGAAAACTGAGAGGAAGGGACGGTATTGTGACACTTTTAGATAGGGATGAACAAGAAGTTGCGGAGGATTTGAAAATGGCAGAGATTTTAAGTAAGTGGTTTAGTGAGAGCACTAGGGACAATTAATCAGAAAGAGGTGGTTCTCAATCGGATAACGAGCTTAACAAAACAATTAGAAATGAGCAAACCATAATTCATCCTGAGGATATCAAGAAGGAACTAAGAAAGTTGAAAAAACATAAAGGGGATGGTGTAGATAATATTACTACAGATGTCTTAAAAATAGCAGGATGTGAAATTGTATCTTATCTTGAAATATTATTTAAATTTAGTCTTGATACTTGCTGCCTACCAGAGGGTTGGAAAAGTGCGATAGTAGAGCAGGCACATAAAGGAGGGGTGAGAAAAAGAGTCGAAAATTATAGGCCAATTAGCTTGACGACAGTGGTAGATAAATTAATGGAGAGATTGATATGCAACCACGTCAGAAATATATGTGAGGAGCGTAAGTGGTTTTCAAGTGGGCAACATGGCTTTATGCGAGGATATTCATGTGACTCTCAGTTGGTGGGATATATGCAAGATATTTCAGATGAAATTGACAAGGGAGGTCAAATTGATAGTGTAACATTAGATCTTTCAAAGGCTTTTGACAGAGTGAGCCATAAAATAATAGTAAATAAGGTAAAATCTATTGGAGTGGATCAGAAAGTGATTTGCTGGATAGAAGAATTTTTGAAAGGTAGAGAATAGAAAGTTAGGGTAGGAAATGCGGTATCAAAAGAAGTGGAAGTAAAAATGGGAGTGCAATACAATACAATACAATACATTCATTTTCCATTGATCCCAATATAAGAGACTAACCCTGTGGGATGTGGAAAGTTGTCAATTTACAGATAAACAGTTGTATAACAAAATAATAAGTACACCACTAGATGTACAGTCATAGTATACACGGTACATTAAATACTTCCAATACAAAATAATACATACACCAGAAGATGTACAGTCATAGCATATATGGTACATTAAAAAATAATCCATAACAAAATAATACATACACCACAAGATGTACAGTCATAACATATATGGTACCGTAAACAATTAGGTAACAAACTAAATATATACACCAGGAAATGTACAATCATAGCATACACGGTAAATTAATTATGTGAACTATATTTACACAAGATACTGGCAGTTATTTTTTAGATACCTTAGAAATAAATTCTTCGACAGAGTAGAAGGAGTTGTCAATTAAAAATTCTTTCAATTTTTTCCTGAATTTATTCTTATCATCTACTAGACATTTAATATGTGTTTGGAGCATATTGAAGAAATGTATCCCTGAATATTGGACCCCTTTTTGAACAAATGACAATGACTTGTAAGTCTTGTGAATATCATTTTCACTTCTAGTGCCATAAATGTGTATTTTACTATTTGTTTCAAACAAAGTATAATTTGTGACTACAAAGGACATTTAGATTTGTTTCTGGAAATTATCGCAGAATGCAATCAGTGACGGATATGATAAAGGAGCTGAAATGGGATTCATTGCAAGACAGGAGGAGAATGAGGAGGGTCATGGGAGTGTACAGGGCATATACTGGCGATGAGGCAAGGAAAGATATTGCAATAGGTATGAAAAGTAGTGCATGGAAGGGAAAAGATGACTATGACCACAAGCTGGCACTCGATTTCAGGCACAAGGGTGTAGGAAGATTCTCTTTTTTAGGTAAGGGTGTCAGGGATTGGAATGAGTTACCAAGAGAAATGATGAATAATTTACCGAAAACTTTGAAAGAATTTAAAGATAAAATTTGTAGAGGGCAAATGTAGGTAGGTGCAGGATAGGGGGAAGATGGGTGTGTAGGGAAATTGCCACCGGAGCCTGTGCTCCATTGCAATCAAATTAAATTAAATTAAATACAAAGCACATTATTAATGAAATTATATTTTTTTATTCAGATTTCAGTTAAGGCAGAATTTAGTTCTATACAATCTGTTTTGGAAACTTTATTCTATAAATAAAATTAACTATGAAATCAATTTGTAAAAATCAATCTGTTACTTTTCCTTTAAAATAATTTAAATTGAACAACATTGAATAAATAAATTTATAGTAAAAGTTATTTATTTCTGTTCTTTTATCTATTACCCTTATGTTCCTCAAAGAATTATTATCTGCTATAAATATAATGATGTATTTACATTTCATAAAACAATAATTATTTAGGTATTTGAGCCTTTACTTACCTATTTTAACTCACGCGAGTAAGTTGTTCACATATTTTCTTTTTCAGAACTGCAACTGTTGGTTCCTAGTCCAATTCTTTGTAAATTTCTAGCAAAACTCTAAATCCTTCTTCCCGCATGTTGTGGTTCATATAATTTTTGTTGAATTTGTCCCATTACTGGGGCATATCTTTATAAACTACAAAAATATTAGACCACACCTCTTTCTCTTTAGACATTTCTGACTATGTACACAACCAATGGCACGAAACGCACTCGTTCGCTGCTCAATCGCGCTACGCACGTCTCAATTTGATCCCTGTCTGCAGGGACAATCCGTAAATTGTTTGGTCGGGTTCTGCCGATCTCCCGATATCGGGAGCAACATGCCCAATTAGTCTACTCACGCGGCAATCTGCAAGGCCTCTGCCGGATTGTCCCTGTCGATTGGGACCGAAATTGCCTCGTGTGTAGCCGCCTTTATGCTATCATTCCAGGAACCTGTGGACTACTGTAAAGGTCATTTTGAAGACCATTACTATTTGGGGAATTATAGGAATATTCAGTCGTAGAGCTATTGGAAATCGGCGATCACTGGAATGCTGAGTGCGCTCGAGCAGTGACCTGCCAGGAATCTGCTTGCTAGCAGTCACCACCTCGGAGTGCAGTTCCCTTCCTAATTGTAGGTCAGACGAGGGTGCTTAGGCAGTACAAGCTATCAAGGAGTGGTCTTTAGCGTCGGGCAGTCGTCGAGGGTAGTCGCGCATACTTCGATAGCCACCTGTTAGGAGCCTACCACCCTCCCGTGCACCTCCCATGCGGGGCGACCATCTGCCTAACAATTAACTATTACAGTTTGCACTAACAGATTCGCTAACTACCGTATGAGGGCTTAGATAAATTGGCGACAGTTTGAATCCACTTTGTGGCACGTTATAAACTGTATTATTCAGTCTTCGAGGCCAATAAACTGGTTCAGTCGCAAGTCTCGCCTTCCTTCGTGCAGTAAGAACTTAACTCAGTTTCTAACCTTCGGCCTGTGGCCGTCAAGCATTAGCCCAAACACCCCAATGGTAAGGTTCCAGTGGAGCTGCCAGAAGAACAGAACAGACGATTCGCGCAGAACTGGAATTTCCTAGGGTTAGTTCGTCGGCACACCTATCAACACACGCCCACTAGCATTGGCCAATCAGCCCCTGACAGTACTATCTTCTTAATTCACTGATTTTCTTTTTCGCGTCATCGACAGTATAGCCTTCTTTGATAAAACTAATTAACTTCGCATTTTTTGCTTAAGTATACACCTTTTCTCCTTTTTATATTTATTATTATATTCTATATTTTACCGACTATACAACAGTTTCAATGTAGTCTTCACGGGTGTGCAGCCGGATGGTGTTTTGAAAACACGACGTTTCGACAACCAGCTCGGTTGTCTTCATCAGGTTTCCGGTGTCTACAGGCTGACGAAAGCTGGTGACTGCCAGCTTTCGTCAGCCTGTAGACACCGGAAACCTGATGAAGACAACCGAGCTGGTTGTCGAAACGTCGTGTTTTCAAAACACCATCCAGCTGCACACCCGTGAAGACTACATTGCTTCAGTACGCCGGGAAAGTCTCCACGCACACATATACAACAGTTTGTTCATACTCAGAAATCAAAGTTTTCATGGATTCGGCAGTCTTATCAAACTTCGGTAACTTAGCTTGCGCCATTTTCTATGTTTATTTTGTCAGGATGATGAAATATTTTATAAAATGTAATGCCAATGTATTATATTTTATAAAAGAAATGGTAATTTCACTAAACACTCATTTTTCCCCTTTTACCATTTACTTTTTTACTCTACTAATTTCATCTTTAAATTCTTTTAGAGTTTTTGGTAAATTATCTATCATGTCTCTTGGTATTCATTCCTATCCTTGACCACCTTACTTACGAATTTCTGTTTCCTTCAACCTTGTACCTGTACTCAACCACTTATTATTCCTTTGATCACATATTTTATCTCCTTATAGCATCCTCAAATCTAGAAAATATATAGTTTTAAGGCCATCATAATTGGAAGTTAAGAACTTAGAAATTAACCCTTTCTTCTTTCTCTATGTGTTAGCCATGCTTAGTTAAAAACTCTCCCAATCAATGATGTCTAAAGGCTTAGCCACGACGACAGATCTCGTTCCTTTCCGCAGCAGCTGCTCCGTTAAGGGGGGTCCATTAATGATGTGGGGTGTTTCTCCGGAAATCTTGACCCTTCCCCTGTGGTGAGATCTGGTGGGGCCTCCCCCGTGCTAAGCTACCTCGTATTTTTTTTTCTTTTTAGCTCTACTGTTCTTCAAAAAATTAAAAAGATGAAGTGAGATTTCCTTCGTCCCACCACCCTGATGAGATTTCGACGGAGCCCCCCCCCCTCCTCCCTATTTCAGCTCATGTAATTAATACAGCTGGATTCAATCTTTCCAACTCATTACCTGTTTGAGTATCCCACCCTGGTATGCTGTGAATCATTCACTACCTTTCGCATACCTTTCTCACTGTCATTTACGTCAATACTATTTTCCACCCATCCCCTTATCGCTACCCTATCTTCCTCAGCAAAACCCCTAAAGAGTGATTGTGTCAGGGATTGGAATAAGTTACCAAGAGAATAGAGGCCTTCTTCTTCCTGCCTATTCCTACAATTAGACAAGGTTTTTCCTCCCTTGCCTCTTTATTTCCAAAGCGTATGATATCTTTTTCCTTCGATATTTCTCCTTCGATCTGTTGTCAAATCTCAATCATTTTCTTCGTACCCTTACGATTTTTCTGTTATCCTAATAATGGCTGAGCCTCAATGGCTCTGATCGTTTCGTTACATTTCTTAGTTGTTTCATCGAACTCTAATGATTCCTATATCTCATAGTCAAAGCGGACAATAGCATGAGTGATAATTGGAAGACAAAGGGCTAGTGAAGAGAATGCTTGGAGTGAATAAGGCATATATTGGCCATGAGGTCTGGATGGCTATTAGTAGAAAAATTAGGAGTCGTACTTGAAAGTTATCAGATAATCTTGACCATAAGCTAGCATTTGAATTGAGGCATAAGGAGTGGGATAAAATTAGTCTTTTCTAGGTAAGGAAGTCGAGATCCAAGATGTTAATAAGGAATGTGCTGAACAATTTGCGTGAAACACTGAAAGGATTTAATTTAAAATTCATTAAATGCAAATCTTTAGATAATCGCCTGGGGGGGGGGGGGATGTGCTTGGTATTCTTTAAATATTCTGCACAGTATCGGATTAACCACGTAGCAAGAGTTAGCAAATACTATGGGCCTCGCACCTCCTGGGGGGGCCCCGCGCCCCCGCGGTGAAAACCAAGGGCCCCTGCTTCACATTTGCTACAGGCCCCGCGCTATCTTAATCCGGCCCTAATTCAGCACAAATATGTTTTCCAATATTTTCATTAAAATGCAAAAAGAACCCGCAGGTGTTTATATCTTCCTGATTAAACTTGCTTCAAACACAACAACTCTTATAGTTTCAAATGAGGAAACTATATAATACCATTCAATGCGCAAATGTATATAGAACAACAATTCTGCACCAGACATAATGGTAAGGTGCACTCAGCACTGTAATCATCATTAACAAGCAATATTTTTTTCATTATTTTAAGTTAACTGATATACATTATTCGTTTTGGAAGAAGTAAGAACAATGTTATGGAAATAAGATATTGTGTAACAAATTTTATTTATTATTTACCAGTATAATAAAGACTGCGATTGAATTTTAAATGTCAATATTCGCGCCTTAACATCTTGGGCAAAGGATCGCATCTCAGTAGAGTTGTTACTTGTTAGTTGGTGTATGTTGTTGTTCTATATACGCATGGCGATCCAACATACGCAAGAAAACTCCTCCCCATGGTATCCAGATACCGGGAACATTTGTTACACAATTATGAAACGGAAGGTAGTGGACATTATCCACTGCTCAATCATTAATATTTGGTGTATATTAGCTAGTTATGTGTGGAAATGTATTGCTTTGTTTTGCTGTGCTTCTTGTAGGTTAATGGTAGTGTCTTGTGTTTTGTTTACCGGAGTGTGTTTAGTGCCTGTTTGCTAAAGAGTGTTTTTGGTGTGGTATTTTAGATAGAAGAGAACGGCGAAAGTGAAGGGCCTCCGCAGAAAATGCCTATGAATTACGGCCCACCTCAGCCCTATGGGTGGCAGCCAAGAGGTCAAGTGAATATGAGAGGTGGTTTTCGTGTGGCAAGGGGTGGCCCTTGGAGAGGTGGTCCTAGAGGAATGCCGAATTATAACCCTAGAGGATATTTTAGAGGGAACGGAAGAGGCCGAATGGGTCCTCCACGCTTTTATGATGGTTCACAACAGCAACAACAGCAGCAGCAACAACAACAACCCTATCAGGTACAACCGTTCTTCGTGTTTTTCATGAAGTGGTAGCTTAGTACAATTTATGTAAGTAAAATCGAATATTTTAAGACCCTCATTTTATCACCTCTTCATACAAAAGTAGGCATCTTAACTGTATCACACTGTAATAAATTATGGTAAGCAGTATCAACACAATATACAACTTGCTCGCATTACTTTATTTTTGATTCAGTTGGAATATATACCTACCCTGGTGACAGTTTCCATGCACAACTATTATAGCATTTCGTTAATTTTTTCCTTAAATTCTTTCACTGTTTTAGGTAAATTGTTCAGCATTACAAATCACTGACTTCTCCTCCTAAAAAAAGGAAAAACTATGTAGCTGCAACCAAATGCTGGTTTTTGCTTATATCTTACATTCCATGAACTGCTATTAATTCTTCTTCCAGGCTTTATCCCTGATAGATCGCTCATTTGCTGCAACAGTGACATAACTTAAAAACGTCAATTTTATAGAAGGACCAATTGAAATGTCTCATGTGAAACAACTTTATGCATTCACTAGAAAATTACTTATCTGCAAGTTTTATAAAAATAATACAATATAAAAGGGGGGGGGGGGATGTATAGTATCAGTTGTAGTATTTACAGGAATGGTCCATCCTAAGATTATAACTCAAGACAGCTCGTTTTTTTTAGTTATGTCATTGTTTTTTACTACGTTTTAACTATATTAGACCAGCAGTGTTATGTTCTTGTGAAGTTTGCAATACCTGCAGTATTAGTTTCTTAAGCACACATACTGACACAGTATGAATGAAAGATATTTTGTTTGTTTAACTGCAGGATTTGCTCTTAAAATGAAGCAATATCACATGAAAGACTGCAATACTTAAGCCTAAATGAAATGCTTGATATAATCCAGGGACCAATAATATTCATATTTATAAGAGATTGACACAAAAATTATCATGTTTCTAGTGTCTTTTCACTGTGTTGACGGTCATGTAGATTTACTACATTATCTTTGTCCAAAATATTGGCTTAAAAGAAAGTAATTCTGGCGGTATCATTTAGTTCAGCATTAGTATATGTGCTATCTTTTGACATTATTGATGGAAGTTTGTTATGAAATGTTACTAACTTAACTAATTTATTAACGGTGAAATTTTGATATGGAATTAAGTTTATTGGAGAGTGACGTTTGTAACGACTTCCTTTGTTCTTAAATGATTAATATCTTTAATAGAGTTATCAATATTTCCGTTCTGTCATCAGTTAACTTTTCTTCTGATACACAGATTTATTTACAACACAAATAACAACATATCAACTACAAGAAAGAACCACATTAATTATTTAATATGTTTCTTATAGTAATGGATTTAAAAGTAATATTTAAGTAATCAAGTTCTGTGAAACAGGTGATAGTGGAATTCTTGAATTAGTTCTAGATTGTAACACTCTACTACTGTTTTACTTCACGAGGACAACTATGGTGTAAACACTTCCACCAATGTTGTTGATGTCACTAGTAATAGGTATGACGCATATACTGTGCGGGCAGCTACAAGTGTTACTGATGGGATCTACATGGAAAATAGATTTTTACTTTGAATAGGAACAGACAAAATACGATATTTACCTATATAAATTTAGGGTCTATTGGAGATCGCGATTCGGCTATAACAACATTAAAAAATATTGCTGGAATACTGCTGCAGTCAGTCGCAAGACGTATTATTTTAACCCTTTCGTGACCAAATTATTTACAGAAGTTGTGGAATTATTTTGAGCACTTTATTGCGCTAAGGAACCACACTTAAAATTATAGTGTAAATCTTGAATGTGAATAATTAGTTTATAATTACAAAAAAATTAGTGGGAACTATTGTTCCCACTGAACTTTGGACTAACTCAACTCGGGACTTTGAAAAAAAATATTTATTTATATTTAAGTGCAAAAAACATCAGAAATATTACATTTAAACATGTATTAATGTGTGTTGTCATTTGAGTTCACTATGGTGATGTACTAAGGAATATAGAAAAGCATGGTGCTATACACAAAGGTACACCACAGCTGCTACACATTACTTTTGTTCTCTTTTCTTTGCCATTTGTGCTACATTAGCGGCATCTTCTGTTTGACATGTTTCCAATATTCGCTAGCTTCTATTGTCAAATCGAAACCATTATCATCACATTACACAATAATGTTACCACTAACATCGTTCGAAATTTGTGAAGTATTCGCTAAATCTTCATCAGAATCTGAGTCAGCATTGAAGTCTGAATGTTCTGCATCTTCTGGTAGGGAGTGCAAAATTCTCAGAATCTCTTCTGGCCTGAGCCCAGGCATTCTAAACAATGGGAAACGCACAATAAACAAAATGCCGATTTTACAGCTACACATTTTGCACATCCCAAACAGTTCAGTGGGATAAATAGTTCCCACTAACTTTCCTTGCAATATATCTGTGGTTTTCGATGAAATTTGCTAAATACAGTCATATACTGTCTCCTTAGTAAATATGAAAGTGGACAATTATAAAAAAAAAAGGTCACTTCACACACAACAGAAAAGAGCAGAATACAAATATAGCTGTTGTGGTCAAATTATTGGGTCCCTTACACTGCATTTATTGACTAAGAATGTAGACATACAACAGCTTCTGCAAGCCAGTTGATAAACTACACGTAGTTACCACACTATAACAGAGATGGGAGCACAAGTTAGCCGTGGGAACAATGATTACCAGTGAACTTAAGCTGAAAACAAAGAAGTGGGAACTATAGTTCCCACTGGTCACGAAAGGGTTAAAGCAGTAATTCCGTTGTACGAGGGCTGTCTGAGAAGTTCTCGACCATAGATGGTAACACTACTCAAGCTATTTTTTCCATGCAGGTTGGTGCATGTACCATACGTGCCTGCAAGAAATTGCAAGTCATTCTACATTGTAGTTTGGTGTGTACAGTTGTTTGATGCAGGCGTGGTGCGGAGTTGTACCAGAGATGGAAAAAATCGAGTATCGTGCAGTTGTAAAATTCTTTGTAAAGGAAGGTTTAATGTCATCTGAGATCCACGGAAGATTTTTAAAAGTGTATGGGGACTCTTCTCCTTCATATTCGACTTTTAAGAACTGGGCTGCTGAGTTCAAACTTGGCCGTAGCAGTCTTGAAGATGATGAACGCGAAGGACGTCCGAAAAGTGCAACAACTCCAGAAATCATCCAGGAAGTGCATGATATGGTTTTGGTTGATCGACGAATAAAAGTGTGTGAGATTGCCTAGACCGTAGGGATATCAAAAGAATGTGTGGGATACATTTTGCATGAAGTATTGCATATGAAGAAGCTTTGTGCAAGATGGGTGCCGCATTTGCTCAATGTTGATCAAAAGCGCATCTGCATGAGACTTTCTGAACAGTGTTTGGAGCATTTCAACAAAAATAAAACTGATTTTGTGTGTTGATTCATAACTATGGATGAGACATGGGTTCACCACTACACTGAAGAATCAAAACTGCAATCAAAGCAGTGGACAGAAGCTGGTTGTTCAGGTCAAAAGAAGGCCAAGTAGGTTCCATCAGCAGGGAAGGTGATGGCATCAGTTTTTTGGGATGCTAACGGTATTTTGTTCATTGATTACCTTGAAAAGTGTAAAACAATAACTGGACAATACTATTCCGATCTTTTAGACACTCCGGATGAAAAAGTTCGTGAATAACAGGCCCAGTTTGAGGAAGAAGAAAATCATCTTTTATCAGGACAATGCACCTGCCCACAAGAGATTTTGGGCAATGGGAATATTAAGAGATATGCACTATGACTTATTGGAACATCCACCTCATTCCCCAGATTTGGCTCCCTCCGACTTCTATCAATTCCCAAAACTCAAAAACATTCTTGCTGGTCAGCATTTTTCTTCAAATGAAGAGGTGATTGCAGCTTTAGATGGATATTTTGCAGGCCTTCCAGAAAGCCACTTCAGGAGTGGTATAATGAACTAGGAACATCGTTGGACTAAGTGTATCAGTGTTCGGGGAGACTATATTGAGAAATAAAAATGATTTGGTAAATGTCAAATTGGTTTTATATTTTTAGGCTTAGAATTTTTCAGACCACCCTCGTAATACAGTCTGGACCATTATTTTCAACCAGAAATTAGGTTGTAATACAGCCTGGACCAGCATGAAACCGTTAAATGTACTTCGGAAAGTATTTATAGCGGAGCCTTGAGTTTGACTACTGCAGTATTATGATGCCAACTCCAGGCGGAATTGTGATCTCCAGTAATCCCTAAATTTATATGTTGGGAATTAATAATTTTCTATATTTCTGGTATCGGTATTGAAAACTAAACCCTTCAATTTATTTCTACCTCTAGATACTCAAGACTATACCCATAAGTTCAAGCATCAGTAAACTAATCTGCAGTTAGCAGATTTATTTTGACAATACAACATAAAAAACTACATTATGTGTTCTTGACATTTCAGCGTTTCTCCATTGCAAAAAGTCACTGTAAATTAATGCTAGGAAAATATATTAAATATGTTGAACAGATATCGAATGCTTTTGCTGTATGCAAATGTTGCATTTCAATGGCTTTTACAAAAAAAATTTCCCCTGGTCCAGACTGCATTTCAATCTAACTATACTTGCTAGGTTCTGCACGTCTGAAAACCTTTTGGTTTAATTTTAGATAATGATACCAGTAACATTGAAAACTATTATTTATAGAATAGATGGACAAGCATATCACATTCAGTTTTTCATATCACAGAAAATCACTCATTTATATGCTAATACCATTTGCAAAATTTATAGATACACATCCAAAATCGGGTATCTCCATACAGAAATGCACAGATGGGGCTTAATTCTAGATAATGATACCACTAACATTGAAAACTATTATTAGTAACCATAAATAATTATGGATATATTACATTTGGTTTGTTCCCTCCCGAGAACACCCGTACATGCAGGTAACATTAGTGACTTTTGTAACTGCCCTCTTATTGAATACGTCACATCTGGAAACAATGAAGTTATAAGTAACAGCGGCAATTTGTGTTTACATTGTTGTTTGTATGGTGGAAAGAAGTAGTAGTGGTATCACGATCTAGAAATAACCTGTATTTTCATCTACAATGTAAGCAGTTGGTGAAACTACTGAGGAAGGGGGGAAGGTGCTGTGCCACTTTCTCCATCTACTAATGGAACTAACCTATTGGGATCTGAATTATACTATGTTCAGTTAACAGAGGTGGGTCAACGTCACTCAGCTCTACCCCCACTCTGCTGCACAAAACCCTACAGCTGATGGGGAAATAGCTGCAGTACATGCGCAAACATCCTCACAATGTAGGTGGTGGCATATGTTGCATCTAATGTGATGATTTCTTCCGTAAAATCAAGCATTTTAATTACTTGGCATTACTGAAATGAGTGAATCGTGTGGCATTGAAATTGTGTGTTTACCTACTACAGTTTCATATGTTAATAAAGATAAAAATTATTTACATATCAATGAATGAAACTTACTGCTTCCAGTCATTATTTTTAGTTTTAAAAGTTGTGCAAGACATTTCAAGGAGTAAATCAATTTTTAGATGTGTTTCCCAGTGGAAGTAAATTCTTGAAACACATTGCATAAATTTTGAAATGAAAGTGATATTGACTTGAAGTAATAGGTTTTGCTTACAGAAATGGTTGATATAAACAATAGCCGAATTTCACAAATTGAATACTTTATGAAGTAAATATAGCTGAAACAGAGTAGGTAATGACTTACCGTGCAGGCACTTCACAACACGCTGTCTTCATCTTCACTGTGGCTTTCACTGGAACCTCATGCAAATTTATTATAATTTTTTCAACACGTTCATCTCGTAGTCCATTCTTCACAAAGTCTTCTTGCAGATCTTCTGCATGATGAACACATTTCTTCCAGTCGTCTACTGTCATGTGATTTATGGCATACTGCAGTTATTTTCTGAATTCTTGAATTTTAAAAGTAAAATTTTTATCAGCCACTCTACCTTTAATTTGGGCCCATATGAGCTGAGTGTGATTGTACTGGCAATGGTATGGAGGAAGCCGTACAACTTCGTGTCCCATTTCTAATGCCAATTCATCAAGGTCATATTTCCTGTAAAAACTGCTGTGGTGCTTAATCAAAGCAAGCAACTCAGCTACAGTGTGTGATGGATAACGTGGTAGTCCTTTTCTTAATGCCATGACACAATTTCAGATTTTCTTGAATTAGTGGTGGGAATCTTTTCTTTGAGTTTTGAATGATAACTTGCATTACCCATTACAAGAACATACCCTTTTTCCAGACTCTTAAGCATGTTAGAAAACCATCCCCTGAACACTTCACTATTCATTTCTTGATGATAGTCGCCAGAACTTTTAGACTGAAACACTAAACCAGCCACCTCAACGAATCCATGAGTTGCTGACCCAGCATGACAAGCGATTAATGGAGAGCCTTTACCTGTAGGAATCCTGAGGCCACCATTTCGTTTATAGTGTTGCCAAATAAACTTCCTTGCAGGATTTTGATTTACTCACGTCTCATCAAGGTAGATGACAGTTTGAAGAGGATGTTCCTTTCTTAAGTCGTGCATTTTTCTTAAAAATGAGGCACATGCTGCAACAATGTTTGACCTTTCCTTCAGAAAATGTCTACCATCATTACATTTTCTGTATCTGAAGTCAAGTGCTTTTAATAAATTATGCAAAGAAGTGACACCTCCAGTATAGTTAATTTTCTCTTTCAGTATTTCCCTCAATTTTTTAATGATAGTATATCCGCCTCAGTCATAAAATTCTAGTATGGAACGTCAAAAGACATCTTTCTGGAAGTCATCCTTCTCCGTGAATGCTTTTCATTGGAGAAGAAAGGGGTGGCCCTGGAATACTCAGCTGGGCTTTACTACATACATGCTGCACTGTTTGTAATGAATGTCATCTACCTTGACGAGACATGGGTAAATCAAAATCATGCAAGGAAGATTGTTTGGCAATACGCTAAACAAAATGGTGGCCTCAGTGTTCCTATAGGTAAAGGCTGTTGATTAATCGTTTATTATGCTGGGTCAGCAACTCACATGCCTCTGCCGTCATTTCTTGCGGTTCTCTAAAATGTGTATTAACTTTCTCTTCAGAGTTTTCTAGCATCTTAAAAAAAATATACATATCAAATATAATGATCTTTTACTGTCGCCTAATATAACAACTATCTGACGCTATTTCACTTACAGTGTTTTATAACGGTGTATCGGAATAAACACGACACTATTGTGACAAAAGTCTACACAAATTAAATTAAAAATTACGAAATATGAGAGTGTCGCATAGCTATCAGATGCTGCCAATGCTGCAAAATTAGTACAGATCTCTAGAATGGTCGATTAGACCCTTCATTATTGTTTTTGATTTTTTTGGCTTCTGTCCGTAGTAAAAAGTCACGTGAAGGTTACAAATGGGTAATATTCAGTAGTGCTTTGTATCGGCTAAATGCGCCATTTGTAGGGAGTAATTGAATGTTGTTTTAGTATGCAAATATGACATTAAATGATGAAAATCGCTGAAGGAATTTCAATCTAACCTTAACCTCCAGGAGTACACAAAACAGTTTATGTTGATGTGATACCTGGGGTTAATTCTAGATCATGATGCCACTGCCCCTACTTTATGCCAAACAGACAATGACGATGTAAACACTTCCACCAATGTTGTTTATAGCGTCCCTCTGTTGCCGGTTATGATGCATGCACTGTGCTGGCAGCTACAAATATTACTAGGAGGATCTTCAAGGATTTTTGTTTCCTGGGTGGGGGCAAATGATATTTCTATAAATGTATATGAAAAGAAGTAAAAAAAATTTCTGTAGTTCTGGTACCAGAATCTATAATTAAACCCTTCCATGTATTTCTATATCCAGATAACCAAAAATATATGCATATCTAAAAGCATCAGTAAAATAATCTGCAGTTGAAGCAGCAGGCTTATTCTGCCAGTCAAACGCGAAAAACTGCATTATGTATTCTTGACATTTCAGCGTCTCTCCGTTGCAAAAAGTCACAATAAATTAATAGTAGGAATTTTTTTTCCACTACTTAAGATGAATATGTTTCGCCATGTTGAATCGATAGAGATTGTGTGCTTTCGCCATGTGCAAATACCGCATTTCAGTGGCTTTTATGAAATTTTTCTCCTGGTCCAAACTCCATTTCAACCTAACTACAACTGCCAGGAAGGGTGTCGGGGGCAGAACAGTTTAGGTTGAAATGGCCCCTGTAGTGACTATATTTTCTTTTACATGACAATTTTAAGCAGTAGTTATCTTATACCAACAAACGAGTAGGCACAAACTCCTTGTATATAGCATTATATCATCTGCAAACAATTTAATTTCTGATAGTAAACAATCAACACAATTATTAATTAGAATAATGAATAGCAATGGTCCCAATACGCTACCCTGTGGCACTCCCATTTTTACTTCCACTTCTTTTGATACTGCATTTCCTACCCTAACTTTGTTTTCTACGTTTTAAAAATTCTTCTACCCAGCAAATCACTTTCTCATCCACTCCAATAGTTTTTACCTTATTTACTACCATTTTATGGCTTACTCTATCAAAAGCTTTTGAAAGATCTAGTGCTACACTATGAATTTGGCCTCCCTCATCCATTTCATCTGTAATATCTTGCATATATCCCACCAACTGAGATTCACATGAATAATCTTGCCTAAAACCATGTTGCCTACTTGAAAACCACTTACACTCCTCGCATATATTTCTGATGTGGTTGCATATCAATCTTTCCATTAATTTACCTACCACTGATGTCAAACTGATCGGCCTGTAATTTTCGACTCTACTTCTCACCCCTCCTTTATGTACCAGCACTACTATCTCACTTTTCCAGTCCTCTGGTAAGCAGCAATTATCCAGACACAATTTAAATAATATTTTAATATAAGATACAATGTCACATCTGGCCATCTTTAAGATACCTGTAGTAATATTACCTACACCAGCCCCTTTGTTTTTTTTAGCTTTCTTATTTCCTTTATGATATCCCCAGGATAAATTTCAAATTTTTTGGTCTGTTCATTTCTAATTGTTTTATTAAGATCGTTCTCAGAGTTAGACCCTCCTGTTTCTGATTCATTGTCCCTAATGCTCTCACTAAACCTGTTATTTAAATGTCTGCGTTTTTCAAATCCTCAGTAATGTCTTCTACATCCTTATCTATAGTGTCTCAACACCCTCTCTTCCCCTCAGATTTTTAACATAGCCATAGAAATTTCTAGATGCGTCAGTCAATGGTCCCCCTACACTGATAATACTTTTCATAAACCCATCTTTAGCCACCTTCTTAGCTATTATTAAGTCCTTACTCGTATATTGAAATTGCTCTGTCAATGTAGCAACAGAAATCTGATGCCATTTTTACAGGTCTGAACTTTGTGTCCCTCTATGCAGTTTTTTTTTTTACTGATATATTTGTTGTGTGGTATAAATTACTTTTAGTGTAATCAGTTTAAGTCCTGGATCCCATGAGCCAGCCTCCGGATTGTGGTTTTTAGGTGGTTTCTCGCAATCACTGCTGGTACAGTCCCTGATCTGCACTTTATGAGCTACACATTACACAAACAAAAATATACTTATCGGTCAGAACATAGGTTACATGTTTTACAAACAGATAATGACACAGAATTTTATCCAGTAGAGTAGGGTTTGTGGTACACTGAAGAATTAGGAGAAATGTAATTAGGAGAGGTTGTAACATTACTGAGCAATAAGCTAATGAACTGTTAAATTTCATCTATGTCAAAGATGTCGATAATCGATATCTATCATAAGTACTTCGTAGTACTAAACTCTTTGTAAACGGCAGCAGTCGGTGTACGATTGTCGCTGATGAAGGTAGCGCAGCAACGAGAATGTTGTATAAGTGTGGAGTAATGGAATTCTCCCAAGTGAAAATGGTTTTCTAATTCGCGCTTCCATGCCAGAACAGAATATTGGCTGTCATTTACGTCTCATTTGGACAGACCAAGTTGTACAAACTGCATTTGGTAAGTGGATAATGAACAGTGATTGTTGTGTGAACAGTGACCACACTAATAACTGAATTTAAACTAAGTGATTGTGTACTTTTCACTCTAGCGGACCTGTAATTTCAGATTAATATTATTTTTAGTTGGTGGTCAATGTATATGTGTTCTTTAAAATGAAAACTGTGTGAATAAACTTACTACAGCATTAAACGACTGTGTTTGTGTTCAGTGGTATAATACCCCGTACAGTATTAAATGCTTAAATTATACCTAGGATTGATAAATTGCTTGACATTACATTATCAGCTGTGGCGACCGCATTGTTGAAAATAAGCTTAAACAAAGTCCGAAACCTTCCATTGGGTGGGTCAAAATATCAGTGTATAGCAATTATCATTTTCATAAATTAATTAACCCTGTGAAACAGTGTTTGACAAGGTGTATAGAAGGGAAAAGATGACCATGACCATAAGCTGGCACTAAATTTCAGGCAAAATTTTCTTCTGTAGGTAAATAAATCAAATTATTAATGCAATATTACTGGCTGTTGAACACATTTGTAATTCTTAATAAAGTTCATAATATGGAATGTTCTCTCTTTTAACTGATGTGTTTGTTATAATTTAAAGCAATATTATCAGAAGCCTGGATGGCACCAGCAACACCAACACTACCAACATGACCAACAGCAACAGCAGCAACCACATCTCCATCCTGTTGCATCATCTGGAGTTGGTGATGCAAATTCTCAGATGGACCACAACCAGGAATTGGATGCCAATACTGGTGGCAGTGTTGTTGTTGTGCGTAAGACTGTGTCGGCTCCAGCACCAGTAGCTATTGTTGTATGTATTTTTTTTTCCCAAGAGGTTTATTTTGTAGAATGTTTCTTAAAGTATATGATAAATCTGAATAATCTTTCATTATTTTAGTTGTACAGTGGAAAAATTGTTCTTGTGAATGAGGTGCTTAATGTAAAATCAAACTGTTCTCTATAAATGTGCAATAGACAGCAAATTTGCTTGCGAAACATGAATGGAGATTCCTTGCATTGATGTATACCATATTTTTCAGTTGTGTAAGATGTTTATTAATTAATAAGAGATTGCGCTCTTCTTGTTCAGCTTGAAAAACATTAGTAGATTTTTATTACCTTATTTAAATGAAAATCTTCAGACAGTTGGTAATTTGACTATTTAATAAGTGCCTCTTTGTGTTTTTTAATAATGAAATTTTGCAAATGTTGATAGGCAGTAAATCTAAAATTAGACCATTCCTCAGGATTCTGTGATATCCGATCTATTTCAAAAGTAATTGAAATGTTTAGTATAAGTCACAGTTCATTAATGCATACTGTATTAGGAAGAATTTACATGCTTTCAATTCTTGGCTTAGGAAGAGACATTTACAAAAACGAAGTCTAACAAGAGGCGGCCAATGTCCCAGAGCTATCCTTCAAGACCATGGAATAAAGAAGATGCAGAAAGAGCTCTTGCTGTGGAGTCATCACACATGAAAGGCCTGAGAAATCAAAGCCTGATTATCCGTTTTCCAGACCCTGAGCTTACCAAAGATATGGTTAAAGCATTCCATCCAGGAATTGAAAACGTTCATTTCCAGGTTCCAAGTGGACCAAGGTATAGATATTATTGATATTGTACTATCTTCTATGTAATTACCCAGGTCTCTAAAACTTTGATTACATTAGTCTAATATTTACCTATTTTATTTATTTATCGTGACCAGGACATAACATTACAAGTTGAAGCAAAACAAATAAAATAAATTAATTAATATTAAGCTTATGCACTATAAAACACAATTAAATGGAATGTGACCAGAATCCCGCAACCCTGATGGCTTTCTCATTTGCCCTACAAATGTCGTTGATAGTGCAGGTTTCAGGTAGATTCCTGCATACCAGGAAATGTTGTGGGTCCTGCAGCTCACCACATTCATCTAGTTCGTTTTCAGTAGTGTAACCCCATTTTTTGATATTTGATCTGCATCAGTACACTTCAGTTCTTAAACTATTTAGTGCCTTCCATGTGTCATATGGCTGATTACACCCCGCGGCCGGTGCCTCTTTGATATTCCTCCAGTGCCCTTCAGGCAACGAATTTCGCCATAGTTCTACAGATAAAGATGTCATGGCTGTAGTTGACAGTAAGAAGCTCTTTCTTGACTTTAGCCTTGCGGGTTGAGTTTCCTGTCCAAACAAAGGGTGTCTGGGGTCTGTATATTTACCTATAAATTACAAAAATACATGAACAAGTAATGTGACATTTACCATCATTATACATTTAGGTGATAAATCTGTTGACATGTAGACTCCTTGTAATGTGAAGTGGTGGTGGTGATTTACTGCTGATTTAGATATCAATATTTCTGCTATTTTCATATAGTGATATGACAAATTTTGTTTCCTTGAAGAAAAACAATACTACAATGTTTTAATGGCAAGGTTATGATTAAAATGTGTGTTTACACTGAAATTCATTTTGGTACAAAATGTCTAAGATGATTATAAAGTTTCTGCTAACAACCAATATTACCACAGATAATTACCATTTAACCCAGTAAATAATAAGTGGTTGCAGATTTTTCAACCGTAGTCTACTATGCAAATCCTTTATAATTGAAAATTATGTAATAATGGATCTGGTTAGGATAAATGTAAATCACTTTCTCTTAAATTTTGATACCATTTTGTTTTAATAGCTGCATGAAATTTCCAAATTCTCAGATGTAACAGACTATTGCGGAATTCACCAATCTACACCAAGTAGATCTGTTTGATAAATTTACAGAGTTTAAACCTGTCACTTTAGAGGACTCTAAGGAATGATAGATGTCTTGTTTACTGGAATTGCAACTTTAATTCCAATCTTACACATGTAATTATCTTTTATTAGATTTGGAATTTTTTTACATATTAAAAAATTATTTTACAATCCTTTTTAGCCTAAAGGAATAGCAAATTACATGCTAACATTCTGGTATCATGTGTGATAAAATTCTTTCTCAGTATATCACCACTGTTTATTGAAGTAAATAATTGAAATGGCATTTTCAAACAGAGACAGCAACTGTCATATGTTGGCTTTATTTATTTTCTTCCCAGAAGAAAAAAGTCTTAAAAGCAGAAACTAATCAACAGTGATCATACTGGTAAAGGCATCATCAAACCTATCACCTTGCACCTTAGGCCCTTAGACTTGTTCCATCTCCAGGATTATTTCCACTCTCTGCTTTTTTCTTGGGTCTTCCACTATTTCTTTTCATTGTTGAATGGTATAGATTAATTCAAGTTTCAATTTGGTGACCTTTCTTTCTTGATTATATGATTGTGTAAAAAGTTCTTGGTCCTCCCACTGGTAAGTGCGTCGACTGATAGTGTTTTGAAGCCCCTATCCGACTTTTGCCATCTTCTACCAGAAGATGAAGCTGGAGAGTGGAATGTTGCATCAGATTGAGACTCTTCTCTCGGTGGGATGCCCGGGAACTTTTTATGCTGTTGATACTCTGGGAAAACCTCTATTCTTTCATTTGTTAACATTGTTTACTTGACATAGGATTTGTCATAACCACTAGCTGTTGACTGGTCATTGGTCAGTTTTGCATTATATTTAACTTTATGTGATGTAGATATGGCAGATAACTGTTGAGGACAATACTTGCCCTTGACCTAATAGTTATCTTTTGTTTCTCTATCTTCACTTTATTTAACTCTTGAGTATTTTCTGTTTTCATGTGACATTTGTTGTAGACTTCATCTCAGTCATCTGAGTTTCCATTAGTTTATCCATTTGGTTGCTGGACTTGAGACTTAGCTGTGTAAAGTATCGCTGATTCGTATATCCGTTCACAGATTTTCTTCCATTTTGGGATTTTCATTTTATGTTTTATATAGAATTGGTTGTTTACGGCCTTAGAGGTAGGGATTTGTTATCAGTATACTTAGTGCAGGCAGGAAATTCATAGCTTTAACAGTGTCTCCATTGATGTTTTGTCTTTGTAAAGATTGTAGAAGTGTGTGGATTGTAACTGCAGGGTCAAGACATAGTTTCAGGGGGCCACTCTGTGCACACCTCTTGGAGATTTGGAAACCTTACAGCTGTATGCGTCATAAGAGATTGTGGCATATGTGAAGAGAATGACTCAAAAGCAGCAAGGGCACTCGCAGGTTCACCCCTATTAACAGTTAGACCTAAATCCCAGGCAGAGAGTGTGACATTAGCCTGGCATATGGTATGTGGATCTGGAAGTCAAAAGTGAAGACAGTCGCACAAATTCGAAGTCCAGCAAGCTGAACATGTACCTTTGTCCCTGTTGAAAACTGATCTTGTCTCACAGTCATCATATGTTGATGGCCCCTCTTCTGCTATATCTGAGCAAATTCAGGAGGGCATTCTGGTAGTTGGAAGCTCCTATGTTAGGCGGGTTCCTGGAGCCCTTTACAGATATGGTGAATCATCAGGAGGAGAAATCTAACATCTACTCCATGTGAATTGAAGGCAGCTTAAGCCAATATGTGGGAAAAGCTATCCTGGCTCCATTAAGCAGGAGAACAGCAACCATTTGCAGGCCGCAGCACATGTGGGCACCAATGATACCTGTCGCCTGGTATCTGAAATTCATCCTGCCAATGGCTGGCTGTAAGGATTAACTCTGTGACTAGTGCTAATGATGTGCAGCATTGTAGAGAGAAGTTACTACATTTCTGGTTCAGAGCTGATTAGAGGGTTTGAATTGGAGACCGTAGCTCTTCTGCAACAATTTTTGCTGCGGGTTTCTTGATATTCAGCATAGGATTGAATAGTAGGGTTTCATTGAATAGGTTAAGGCTACATGGGAGGGGTCATGTGGAGTTCAGTGGGGGGAGAACCCCAGGATACAAAACAGTTATAGTCAATCAAGATAAGTTCTCCACTGCACACAAAGCCCAGGTTAAGAATATCACAACACTTAAAAGCAGAGATACATTTGCAACAACCAACCAGATCAATAAAGCTTTATAATTACTTCGAAAATGAATATATGATTTGGCAAAAAAACTGGTTGCAATCTGTATATGTTCCGAATAAATTTTTAGTAACAATTTAAATATTTTTGAAAATAATTGGCTGGAATGATTCAGAAGAGATGTATTCATAATTGTATGTAAAATCCTCTGAAGATAAAGGTTTGCATGGCCTGAAACTAAACATGCTGGCTGAGAGGTAATATTCTGATCTCACATTCAGAAGGATGTAGGTTTGTACCTCTTTCCTGCCAACCAGATTGCAGTTTTCCGTGGTTTCATGAAATCATTAAAGGCTGTATTCCTTCCCTTTCTTTGCCCTCAGACCTTTCCCACTTCTAATGACCATGATATTGGCTAATGACCATTATATTGATGGGATGTAAAGCCATAAGCAAAATGTATATGTATGGCCTCAAGTCTAAGAAGAAATTGAGAGGTAGAGTAGTATTTATTGCTTATATCATGGTTTACAGTGGTGTACCTCCATAGAAGAGGGCCATGCTCAAAGTAGCTGTAATTATTAGAAAGCAGTGGTGTGAATGGTCTAATGAACTCATAATAAAGCTCAGAATTAAAATAGACGGTGTATTTGGCATTATTTTGAGTGGACAAATCAGAAGACGTGCATGATTTCTATCATAAACTGCAAGAATCACGTCCTAGGAGGCAGTTTTCCACAACACCCACCTCTGAAAATGTTTTCCTGTTGATAAAGGGCTAGACCTGCAAATTTCTATATTATGTATGTTTTAGTCTTTTCTGTGTTTTCACACACCGCATCCATCATCTTAAGGTAAGTAGTGGCTCATTTCCTTATCCTAATTTGTTATGTTACCAGGAAATAATAGGAGCTAATTAGTGAATGGATTTACAAAAAGAGGGATGGCAAAATGAACCACCGCTTACCTTAGATGATGATATCATGGGGTGAACACATAAATAAGCACAAAACACAGGAAAAACAATGAATATTTCAGGACTTGGCACTTCGTCAACAGGAGAAGATCACAGAGGGAGAGTGGTGCAGGATACGGTCTCACCGAATGACCGTTAGTCAGGAACGTGATGGGAGCAAATTCAAACAGAGGACAGTGAGAGGGGGACAGTGAATTGGATCTAGTACGCAAACAATGCAAAATGTTGCAAAAAGTGCAGAATAATACATTAAAATGTTCATAACATAAATTAGAGAAAGTAAAAGTAAGAAAACAGAATAATCGAACAAAAATAATAATAAAAAAAGAGAATCTTTGCAGATAAACATCACCTCTGGTATGTGGTAGTTCAATTTAGACAGTGGTCTTGGAGGCAAGGAGCGGGTAGAGGGAAGGAAAAGTACTGCCTGGGTATTATCTCAAATTGAGACCAGGAGGTTGCCTTGTGCCTAGTTTGTATTTGTAGGCAAGCTCCCACCTTCTGAGTTCAGAGGAGCTGCTGTTGTTTGGGAGGACTCTGATAGCATGGACCACGAAACAAGAATTAAAATTATTGGTGTCATGGGAGATGGCATGGATGGCTACTGGATGTTTTGGATTCTGAGTGAAACTGTTTGTCTTATGGCTAATGGATTGCTAGTCAAACCTATATAGCAAGCCAAGCAGTGTTTGCAGGTCAGCTGGTATATTATATGCGAGGTTTCACAGGTGGGGTGTCCTATGATAGGAAAGCTCTCGCCAGTGATAGGATTGGTGAAAGTGGTGGAAGCATGGTGTATGTCACACATCTTGTGGCGGGGTCTACTGCAGGGGAAAGATTCTTGGGGCTGTCTGATGAGACAAGGAAGACTGTGTTTGTGGACTGGGAGTTGGATGAGGTTGGGAGGTCTGCTGAAATAAGTTCTGGGAGGGCCAGGGAGGATTTTTGGAAGAATGGATCTCATTTCTGGTTAGGTTAGTAGGAATTCATAACCCTGCCAAAGGATTCTGTTGATGGATTCAAGGCCAGGGAAATATTGTGTAACCAGGACTGGACTGTAGTTGGTTTCTGGCGGTTTGGAGTAGTCAATTGGTTGAGCAGGTTACATTGTGGCTTGTGAAAGTTGCTTGTGAACCAAAGCTGGGGGATAGTTTCGGGATACCAGTGCTTGTGAGATGTTGTTTGAGTACTCCATTAGGGATTTCTAGTTGGAGCATATTCAAATGCCAAGACTGTAGGGGAGGGAACGTTTGGTGTGATATGGATAGCAACTGTCAAAATGGATGTACTGCTGTGAGTTGGTGGGTTTGGTGTGTACTGAGGTGGTCATAGGAGAGGGATAGGTCCACATCCAAGAATGTGGCCTGGGTGTGGGAGTTGGTCCATGTGAAATTCTGCGAGTTATTAAAGGTATTTAAATAGTCCAGAAAATTTAGAAGGGTGTTTTCTCCATGTTTCCAGATCATGAAAATGTCATCTATAAACCTAAGCCACAGGAGAGGTTTGAGGGGGACGTGCTCCAAAAACATCTGTTAGAGGTGGCCCATGAAGAGATTAGCATAAGAGAGGGCCATGCGAGTGCCCATGGCGGTGCCACAGGTTTGGTGGTAGATATTGCCTTCAAAGGAGAAGTAGATGTTGTTGAGTATCGACTCACCTAACGTGGTGAGGAAAGATGTGCTGGGGCGGCTCTTTGGAGGGCGCTTGTCCAGAAAATGTTCCATGGCACTAAGGCCATGGCAATGTGGGATGTGTGTGTATAGTGATGTGACATCAACGGCTACCAGGATGGAGTTGGAAGGAAGTGGTGTGGGCATAGTGGATAGACGGAAAAGGAAGTGTTGTGTTTACTTGATGTGGGAGGGGAGCTGAGAGACTATAGGTTGTAGGTGCTGGTCCACCAATGCAGAGATTCGTTCTGTAGGAGATCCATAAGCCGCAACAATGGGACGTCCCGGATTGCCAGGCTTATGGATTTTGGGAAGGAGGTAAAGTGTAGGTGTACGTGGATTTTGAGGAGTAAGAAGAGAGATTGACTGTGGGGTGCAACCTTGGAGGTGCCCATTGAACTGTACATGTACTGTGCTTCAAAGTGAATTCATAAGATCCCAATTTTTTACAAACTGTGTAAATATGTATGATAGTATAAACAGCATGCTGGTTGAGGTCACAGGCGACCAACAACCACACCTTAAAACAGAAATGTAAAATGTAAGTGATAATATGAATCCTACCTTATTATACCTTATGTAAACAAGACGTTCTGCTTGATAATTCAAAATTGATATGTAAATATAAGTAATTTTTATGATTCCTATGTACAAGGAAAATTCCGTTATATGTAAAAAAAAAAAAAAAAAAAAAAAAAAAAAAAAAAAACATTTATGTTAAAATATCACATATTACAGAAAACGTGGTACACTGAAGATACCTCGACGAGAGGCGAAACGAGTCTGTCAAATAAATAATATCCAACAACAATTGTATTGGCGTAATTATTAAAGAATAATTATTAATTTAACAAGCAACTGTGGAAGAAATGGCCTACAATAATCACATATTGGTTAATTTGCTTAGTTGAGAGTACAATTGAAGGTAAGAATTGTTGAGGAGGACATATATGAAGCTGATAATTGAAGATGTAATAGTTATGTTGAGATGAAGAGGTTAGCACAAGATAGGAAGAGATGGAGGATTGAATCAAACCAATTGAGAGACTGTGACAGGAAAAAAGGAACCCTTGATTACATGGTGTGTCCTATAGACATTTTTTTCATGTTTTCCATTTCTGTTACATCGCTGTCACATGTGAAAGCATCTCCAATATGTTGAAATTGTTATGTACAATAATATATGGATTGTAAAGGAAAAGTCCAGATTGGGGGTTCGGTGATGAAAGTGCCTAAAATCTTCCATTTCTGTGATCAGGATTGCCAACTATGTTGAAGAAAATATAGTGTTATATGAACAAAGACATAAAAGAATATAGTACATTACATGAAAACACAGTATGCTGTAGGATGAAGAAAAGTACATTCTATATTAACTGTTATGCTGATAGCAGTGGAAAAAAAAGTCTCGTGCTTCTACACGATTCATTGTGTGTTGCCTTCTGTGTCAGTTCCAGTGTGGTGTAATCCTTGTTGGAAATTATCAGATTGTGTTAGCACATTACAGAAGTGGAAACAAAACCTCTCCTAGACTAGAGATTCTAGGAAACCTTTTCTCCCTCGGCAGAAAAATCAACAGGAACCATCTAATGCAGGTTGTGACTTTCCTCTACACAAGTGCGAACAAGTGTTCCAGTCTCCCATCAGCAGCAGAAACCCACAACTTGGCTTCTTTGCTGATGGTTTTAAACATATTATGTGTGTCCTATTACCACTACAATGGACATTCCCCCTGTTGGCCTTCAGTGAACAAAGCCATCCCAGATACCTGCCGCTCATATGGTGACAAGTAATTGTCGAGTCGAGAACTGCACTCTCAAATTGTTTGTAAATGTTCCGGGCAGGCCCGCCGTAAGTGGGCGTGCACCGCACACGGGCGGCGCATCAAGGGGGGCGGCAAAACGAGTGATCGACAGTCGCCGCCCCGCGATAGTTGCCACTCCATTGTCGCCGCAACGAAATTTGTAGCGTATTATGGGAGCGTGCACAAACTACGTGGCTCGGTCCAGGGGGGGGGGGGGAATGGGTTGGTTGGAAGGCTACGTGGGGAGAGGGGGGGTTTCGAGCCAGGCCACGTAGCTTCCCTTTCATAACATTTTTTACAGTTAAAATGAGTGAATATTTATTTCCCTCAGTTAATTATCTTCGTATGTAATTTACAATAGTGTGACAAGAGAAAACAGTACAAAATGTCTTCTGGAATCAAAAGGGAAAAAAGCTACTTTTTTTTTATCTCAACAGCTGCTTTGGGCGGTCGGCGACACTTGGGATTGCAACAATGGGGGCGGCAAATAATGTTCGAAGGGTCGGCAATCTCACAGTATTTTTTTTGACCCGGTTCGGAAATTTCCTAGATCCACCACTAGCTGTAGTTAGACAGGAGGCGGCATAATCGGGATTGCACGCGGGCGCTCTAACAGCTAGCGGCGGGCCTGGTTCCGGGCCACCATTTAGGTAATTACTCTTACCAACGAATGTTTGTCATTACATTATAATATTATATTCTTCTCCTGCTTCCTATATCATTCTCTCAACTAGAAAGATGCCATGATTACATAATTTGGGAAGATTATTAAATGTCCTAAACATACCCTTTCAGACTGTTAGACCATTAGTTCCCCATTGCCTTTTGCATTATTATTTATAATTCATCTGCCTTTAGGAGCATGAAGTCCAGATTACTCTCTGGTATTCCATCCTTCCTTCTGTCAGGGATGTTATCAAGCAGTAGATGATTCCTTGTACTTCAAATTATTTTGAAACTATTCCATATAAACCAGGTACACTGTAAGAAGTGGTTGAAATTTGGTTGTCAGAGACTGTCATGGTCTCCAAACTTTTATCTTCCCTCCTTTTCCACTTTTGTTGTCATATTTCCAAATATTGTACACTTGTGAAGTAACTTCTGATGTTTAGATGGATATGCCAATGAGAGAATACATCACAACACTCTCCACAAAAACTTTTCCCTCTAGCTGCAACTTTGTTCCTTTATTTAGTCATGGTATTTGATTTACGTGTTGCATACAGCTTCCTTCATTTTTACTCATTTGGTTCATGGAAGAAGGATCTGTAAACCCTCACTGCTTTTCTTTTTTGCTGGAAAGTCAACATTCGTACCTCTCTCTTTCCACACTTCTCACCCATCCCTTCTTATACAATCCTTTATCAGGTATTCACAAGAAATTGTAGGTTCAGTTTAAATATTACTTAGCATACTGTGAATACTATTTTAACATCATTTTTTGAAACTTTTATCATGGCCAATAAAATCTCAACTAAAGCCTAGGCCTAATGCCCAAGGCCTATGTAGTTGGTTCAGGAATCCATGTACATTTCTATGTAAATATTTACTTTTATCTGATATAAAATGTTTCTTTTACAGGTATTGTTTTGTCCAGTTGTCTGAGACAACGAATGCAGATAAAACTATGAAGGACCTAGAAAAGATTAAATTTGGCTCAGGTACACTTAAAGTTGAAAAGAAATTCTCTAAAGATGAGGAAGACTTGTCGCCAGAAGCCATTGATCCTTACACGTGAGTAAAAAGCTGTTATTAGTAACCTGTCTCGGGAAGGAAAATCCCAGTGAATTTTCCTTGAATAATGACTGACTTTGAGAAATCTACTCAGTTCAGGCAATAACAGAACTGTTTAATTCTGACAGTAACATAATGATTAATCAAATGAGTGTTTAAAAAAAGTTTTATAAATATTTTTAAAATCTTTATCAGTTTGTAACACTATTCTTCAAGGAAGATGCTGTCAGTCATTAGTTACTTATTACCCTTGCTACTGCACGGGTGAGAGAATACTGAATTGATAATATTGGGAAAAAATTGTCACTGCAGTTGGGGCACATCTAGAAGTAATGATTAGATAATGTTAAATATAATTCATATACATTACATATGTGAATAAAAGTTAATGCTGGGTCTATGGGAAGGATTTTATCAGAGGTTGAAGCTGGGCGATGCTAGGTATCAATTCAATTCAGTAATCTCTTACACCCTCCATTACCACCCCTGCCATCTTTGCTTTGCCTGCCTCTGTTTCTTGATCACTTAGTGGGCATCACTGTGGTCATGTCTCCTTTCCAAGTGTCTCCTCTACCCATAAGATTAATTTTCATCTTTTTGTGCCTATTGCTGCTATCCCTTATTTATACTGTATTAAAGCAGTATCCTTCTCATTGTTATTGTTAAAATAATTTAATTTGCTCTTGTTAGTCAAAAAATAATGTTGTATATTAATATCTGATTAATAAAATCCAGACCTATAGATTTGTGAGAGGAATTACTATTAGTTTTGATCGATGGCTATGGTGAGTACAGAGATAAAGGAAGAATTGGTGAATGGGCTTTCATATTAATTATCAGATACTATTACACTTCACTGCTGTTCTTAGTGTGAGGCTAAAATATTTGCTGGAGTTGATATAAACGGTTAATCACCTCAACCATAACCATGTTTGTCATGTGCCTTTGGATATTCGATTGTTCTTAATTTTACGGCTGCTACCGTTTTGATCCCTTCACAATGGAAAAGGAAGGCGCATATAGTAAATAAAAATCACTGCTGCTAAGTTAAAAGTTCAAAGCTTCACTATATTCTCAAGAAAAACTTTAGTAGTCCAAACAATCTATAGGCAATCGGAAAATCTTCACCAAAATAGTTGACCACAAGTTATGATAAGTAATCAGACCAGGTCAAACCCCATTGTTAAATGAAAGTCACATTGAAAATATTTGATACTGTCCTACCGCACTACAAAATCTTAAGAAGGCTGCCCCTGCTCACACATCACCACGTTGCACTCCCACCATTCCGCACCAACCGTTACACAAACCGACAACCTTCCTGTTCCAGTGGTAACCAGCAAAAGACATCATATAGTCCCCGTCGCTTGAATAAATAGACTCGCCAAATCCTTCCGCCAAAGGTGTGAAAACTATTTACCCTTGTGCCTGTCTTTCACAGTAATTTTTTCCAGTTTTGACTCCGACTACTCCTATTGATCTGAAATTTTAACAGTGGCTATGATTTTTAATAAATGTAAATTTTGATCTTTATGAAAATTTTTGTAGGTTCAATAGTTCAGCTGTGGAAAATCATTTTCTGTTTTACTCAAAACAGTTTCAGTTTCTACGATTTTATAGCTATGAGGCTCAAGCAACTTTTATTTTGCTTATAATTTAATGCTTTTTCATTTTTGTACCAAGAAAGTTGTATTTACTATTTTCTAACAGTTTGATCGAAGGTATTGTGCAATCCGAAATTTCAACCCCGCTAATAACTTTCTGACCTGTTTGAAACCTACTTTAAATGATTCTACGTGTTCTAAAATGACTGTTAAGCGATTTTGAAGTCACTACCTGTTTTCTTCGATGTACTATGAATTTCTAAAGTAAACACTATTCCGACTGATACAACAGGCCGTCTGCTTGTCCAGACATGTTTCTTGAAACTATAAAAATTTTCCATCCTAATCAAAATACTACATATCTCTTAACAAGACTTACTGGAAAGTGTTTCTAACAAATTATAGTGTGTTCTGACTATGGTTTCCTCCCTTGAATATACGTTTATTATCTAAACTGGTTAATTTTACCTTATGCCATGTGTTCAAAGTAACTATATATTGTTTGAAAAACAACCTTTAAACGTTACTTAGCTTTACCAAACTGTAATATGTTGTATAAGCAAAATTACATTTCTTTCTTGCTATCAATTGACTTTCTGTTTTTCAAAATACAACTTCTCGAGTTTAAAGTATGTAATTGTATCTTAATTTTCCATACTGGCTTTTTGCTATTAATGTATTCAGACTTTTTAGTATAATTTCCTCGCTACAAGGTTTATAATCTTTTTATTATTTATTATCTTGAATATCTCTCAAAGTGAAGAAAATGTTTGCTTCTACTAAATTATTCTGAAATCAAATATTAAATTTGCTGATCTTATGTTCAGTCCTTCTACAGCTGTTTAGTTAGATTTATAACTTGACTTTTCTGTTTATCTTGATCTATTGCCTGAATTGACTGCGTAAATGACTAATGCTGAGGTACCATGTTATTCAATTGATCCCGCTATTCTGTAAATAAATTTCATTACGCAGTTTGCGAAATTCTAGATTAGCTTACAATAGATCATAGTCATGAATTACTGGGTGTAGATTTCTGGGGAAATTCGAAATAATGGTGACCAGTATGAGATCCTTTGATAGAAATTAAATTCACAGTTCAGAGGTCAGCGTAGTATGGTAATTGTTGGTGATGACTTAAATGCATCAGGTATGGACTGGGAATGACAAGGGAGCAGGGATTTGCAAATATATTTGTGAGAGAAGGAAGATTTACACAAGTGGTAGCACAGAACACATGGAGCCAAAATGTTTGATAGCTTTCTAATAAAGCCTGATGATAATTTAATAGTGTCTCAGGATACAGAAGGAATAAGTTATCATGAGACAGTTCTGGTGGATATAAGAAGGTTCAGTAAGCTATTGTGCAAAAATTTAAGATTGTTGTGGATGCAATTACAAAAATACATATTTCAGAAAAAAGTCCATTATGTGAAAGGAGCGTGCAATAAGTAGGAAGTGGAAAGAGTTAAATGATATAATAAGAATCTGGAAAGAAATGCATGGGACCAACACACTGAAAAGACTAATGAGGAGCACAATACAGCTAAAAAAAGTGAGACTATAGGGAAAGATTAAATCGACTAATCAATGAATTAATAACAGCATAGAATGAAGCTATAGAGGGTTTACGAAGAGTATTATGAGTAACGGGGATAACTGAATGACTTCTAAAAATTTCTGTGACTAATATAATAAACTGAAGACATAAGAAGGAATTCAGACAATTATTAATAAGGTTGCAGAAAAGTCAGATATATTAAATTAGTGGTTTAATGAAACCTTTACAGACTATCATTTAGAGATAGCAGGGGTAATGTCAGAGCAGGAGATTCTCTACTTAAGTAAAAATGAAAAGACTAATAAGTGAGAAATAAATCCTGAGTATTTTTCAGGAAAACCAGTAATTTACAAAAAGAAGCAGTTAGGATTATATTACTACATATGTATTAAGGATGGTGTGATATACCATTGTCGTAATAGTATCCTTAAAAGAGATAAGACAAATAAGGCTAAAAATTACAGTCAGTTCGTTTGAATTCAGTGATAGCTTTGTCGGTGGAGAGAGATGCAACCACTTCACAAATGCCTGAGAGGAAAGTAAGTGGTTTGTAAGTCAGCAACATTGGTTTAGAAGAGGATATTCATGTTAACTACAATGGTCTACATGCAGGATATTTCACATAAAATGAACAGTACAAGCGGGGTTAGTAGTATAGCACGGGATCTCCTCAGTCATTTTGTCAAGTGAGCTATCAAATGGTTGAATGTATTGCTAGTTAACAATCAGAAGTTAGGTTGCTTGCAAATGACATAATATTGTATAATGGGACTAAAATGGAAGAGAATTGAGGGAACTGGTTAAGATATATGGCTGGATATATCAACATTGTAAGATAAATGACGAATAGAGTCAAATTGATAGGTATACAGATAGAAAGATACATTAAATGCCTGCAGCAGTAACAGAGCAAGCATGAGCAGAGCTGTACAGAAAGTTAAAGTAGGCTTCACACCGACCCATGATACCTGTTGGACAGCTGCTGTGATCCATGTGTACAGCATCTGACCGCGATAGTGGTTACATTAAATAAGCCCATCCAGATCGGTGGCTAACAGCATACAGTTGGTCTTTTTATATGAGAGATACGTTACTGTTGAATATGACTGAGCATGTAATCAAAACGTGTTTTTATGACACCATCTTGCTCTGAACCTGTGAAGACTATATCGTATAGACACATAGAATAATAAATGTTTTTGTGTAATTATAGGGTGGAGTTATTTGTTGAATGTCTTAGCATGTCATTTGACAAATCTCAGTTGGGCATGTTACAACGTGAGGTTTATTGTAACATAAATAAAAGAGTTTATACAAGAATTAACATTGTATGTTTTGCCATTTATTTCCTTTTTGTTTGTTCTGCTCAAAGTTCCTCTTATACCAGTAACAACTTTTGACCATGTTTAGAATATACTTGAGCAAAGTTCGATCCAAAAGATTAGCAGGCTCGCTTTCTACACAAATTTTTAAATTTTCTTTCCATAACTTTCTCACTCTGCAATTATTGTTCCAAAACCTCTCAATACTCTGCTCTATTATCATAAGATTCACTTACTCGCTAACTCTACAACAATCACTTCACTTTTTTTTTTTTTTTTTTTTTTTTGCATATATACTATCTTTTCCAACATTTTAATCAAAGCAAAGGATCTGTATTAGACCTGCTATTCTTTTTCTTTTTGTTAATTAACTTTTATTTTCACAATATTTTGGCCTTTATCTGTAAAACTATATTTCTGTCTAAATATGTAATTTTATTTGTTTTAAGGAATTACTGTATTACAGGCATTTGATAGGGAGAGATTTCAAAAAAAAAAATTGCATTTATTTAAGATGTGATGAGAAATTTTACCAGGGACGTGAAGGAATTGGGATAGAAAAGCTTGGTCACATATCTACTTGATCATGGTGTGGTAGCATAGGACCCCACCCTCCACTGGCCAGCATGGCTGGGTGTGTTCAGTTGCCACCACGCTGGATTGGGAAGGTACTACTTGCAGCTACCACATATCAAAATCAATAACTGATATTTTAAAGCAGCTGGGTTGGAAGTCATTAGAAGATAGGTGGCAGGTGAAGAAAATGTATAAGGTGAATATTGGGTATGGGGCCTGGATAGAAAATTTGAGAGTAGTGTATGGAGGAGAAAAGATGACCAAGATCACAAAACATGCAGATTGTTTTTAGTGGAAGAGAGAGAGAGTTAATTTTCTCTAATAGATAGGGAAGTCTGATGTTACAGTAAATTATCGAAAGAAATGCAGTGTGTATTACCTAAAATCCTGTCAAGAATTAACATTATAATTTGTAAAAGAGAAAAGTAGGTGAATAGGGAAGAACAGAGAAATTGCACTCAAATAATTTAAGTCAAACTTGTGAAACAGTCGTCTGTAGACAAATTGCCACTGAGGCTCTGTCATATTTAATTTATAATTAATTAGAAACTATATTGTTAATGAAAAATTTACCGAGCATGGTGAGTGAATAGGCATTCTCTGGCTTTGCATTTGGAGGATGCAGGTTTGAATCCCCATCTGGCCATCCAGATTTTGGTTTTCCATGGTTTCCCCAAATCACTCGAGGTGAATGCCAGGATAGTTCCTTTAAAAGGCCATGGGTGATTGATTTCCTTCTCATTCCTTACCCTTACCTGATGGCAGCTACCTCATTCTATTGCTGAAGAAGGGCTGTAAGCCTGAAAATTTTATGCTGTTTGTGTATACGTTTTTTTTTTTCCCGTGTCTTAACGCCGCAGGACTCTTCCTCTATGGTAAGCGATGGTTTTTCTCCTATTGAAATATTTAATGTATCCACTTTTTAGTGCCTTTATTTCCAGACACATGTAATATATTTTATTTGTGTTTGTTGTAATATTTGTACATTTGTCCATAATATGCTTTGCCCTTTTTTTTATAGTTTATTACCATATTATATTTATAAAAATTTCTTCTCATAAATAAAAATGCTTTAATCTTCATTCTACTTACCACTTCATATATGTAAGTTTTGGATCATTTCTAGGTTATACATTGGAAATCTTCCTACAAAGGTAAACATTGCAAGTGTCAAAGAAAAGTTCCCTACTGCCTCAAGAATCGACATAGGGTTTGCACAGAGAATGAAATTTACAAGGTTTGTAGACTTTATCTCTTGTTACTCTATTATGGTTTTATGTTACGAAATTAGGCATTTTTGGAGCTATCTTACAGCAGGTGTATTGTGCCATATTCATATGAATTGTGTATTTACTCGAAATTCAGGCAGTTGAAGCCGATCCTGTCTTCCTTTTTCCCCCCCCCCCTCTCTGGCACTTTTTTTGTGTTCCCGTTTCACTTTACTACTATTTTTCTTTGTGCCATTCAGTTTTAGGTATCTTTTTTCTGATTCTTTCAACTCTTTTCTTTTTCCTATTTTGTTTTTTACTTTCACTACTCACTGATCGATCATCACTTTAGGTTTCTTTCCTCTATTCACCAGTTTATGTTGATTCTCTTGCCTTTCTACCTTAATTCAGAATTTCATTCCCAATATTTATAACAGCTAGATTCAATTTTCCTTACCACTTCAGTTTTTTCCCCATTTGATAGCAGATTTGTTCCCTACTTTTTAAAATTGATAATGAAGGGGTTCTTTTCTGTCAATATTAGAATCTTTCTTGTCCTTATAAGCACCTTGAAGTAGTACATGTAATGAAGACATTTTCACATCTTTTAAAGCTTGCCCCATGAAGGTTATACTGTGGTGCATTTTTGCGTGCCAAACATTTCTAATATCTTGTTAAATAATGTTAAATAGGTTTTTAAAATGTCTGTTCAAATAGTCTGTTTTTAATTAAATCTAAATGACAGGTATGCATTTATACGGTACAACACAGTTGATGAGGCAATAGAAGCCTACAAGAGCACACACAATCTTGTTCTGGACTCCAGGAGTATCATTGTGCGGTTTAGGAGACAGCGAGGTCCTGTGGGTCTGCCTGGAGAAAGTCGACCACAAAAGCCACCCAAGGTAATTGAAGTTGTTTTTTTATTGTACTACAATAATGGAGAAATGTTTTTTACCATGTTCGTCATTTGTGGGTGGAATGTTTAAGATGTAAAATTTGAGACAGCAAATCTGAAGTGCATATTTCTAGTAAAAAAAATCAATATTAACTATAATTTTTTTTACATAATGTAATTCCACCAACTCCAGAGAATAAAAATTCCAAAATAACATTTAAGATATAAGCAGATCGAGTATGTTTTTTTGGTCCATATTTGCCATGGCTAAAAAAAAATTTGTGATGTATTAAATTAAATTTATTTGCATGTTGCATATTAATCATTAAAGCATACTCTGTTAAGTATTAAACATATGATGTTTTAACGAGTTTTTGCTGTTTATAAACTTAAATGTTTTCAAATAATGTAAACGGTTTGTTTTAATTTAAAGTAGGAAAGAGAGAGGAACCACTGGTGACCGCAGGATAGTGTAGAAACAGCAAAAATGCCATTACAAAACATATTTTTTGCTGATTCTGTGTCATTCTGCCATCACTTATGCGAAGCAGAGGTTCCTCTATCTTTTCTTATTTATAACTATATTTGTTAATTAACACTTTTTCTGAATTTGTTTACGTAGACTTTGCTTCAAAGAGTTTTAAATAACTTTCATTAGCACATTCCCAAATCCAGTGCACTTTTCCCCCAACCCTGTTATAAATTATTTATTTCAAACATGTTGCACATTAAATAGTTCTTGGTAATATAGCAATCTAAATTTTAAAACAGATGGTTCTACGAGCGTAGTTACCATGGTTTTCCTCGAAAGTCAAAATACTGACTGCCGGAACATTCCACACCATTTCAATATATACCAATTGGCACTTTCCAACTGGTAGCATGATACATGAGTGGATGTCGCAACTGCTGCATGATAGCATTCAAATATAGTGCATTTCTGCCATCACTGGATTTTAATAGGTTTTTAGCTCTTAGTTAAAATATTTGCTCTCTAAATGAATTTGAGTTGGTTATTTAGGGAAACTGTGCCGGAAGTGGGGTTATTATTTCAGTAAGCTAGTACCTTACATTTTGCCCCGGCATCAAACTATGTTATGCAACAGTTGATTTTTACAGGTGTCTGAAGCAAATGCATCTTTACTTTTCTGTACACTTTTTTCCAACAGTTTTTTCAGTATATTTTGCACCACAGTCATATGTTGCTGTATATACTTTGGTGACACAGTCTGTGGCTTCCCAACACAATTTGAAGCAGGTGGTTTTGTTTTTTGGTGGTTTTTCCAGTCCAGGAAATGTCCTTGTCATTATAATTGTTATGATGAACCATGTCTTAGTTGTTGTAACTGAAGCTGTTCATCATTGGTAATGGTATTTTCCTTCTGAACTAGGCAATGTGGGAGTAACTTGATGAGTTTAAATACAAGTCCCTGTGAGTACATTGTAAGGAACAATGACCGATACTGGGGTTATAGTATCGGCTTAGTGCCTTAACTTACACTCTTGTAGACTCACAATTCTCAGTACATCTGCTAAATAATTTTGATTTGATTTGACCATGTAGCCAGGATGACTCAACTAAATGCCTAGGTCGCCACGAAATTTGTTACCCACAAATTAAGAAAAGGGTTTTATGCTACCTACTGAAGCACACAAGTTCACTGTTAGAAAATCCAAAGTTTTATTTTCAAAGTCAAAAGTTCAAAAGTGCATTTACAGTTGAGCAGGCATATCGAACTATCTTTACCAAAGATTACAGATTGTGGAGAGAAATTTTGAACCGACCAAAACCCCTTTTAGCAAAATTAAAAGTTCTTAACAGTCTTTGAAGTTATGATATAACACGACACGATCCAACATGGTTGAACTAGCCCACATGGCGAGTTACAACCAGCGCGACTAAAGACAGACCGAAACAGACTCCCGACAGGAACAGACCGCGGACAGGAACAGACAAACCATAATGGCCGCGGGGTCTTTTTTATAGACACGGCTAGAACCAGTGACATCAGCAACTGTATCACATCTTTTTCTTCCGCGTAGCTCAAAGTATGTGAAATTTATTTGACGATCCCGACTATTAAAAATGTTTAAACTTTGACAGTACCTGGACTTATCCACTAGAAGTCCAGCGGCAGTCTCTTGAGAAATTTAGAGTAATTAATTTTAATGTTTTAGCTGTTTAAGACTCCGCGTAGTGATACATTCAAAGCAGGGTAAAATCCCTAAGTGTTCTAGAACTTTTTACGCGCGTGCACAACAATCTGCGACAATCTATTTTACAAAAACTTAATTTCCGGACAAATGCTTAAACTTTTGATGAAAACCCATATATGTCTGAAATCGTCTTAATTAGGGCTATCTGCTGATGTAAAATTTAAATTGATATCTCTTTTAATAAAAAAGCTTATTTTTTTCTCTCAATTAAAATCGCTAATTAGACTTTGCTAAATTATTTCATTTTATTACCAAAATATCGGGGATAGTGCTGACTACAGCTGGTGATAAAAGTTCGGTTGTAGCTTTACTGGATTTAAAGATACTGCGAATCTTAGAATTTCACTATTCTGATTGCGTGCTTCAAAACTTGAACAAACGGGAATAACTCTTAAACTAAACGTTTCCCGATATGATAATTACACATTAAAATGATTATTATGACGAATTGCAACTGTGAGCAAGATTACAGGGAAATTACTTAAAGTTGAAAACTGTACTTCACAAAATTTCTAAGTCCCGCCTAAGCAAAACTAGAATTTGCCAAAATGCTAAGGTGCTTACAACATGTGCCCCAATTATGCATCCTGCTTACATTAAACAAGGAATTCAAGAAGTGATAAGTTATCCTCTTTCCCCATCTCTGCCTTGAATTTTATGTTGTATGAGTGCTGTTTATGTGGTCAGTGAATTCTCAGTTTCTATCTTCTTTAGCTTCTTTACTGTTGTAAATGGTCTGACTAACGCTTTGTAATTCAATTACTTTACTTCTCTGGTACAAGCCCTCATCATTCTGTCAAACAAGTGAAGGAGATTGAAACCTTTTCTTTACTACCTCTCGAATGTGTCCTTATGTCATCTGCAAACAATCTAACTTCTGACAGTAAACCATCAATACAATTATTCATTTGAATAACAAATAGCAGTGATTCCAATACGCTACTGTGTGGCACTCCCATTTTCAGTTCCACTTATTTTAATACAACATTTCCTACCTGACTTTTTTTCTTTCTACCTTTTAAAAATGATTCTACCCAGATCACTTTTTCATTGAATCCAATGGTTTTTACCTTATTTACCACTATTCTATGGCTCATTCTATCAAAAGACTTCATAGATCTAGTGCTATATTATCTATTTGGCCTCCCCTGGCCATTTGATCTAAAATATCTTGCATATAGCCTACTAACTGAGATCTGCATGAATATCTTCCCCTGAAGCCATGCTGTCAACTTAAAAACCACTTACATTCTTCACAGACATCTCTGATGTGGTTTCACATTAATCTTTCCATTAATTTTATGTACCACTGATGTCAGACTGATTGGCCTATAATAATTTTCTACCCTACTTATCACCCTTCCTTTATGGACCAGTACACTACCATCATACTTTTCCAGTCCTGTGGTAAGCAGCAAGTATCCAGATTCAGTTTAAATAATGTTTCAAGATCAGGTACAACATCACATCCTGTTAACTGTAAGACATCTGTAGTAATATTAACTACACTAGCCCCTTTATGCTTTTTTATTTTTCTTAGTTCCTTCGTAATATGCTAAGGATGAATTTCAAATTTCTTAGCCTGCTCATTTCTAATTGTGTGAATAAGCTCGTTCTCTGATTTACATCCTCCCATTCCTGAATCATAATTCCTAATGATCTCACAAAACCAGTTATCTCTGCCTTTTTCAAATCCTTGGTAACTTCTTTTCTATCATTATCTGTAATTATCTCAACACCCTCCCTTACCCTCAGTTTTCTAACATAGCTATACAAATTTCTAATCGGTGGTCCCCCTGCAGCAATAATATTCTTCGTAAACCCAACTTTAGCCACACTCTTCACTGTTGTTAATTCCTTATTGAGTTCTTTCAAGTATTCCCTACTCCTTTGTGTCTCTTCATTCTGTTATATTCTCACCAACCTCTTTAATCGTCTCAGCTCCCTGTTATAGTATGTAGGTTCTGTACTTCTCTTATTTTCTGTTTTGGAATAAATATTTCTTCACCCCTTTTTTTATTATTTCATTGATCTCTTCCCACTTCGACTCCATTGCACTTGAGCCTTCCTTCCATTTGCTGAAACTTTCCCTCATATATCTCTTCAATTTTGAAATTTGTGTCTTTTTATAACTCCTTCAGTTTTGGCTCCTGGTTTACTGTATCCTCTAAGGCCATGTACTCACTAGCGAGCTGTAACTGTAACCGTTACTGTTACCAAACTGTTCGCAAGCCTGCTGCCAGCAGAACGTGTTGCATTTGCAGCGAGCCGACAAGCAACACATCCACATTCTGTAACTGTACCCGTTGCACGTTACTGTTACCGTGAACCAAAGTGTATACGTGGCTCGCGAGCAAAACGCATTGCATTCGCAGCGAGCCGACGATTTTTGGTTTTTGCTGTGGATCAAAGGGCGCTTGCAGTGCACTCGTGGACATTGATGGTGAAGGTTGTTACATGCTGCAAACCTACCAGTATCCTCAAGTGTCATAAGTGAATGGACAGAAGATAAATGTCTTCAGTTGATAGATGCCTACAACAAAAGCAATGTGCTATGGAACCCCAAGGACAAGGATTACTTTCATTAATAAACAAAAGATTTTATTTATAGTTGGAGGACTTCAACGTTAAATCAAAAACTGACAGTGACGCTGCACTACGTGAACCATCCAACAAAAAGCTAAAACCAGTTCCCAAATTACAAATGCTGAAAGAGGCTTTCAGAATACTGAAAAATTCAGCAGATAAATCAAAGGAAGATACGGAACTACGGTCTTTGTTTGATATTATAAGGAAGAAATGAAAACTATACCAGGGAAACAAAAAATTCAATTCAGCATGAAATATTTCAGATGATTATTCATGCTGATCAAGGATATTATAACTCCATAAAAATTAATGATTATTACTCCACTGCACAAGCTCCACGTCCTTCAGTTTCTTCATCCACTATAAATCGAGATATAGCTCGCCCTTCCACTTCTTCCCCAAATCAAAACCAACAGACTCCTCTGCAGAACCTGCCTTACTCTCTGTATAGCAACAATAGCAAGTATTCATCAGATATGAGTTTAGAAAATTAACTATGAATTTTTCGAAATAAATTACATTATTATTTTATTATTATTGAATAAAGGATTACCTTGATTTGTTCTTTCGCCTATCAGCGCATGGCACACTTCTCGACAATTGAGCTTATGGTTTGTTTGGAAATGCGAAACAGTTATTGTAAACTTGGAAATCACCAGTAGCTAAGTATCTCAGCATCACAGATAATCTGTCTTGAACCGACACTGCTTCTCAGAACGAAGTATTTCTTCGTTCTATCTTGGGCCCAATTATGTTCATTAGATATTCAAAATCAGTTGGAGAGATTCTCCTGAAATTTTTTCAATGACCACTCATTTGTTGATTTCTTAAAAGAAGAATTAAATCACTTCTTTCTCAATTCATTCCATGAATACACCATCTTCGTGGCCATTTATTATCATCCAATAGAGCATCTACAAGTATGTATGCTGCACAAGCGAGGGACACTTCATCCGACATTGCAGAGCTCCAAACGAACATTGAGGATAGAGTCGGCTTGTTGTTACGGTTACAGTGGCCGTACACACTAGAACCTCGTTACTGCATCCATTTGGTTAAAGTTACAGTTCGTTAATGAGTACACCCAGTGAGGTGGCTCGATGTTCGTTGCGAATGAAGTTCGTTTCAAGTGTACACGCTCGATGGTGGTTACTGTATCTGTTTGGTTACAGTTACAGCTCGCTAGTGAGTAATCAGCTTCATATCAATTAGAACTGTTTCATGGCCACTTATTCTTTCAATTACTTGACACACCACAAGATAATAATCAGGATTCATTAGGAAGATATCCAACATGTTTGGTTCCCTTATGTTCTGCTCTACCACTTGCACAAAGCCTCCTTCCATTACCAAGGTATTTGCAAATCTCTATTCCCCTCTGTTATTTATTCTGTTTCCTACCTGGCTGGTACCTAGTAAATTTAAATTCCCTCCAATAATCACCATTTGAATCAAACTTTTATCTTTAGTAATATATTAACCAATTCCATTAAACCATCTTATGTCAATGTTTCAAAATTCACTTTAAGGAAGTTATTTATTTATTTTTCAACTGTTATTTTAAACAAGGAACAATAGGGAACATAACCTGCCACTTACAGCAGATGAAGGCAGGAAGACCAGAATGAACACAAACCCACTTTACAATATTGAGGTAAAAAACCTTAATCATATTAACAGCTGAAACATATCGCAAGGGGATTGATGTATATACATTCTGACCTCCCACATGTCTAATCAAAGATGAACAAAGTGAAAAGAATGGCTTCCCAATTTGTTTATCTTTGCCTAGTCATGAGAGTAGTCGAGATGTGTATACATCTTTCCTCTTGCCATATGTATCAGTTGTTACATGATTAACATGATTACATGATTTTTACTTAAATATTGTAAAGTGTTTTTATGTACATGCTCTACCTCCTACATTCATCTGTGATAAGCGATGGAGTGTTTTCCCCATCCTTCCTTGTTTTCATTGCCTAACAATAGTTTGTGACTATTATCAATTTTTATTTATAATTCTTTTTTACAGGCTCAGAAAGAAGCAGCCAAAGTTAAGCCCAAAAAAGAAAAACCTCAGAAATCAAAAGAGGTAAGTTTCAAATATTTTTTGTACACGTATTTTTACTGTGCATGTTTCATAATTTATTTGGTATGTATTTTATGTATTTGTTCATTGAGGCCAATTAGGACAATGCTAAGCCTCAGCCAATCGGCAGTGAGTCTCATTTTCTTTTGGATTGTTCATCTCGGTTTGTCCCATGTTTCACTAACTTCTTCCAAAACAGATCTCTATCAAAAACAGCTTCGGGTTTTAATCCCAAAAAATGAAGGTCTTCTTTGATAGTCACTAACCAGGACCATACAATTTTGGGATTTAAATAAAATAAATTAAAAGATATTTTTAGTCAGTCTGTTTTCCACCATTTGTTTGAGGTGACCATAGAATCATGTTTGTCTTTTGCAGATTGTTTCAGTGATTTTCTCTATTTTGCTGTATATATCTTCATTGGATCTCTCTCTTTAAAAAAAAAAAAAAGTTTCTCACGAAATTTGGTAGGTTATTTCCATATTGCTGCTATTTGTGTATCCTTTCCTGAATAGCTTCTTTGTCCAATCCATTTTTCATTATGATCTCACCCTAATGCTTTAATTTTTTTCAGTTGATTAATGACTCCATATTTTGTTGGAGCATTATTGATGTTAGTTATTATCTCTGGGGGATTTTTTTCCCCACAGGATACCTTTAAACCAGTTTGATTGGTGATTTCTTTGAACAACTCATTTTGCATCCTAGCAATGCTGTCGGCAAAAGCTAGAATATGTATTGTGATCTATTTAGATTTAATTCCCACTCTCAATGGACTGTAGTCGGTTTCCTTTAATTTCGCTTGCCAGATCTGAATAATCTTATCAAGAATGCAGTTAAAAAGTAGACACTATTTGTGACCACAAAAGAATCCAAGAGACATCCTAAAAACTTAACATTTAATTGTAAGTTTGTCCAGGTGTGTATAATTATAGCCAAGAATTTTAGGTCAACTCAAAATTTGACGCATGTTTAATAGCACCTCCTGGTCTATAGATTCATACACTTTCTTAAAGTCTACAAATACTGACCTATACTGCTTGGACCTGAGCATACAGTATCTGATGATTGTTTTGAGGTAGTGGATCTGTTTGGTTGTTGAGTGACTCTCTTAAGCATGCTTGGTATTTACCTTATTGGTGCTCAACTTGGGACTCTAATCTTTCTGGGATGGCAAATGAGAGAATTTTGTAGGTTACTGGAAGCCCGGAAATTCCTCTGTAGCTGTTAACGCTCTTCTTACTGCCTTTTTATGTGCATGGGGTGGATCAAAACCATTTTCACTCTTTGGTTATTGTTTCCTTATTCCAAATTTCTTCTATGAGCTTTCCCAAGATTTCTATTGATTCTTCAGTGGCATATTTCATAGTTATGCAGTTTCGGAGTCTTCTCCAGATGCATTGTTGTTTTTTAGTCTGGTGATGTGGAACTTGGTTTCATCTTTGTTGGATGGTAAGGATTGCAGGTATCTGAATAAGGGTTCCTCCATTTTTATGGGATTTATGCGCCTTTTACTGTTAAGTAGGTTCTTAAAATAGTTTTCTTCATTTGATGTGACCAGTATACCAGCTTTTCCTTGAAAGCACAGTGATGACAGTCTGTATTCTAAGCCTTTTTTTATGTTTTGTAGTACTCCATGATTTTGTTTTTCTTAAAATTTTGTTCTATGTTTTCAGTTGGAGATTTTTCATAACTATGTTTCTCGGATCACTCTAGCCATTTGGGCCCGTTGGGTTATGTAGCTTTATCAGTCAGTTTCTGATTTAGTTGAGTAGTATTTTTTCCATGCTTCAAGTCTTTCTTTGAGCACCGATTCACAGGTATCATTCCACCAGGCATGTTTTTATTTCTTTTGATTTCTGCATGTTTCTTTGCTGCCACAATAAGGCGACCTTTTGTGTTGTTAAATTTGCAATCACTGGGTCTCCCTGATTTTTTGTCTGAGTTTATCATGTCAAAGTATGTGATGTGTTTGGGTGTTTTCCTGTTTTTGAAGGAATGGGTTTAATTAATTAATTAATTTTAATTAAGATGGAGCACATGCTCTGGTGACAATTCCCTGTTATCTAATTACCCATTTTTTATTTTATTTTTTAAAATTATCTTATATAATTTGAGTGTTTCCTCCCCCATCTACTTTTGCGATTTACAAATTTTAGTTTTAAATTCCTTCTGCATTTTTGGTAAATTATTCATTACTTGGCAATTTGTTCCAGTCCCTGACACCCTTACCAACAAAAGAAATTTTCCCACTTCCTAGTGCCAGTTTGTGGTCATGGTCATCTTTCCCCTTCCAAGCACTATTCCTGATTCTTCAACCAATATCACTCCAGTCCCCATCACCAGCATATGCCTTGTACATTCCCAGTACTCTCTTCTCTTGAACTGGATTAGTGACATGTATTGATCCTAGTCTACAGTTATGCTATTTTTTACTTTAATGTTCATAATCTCAGGGCTATTTCTCCTGGAGATAGCAAAGTCATCTATTAGGAAGTCTCCAATGTCTTGAACAGGAGATCACAACATTGCTTGCTTATTTGGCAAAGGACAAAAGTGTGTTGACATGAAATGACTGCTGTGATTTTTTTAATGGGAGACTATTCTCTTGCCATTTTGATTGGTTTTCTTGTGGGTGGAGTAATATCCAATATTTCTTTTCTCACCTGAGTTGAGCATGGTACTTGGAAGCTTTGGCAAGGTTTCATCTAGTAGGTCTCAAATTTTTCCACTACATCTGTGTCTGATCTGTTTTTATCATTTGTGGGGGCTTGTACAATTATCAGGGTATAGGATTTGTGGGCACACTTGATTATTAATTGGATAACCTGTTGGTTCAAAGTTTTCAACTGATTCAAGGATTGCAGTTCTGACAGCAAAAGCTGTTACATGCTGCAGGGACCCATTGAGATATTCTTTTCTGGGTTCAGTTCATTAAGAAACGATAACCTTTGGAATTAAAAATCTCTTCTTTGGGTTCTGTTTCTTGCAGTGCTGTTATGGATATCTGATTTTTTTGGACGGCTCTGGTAAAGGTTCCCATCTACCCAGTTTGAGTGAGTGAATTTATATTGAATGTTGTTAGAAAAATTTTGTATTTGGTTTTGAGTTTGTGACTGTTAAGGACATTCCAAGATGCTTTGACTTGTCTTTTTCATGATGCTGAGTCCACCCCCTCCCCCCCCCTTTCCCCTCGCCTGCCTCGGAATCCAAATGAGATTCATGTACCGCAGTTTTCACAATGAGGGATTTACTTGAATATTTACACCCTGAGGTAACATTCTTTAGAAATTTTACCATCATGCTTGTTTGGCTTAAATTTTCTTCAGATGTCTACATAGGCATGTTAAAGTGAGGGTTGTTAGCCCTAGAGGTTGCTTCATGATGTTCTCTGGCTTATTTTATCTTTCTCCTTCATCTGTCATACGTGTGTTTGGCCCACGAGAGCTTGTTTATTTCATCAAGTCCTCCAGTAAACTGGTGAGGTCCACCCTATCTGCCACCTGGGAATGTCACCTCTTCCCCTGCTACGACAACATAGTAGGCTCGTGGAATATGTTTTTTAAATTATGGACCTAGTGAATTTTACTGTAAGGTCTTCATGTAAACGTATAAGAAAGTGGTACATAGAGGATGATAATTTTATTTATAACTTGTTCTTATTCCCATAACCATTGTAAACAGTTTTGGAGACAGTTACAGTATTAATCTAAGTTTGTTTACTGATGATGCAGTTATTTATGTGGAAGTAAAGACTTCTGCCAAGTTTTTAGAAATTCAATACAATCATTATTTCAAGTTCAGTACAGTGCACTTGATGAACTAAAAGAATCAACTCGTCTAGGAGTACAAAAAAACTGTTCAGTTACTTATAAGATTAATTGCCTAAAGTTTCTGCAGACAACAACACGAAGCAACATCATAATCATATTATTTTAGCTGTAGGTATAAATAATTTTAAACAGCAGTCCATAGGTTGAATTTTGAAAATTGTATCTTGTATACATAAGAAATGGTATATAACTCTCTTGTATGCTCTCGTATAGAGTACTATTGTCCTATTTGGGATATGCGTCACGAAGGATTGATGGAAAGTATTGCTAAAGTATAGAGAAGAGCCAATATTTTTGTGATTGCATACCACAGTCCTTGTGAAGGTATCACGTAGATTAGATTGGGATTGTCTGGCAAACTGACAATGTAGTTTTCATTTGAATTTATCAGAAAATATATGAACATCCACATTTATTTATGACTATGAGTAAATACTTTACCACCAACCAATTGTGATCACAGTGTTGGGAAAGATGAGAGAAATAAGGTGCTACACTAATGTCTATTTGAATTCTTTCTTCTCTTATGCGTTCCAGTCACTTAAAACACAAAGGAGTCAGTTTTGGTGTTAGCAATCCCTGCCATATGCAATTTTGTGAATTTTAGAATGTAGTTATCATTTCTTTTATTATGGCAATACTTGTAAAATTGTTTCATTCCTCCTTCAAGACACGTATCAAGATTCACAACATACACAATATTTTATTCATGTAGGTATTTAGTTTTACTGTGATATGGAAATTATCCATTGGCTCTGAAGTTTTTGAATAAATCCTTCTGTATCCTATGTTTAATCAAGAATTCCTTTTTTATCTACAATGTTTTATGAGAAATGTAAGCCAGTGCCACTTTCTGCCTATTCTTGAACCCAGATTATGAAACCAGATTTGCCAAGTGCAAAAGTAGTACTCTTCTTCACTATCACATTATTTCTTTCACTCAATTGTAGAAGGAAATATGGGAGTAAATATAGAAAAACGCCCTAGTCTCATTAACCCACTCCACCGTGTTCTACTCCTGAAGAAGGCTTAGAACTCAAATAATTGCAAGGTTTCATAGTATTCATGTCCTTTTCATGTGTTCACATTATACTGTTATGTGAGGTCAGTGAATCATCTATCATAATTTGAAATTTTATTTCACTATCCAGCATTTGTTGTTTCTTCCAAATATGAACCCAACAGTCACTACAGAAGTCCTATAGTACTCGCCATCTACCGTGTTTTGTTAAATATATATATGTATAAACATTTAAATAATAGGCACTAAGTTGCAAAAAGGAATTACAAATTTTTGGATAAGGAAATGAACCAACACTTAGATGATAGTTGTGGGGCATGAACACACAAAATGGGGAAAAAAAACACACATGATATAAATTTTTTTGAGTATTATCCCTTTGTCACCTAGAGAATGTTGTGGGGGATGGGTGTTGTGAAAGATGCTCTCAGAGCAACTGTTAGTCAGGAACATTGTGAAGGTAAATTCAAATAGAGGGCAGGTAGAGGGATAGTGATTTAAAGCTAATACCCGAGCATTGCTAAATATCAGAACAGATCTCTGTCGGGCAAAAAGAGCAAAATAATATAATACAATCTTATCAATGTAAATATAAATAAGCAAAAGTAAATAAATAAAAAATTAAACCAAAATAAATCTATGAATTTAAATGTCATGTCTGGTTAGCGGTGATTCAGTTTAAGTAGTGGGGATGGAGGCAAGGAGAGGATGGCTACCTCAACTCCTCAGTCCACACCAAATCCACCAACCTTCAATAGTATCTCAATTTTGACAATTGCCATGTGTACCATACCAAACATTCCCTCCCCTACTGTCTTGGCATTCGAGATAGTTGTATATTAGAGATGTAACGGATATCCACATCCGCAAGTGCAGAACTTTGTGTGAAATCTTACCTCCGCTTCCGCATCCACACCCACAATTTTTAATGCGGATATATGATGGATGTTTTGTTTATATTGCAATAGATATTATTCTTTTCTCTTTATGCGAGATTCTGCCCATCGTCGATTAGCTAACAAAAAATGTTTTTTTTCCCTCACAATCTTACAATAAAAGTAACAATTAACTGTGCGTTTACCCATTCATGCTACTTGCAGGGGTCCAAAAATGTTCCAAGCAAATCTTTCCACTTACACTTTTCTCGCCGCACACTAGTGTCCTTATCACACACTTGCCGGATGTTTCCTCCAATCATGATCCAATGCCATAGTTTGTTGGACGGCAAGGACCCGTGTTGGTTGTCTGGGAGTCCAACGACATCCAACACATCCTACGTGTAGTCCTGTAATGCCTTTCATGGCCCATCAAGAGTCCTTTATTGGAAAATTGGATCATCGTAGGTCCTACAAGTGGGATTGTGAACGGGCCACTATAGAGGTGGAAAGGCAGGTTGTGGGCACAGAGAATTGTAGTGACATGGCCCTGTGCTTGACACTTGAATTAGTCGAGCCAAGAACTCCACAAAGTTCATAAGACAAGGATTGTTTTCTAGATGGGTGTGTAGTTATGTAAATAATTTAATTCTTGTGAAATCATCCCACTTTTTTGTTGAAAGATGAGGCAAAAAATAAATCATTTTGGCACTATTATACAGTATGTTGGAAAAATGTAGAATTTGACATAGAAAAATATACTTTTTTATTTTAAACATCTGCATCTGCAAATGTCAAGCACTAAACATCCGCAAAGGTGATCTCTGTTACAACCCTAGCATATATACTCCAATCAACAGTCCCTCATGTGGTATTCAAACATTTCACAAGCATTGATATCTTGCAACTACCTTCTGGCTTTGGTTCACAAACGGGATATTACCTTGAATTGAGACCAGGAGGTTGCCTTGTGCCAAGTTTGTATTGGTAGGTAGTTCAGAAGATTTGCTGCTGTTTGGGAAATCTCTGATAGCATGGACTGTGATACATTATTGGTGTCTTGGGAGATGGCTTGGACAGCTACAAAATATTTTGGATTCCGGGTTAATCTGTCAGTGCCCATTCATTCTTATGGCTAGTGGATTGGTGGTCAAACCTGTATAGATAGCCAGGCAGTATTGGCAGATTAGTTGGTATGTTGCATGAGAGTTTTCACAGGTGACATGTTTTATGATGAGAAAGCTGCCCCCAATGACAGGGTTGGTGAAGTGGTGGAGGTGTGTTGTGTGTTGCACATCCTACAGCAGGGTCTATTGCATGGGAAAGAGCCTTGGGGCTGTTCGGTAGACTATGTTTGTGGATTAGGAGTTGCCTGTGGTTGGGAGGTCTACTGAAACAAGTTGGGGCAGGAAGGATTTGGGAAGAATGGATTTAATTTCTGGGCTGGTTAGCAGGAAATCATAATCTGCTGAAGGACTATACTGATGGCAACCTGCTAGTCTCAATTTAAGATATTACCCAGTCATTACCTTACCTTCCCTCTGTCCTCTCCTTGTCTCCATCCCAACTACCCAAATTGAAGCACTGCCAACCAGATGTTTGATTTCTTAGTTTTTTTTTTGTTTAAAATTCCTTTTTTTAATTTTATCTACTAATTTTTTTTATTTTTGCTTATTCAGATTTATATTGTTAAGATTTTATTATATTTTGCTTTTTTTACAATATTTTACAATACTCAGGTGTTGGCTCCAAATCACTACCCTTCTCCTTGCCCTCACCTGGCTAACAGTCACTCTGTGAGGGTCTCTCCTATGACAACCATCCTTCATAATGTTCTCTTGTTGATGATGGGCTGAGACATGAAAATTACTGTCATTTATGCTCTTGTCTTTTTTATGTGTTCAAGCCACACAACCATCATCTAAAGTAAGTGGTTGTTCATTTCTTATCCTAATTTGTAATTTCATTTTCCTGCTTAGTGCGTAATATATATATAGGAATAATAAATTAGGATAGGGAAATTAGCCACCACTTATCCTTAGATGATGGATGTGGGGTGCGAACACACAGAAAAGACAAAAACACATATGACAATAGAAATTTTTGGGTCTAGCCCTTTGTCAACAGGAGAACATTTTGGGGGCTGGGTGTTGTGGAAGACTGCCTCACAGAAAGACTTTTGGCCAGGAAATTCCAGCTAAATCATGTCAGTAATAATAATGACAATCGTGATGATGATGATAATAATAATAATAATAATAACAACAACAACATAAATTACAATCAACACCTTTATTTTAACATATTCAGCAGTAAATGAAATTTTCAAAATTTGGATAGTACTGCAAAACAGAATACTGCAGCAAGTTCTCCATTACACCTCTAAAGGAAAAATAATTGCTATAAGACCAACTAAAAGATGTAGGATGACTATATCAGTCTATCGCGCGACTGGTTATAATTATAAATAACTCAGTTCTTACGCTTTCAACAGATTTACATTTATTGTTCACAACTGATATTCCTCTAGGAACTACATTGGACTTATAGTATTCGAAGAATGCAAGGTTCTTCAGCAATGAAATGGTTTCAAAGCAACCGTTCGGCCTTTACGTCGCTAATCTCCAGCTAATTCTTGATTTACTAATCCCCATGGCAACTTACATTTCCTTGCTATAGGAGTAAATATATCGATTTTTGTTTAATTTCATGGCACAAAAATATGGTTTTCTTATGAAATGTTTCTGTTCTGTCACATGCCTCCTCAAGTTCACCATGTCTTTGCTTAAAAGGTACCTGGACCTTGAAAATTATTTTTATAGCATTAAACTATTGGACATGCTTCGCTTCCTTTGTTTTGTAAAAAGTGGTTTTGAACTTAACTTTTTTCCTGTTCAAGTAGTGGGTTTGTGAGTAAATCATCATTTTCTTTCTCACTTTTTTCCTGTTCAAGTAGTGGGTTTGTGAGTAAATCATATTTTCTTTCTCACTTTTTTCCTTCGCAGGAAGTCATTTCGTGGTTCTTTATACAATGCTTCTTTTTTACTATGCAGTTTCTGCTGTGTCAATTTGGCCTGCGTCTGTTTCACATCATGTGGTGGTAATGTGTGTTTAACTACATTCACCTTAGACCCATTATCAGTAAGTTTTACCGCTGTCACTCCTGTGTGTGAAACTAGAGGGGTGGTGTTTGGTTTTTGTTTTTCCCCAACATCCATTATACTGTCATGAGTAGGCATAGTGGTCAAAAATGGTTCACATCCCTTTAGAAAAACTTTCAAATTTTCACTTGTAGAATCATTACACTTACCGGTATTGGCAATCTCCTGGGATAATTCGACAAGATCATTGTTGGATGATTCAGAAGGATCATTTTCTGGTATGTAGCTAGTATTGGATGATAATGATGTGGTTATATTATATGTAATAATTGTTAGTGGCAAAATGGAGTCCTTGGTATCAATTGTCATTTGTATTGGTTTACTATCTCCTAATGTTCCTCAAACTTAGTGTGAACATCAGATAGTTGTAATGAAGTTGGTTGCTCAATATGAGCAGTACCAGGTAATGTGATTGAAAGTGTCTGCCTTTTATCAATAACCTCTTTCCCAATGTGTATTTTTTCTCCAAGGGTACTTTCTACATACAAAATTTGTGAAGTTTGACTGTCATTTAATTCTCAAAGAAGTGTTGTGGCTTTGTTATTAATGGTGGAAATGTTTTGTGACCATCTTGTTGCAACATCTGTAATACTCTTTGAGATGCCTTGTATGATAACCTGAGATTGGGATAATTTATTACTTAATTGTTTTTCAAAGGTGTTTTGTAATTCCAAAATCTTTGCATTTTGACTGTCTTTTAATTCTGAAAGAAGTGTGGTTTGACTATCTATTTTTGAAGTTTTGTCCTTTATCTGTGCATTGAAACTATATATTTTTGAAGTTTGTCCAAAGAAACTGTCTTTTAGGTCCTTCACCTGTGCAATCAATAGGACAAGGAGCTCATCTGTGGAAGGTTTGGTGGTATGCGTGCTGGTACAGGGTGTTTGTTCAAGCCTTTCATTTGGCTGATATTGATTAGAAAACCCCAGAAAATCTTCTCCAGGAGTGGATGTAGAAAATTGAGTCATGTTCAAAGAATCCCTATCTGGACTATACAGCATAATGCTGTTGGTGGGAAGGTTGATATCTGACATTGTGTTAGTAGAAGATTGGATTCTGCATGTGAGATAACCTCTTTTACCAGCGATAATTCATCAGTTAATCCTCTCTCCATGTTGAAGAACCAGAGAGACAACGAGATTAATATTTAGGAACTGAGAAAAGCTCCTGTGAAAAAATAAATAATAATCCTCGTAATTACGACAGCAAAATAGTTAGCAAAATACAAGTTTAGTAGGAGAACGCTACACCATTTCATCAATACTGCTCTGTGAATAAGACGCGCGAGGGTTCAATATAATTAAAACATACCAAACAAACAGGAATGAAATGATTTAACAAGTTCTATTAAACTCCAAAGTTCGTTTGCATAAAGCGAATATTCCGACTTCAAAAGTTCGTAACCATGAAATTAACTATAAAGCTTCTTTTTGGAACGTATTTCCTAGTCATTTACGTCAGGATGCTCCACTGGTAACGCCTAATAAACATATACTTAACTTAAATGAAAGATTTGTAAACAAATCTCGCCGACCGAAGATCAATGTTTACTCCAAAGACTGTAACTTCGTCGTCTTGTCTGCTATCCACGACCAGATGTTCGTCGAAGATATGCTCCAACAGACAGAGATGAAAATAATTATATCAGTCGTTCTCGTCTCGTAAATTCCAGCGATTCTTCTAGCGGCGTTGTCGAATCTTCGTCGTAACTGTTAAATGCTTTTCCTTCCGTAGCCAAGTTGCTTTGGTGAATACACTTTTTTCACTGCCGAGTCATCTACACGTCGCCATATCGCACGCCTGTGTTATAATTATAAATAACTCAGTTCTTTCGCTTTCAACAGATTTACATTTATTGTACACAACTCAAATTCCTCTAGGAACTACATCGGACTTCTAGTATTCGAAGAATGCAAGGTTCTTCAGCAGTGAAATGATTTCAAAGCAACCGTTCGGTCTTTATGTCGCTAACCTCCAGCTATCTCTTGATTTTCTTATCACCATGGCAACTTGCATTTCCTTGCTATAGGAGTAAATATATCAAATATATCGATTTTTGTTTAATTTCATGGCACAAAAATATGTTCTTATGAAATGTTTCTGTTCTGTCACAAGTCCACTAGCTCTAATACTGGCTAGAAAAATGATGATGAGTGTGTTAATAGTTCAGTTCCCATCAGCAGGGTTTAGATAGTGTTTTGTTTGTCTGGAGAACCCTGATGGCTCTGCAAAGTTGTTATTGAGGTGCTAGCATTTGTGAGAACAGACATGTGCAACAATTCGGTGGCCAAGTGTTTTGAAGCTACTTAGGGCCTTCTGCCTGCCTGAAGTATAAACTTGGACCACATTTAGGTGAGAAAATGTACTGTGGGTGCATCTGATTATCTTATTGTCTGGCTTATTTTCTTTATCACTTGAAGAAGGAGTCACCGAAAATAGCCCTCCAGACTTTGATTTTGTTGCGATGGTAACAGTATAGCAATACATTATTATCTATTGTTTAAGTTTTGACTTCCCAATTTGTACTAACTCAGATTTTTCGGTATTATTTTATTGTTATTCAATTGTTTATATTGTGAACAAAGTTCCAACTGACTAAATCAGATTCAAGCAGGTATGTGGCTGTGGGTTAATGGCTAAATTAATACAACTTTTCATTCATCAGATATTCATTTAAGCATTACAATGAATTTGAACAAGTACATAGAAAGGAACCATCACATACTCCAGCCAAAGGCAGGAAGGTTCCAGTAACAAAAAAAGTAAAATGTGCATAACAAATGAACAGTATTTTCAGTGACCCCTTAATTATATGAGAAAGCAAATGACGCATGTGGTGTGGCTAACACAACAAAGTCTTCCACATGATTCAAATATATACATTTGTCATCAAAATGCCATTCATTTCCTTCAGCTTTGGTAAGTGATCCCGCTCTTGTTTGAATTCACATTACTGTTTCATTTTCAGCTATTAAGTTCATACAATCTTATTTAAGTGTTAGTAATTCGTTACATAGTTATTGGCTTCAATGAAAGCTAAAGCTCTGTGTACGTAATTCGACAACATTTTTTTGAAAATTGTCTGTACAATTATTTCTGCTGTCTTAAATATTTGAGCAAAGAGTGATTATTTTCATATATTTCATCTTTACAGCTAAGCAAAACATTTTTCATTGTTCATTTTAGGATGAGGAAGATGTAGACGAGGAGGATGAAGATGAGGATGACGATGATGATGATGATGACGACGATGATGACGACGATGACGATGACGATGATGATGAGGAAGATGAGGAGGAGGATGATGATGACGATGATGATGACGAGGATGAGGAGGCAGATGCTGGCCAGGATGCTGCAGATGATGACCCTGATGATGATGAAGATGATGATGAAGAAGAGGATGAGGATGATGATGAGGATGTAAGTCACGCAATAATATTGTATGAAAGATTAGTTGGTGGGGTGTGAAAATCAACCTGATATCTCAGCTTTGAGATGATGTCAGTAAGTATGTGATTTATATTAAACCGTGCAACTAGTTGTAATTAAATACCTCTACTTATTAAAAGATTTCTTTTTAGCAGTGTTTTGCTGATTACTGTTAGCTATTTGTTTATGAAATCTGTAAGAAATAGCATTTGTACTGTTTAGAGATTCATGATGTATTTTCTGTTTGTGAGTGGTTTTATTTAGGAATTGTAGTTCATCTGGTGAGTGACCGATTTACCACTGCATGCTTGCCATAACTTGGGATTAGCATGTGAATAGACTGTAATCATACTCCATTACCAAAGTGTAAGTATTGTTTGCCATTATTTCTCGGTATATTCTCAAAATTAAGACTGAGCAGCAGTTATCTTAAATAAACAAAAAATACATGTGCTGTGTGGTTGATATTTGTAATGTGAGAATCTAGTTGCTCTTATATTGAACATCTACTTGAAAATTCATGTAAGCCACTTTACTATAACAAGAGTTATTTAATTAACAGAAACATAACTCACAGATACACCTCCTCATTCACATCATCAGACAGATGGAGCTGTATTAAAAACAAATAGAATTACTTCATGGGATCCCATAATTTGGAGGTTTGTGCAGACCCAGAATTTCACACAACTACAAATATTCCTAGAGGAGCATGGCCATTAATAAATAGTGAGTAATGGATGTGGTGATTAATATTAATTGTTGGATACTGGCCTTTTGGCAATTGGGAAATATTGACCTGGCACATTTTCACTGAGACATCAAAGTCCATTTCAGCAAAAGTTGCAAACAGTAGATATATTAATCACCACAGAGAGCTTAAATCCTAAGAAAGGGTTGTGTAAATCCATTACTTACCAAAGTTGAAGGCAGGAGGGCTGTGGCAACAAAAGCAAACATGGCAGAAATACACAACTCGGTGTTTCAGTCAATATGCTTACTTGTGCAGATGGCTACATCAGCAAGTACAGTAACCACCGCTTATTGCAGTCAGCTGTTTTGTTTATTTTTATGTATACGAAGAAGTTTTACTGTATTTCATATGTATTTAACTTTGACATATTTCGTTCAACAATTACAAAATTAACTTCCTTTCTCCCATTGTTGTTAAAATTTGAATTTCTCTCACTAATATATTCAACTTTTCCACAGTTATCCATTATCTAGTTGCTCTTTGATTTTCATCTTACAAACTCCATATTCTTTTGCTGATGGAGGGTATATGCCCAAAAATTTCATTTTTGTTCCATTGTTGTTTTTCCCATCAGTTCCTGTGCCTTTTTTCCCTTTTGTTTTTGTGCCATGGTGCTGGTACCAATGATAAGCAATCGTACCTTTATCACTTCTATTGATATACATATAATTGTGATAGGTGCTAAAATCACTACTTCAGAAAACTGCAGGATGAATCTGTCCCCCCAAAAGGTATGAATACGGATGAAACATTATTTAATTGCGATGGAGCACTTGCTCCAGTGCCAATTTCCCTAGACACCCATTTTTTCTCTCTCCTTTTCCCACCTACTTTTTCCATCACTAATTTCGGCTTTAAATTCTTTTAGCGTTTTTGGTAAATTATTCATCATTTCTCTTGATAATTTATTCCAATCCCTGACCCTCTCACCAATGAAAGAAATTATTCTCACATTATGATTACCAGTATACCCTTCATCAGCGAAATTGACCCTGTACAGACTTAATCTTCTTCTTATGTTGGGTGTGCACTCAGTAATTAGTGTTTCATGTGTATAGTTGTATTTTTTTATGTTGACTCTACCATCTGTGGTGAATGGTGGTTTCTTCCTCTAACCTAATTTTTATTTTCCAACCAAGAATCTTTATTTTTATTTTTGTTTTCCATATGTATTTATAGTGAAAATAATGAAGGATAAGAACAGTAAACCCATCAATCAGCACAGATGAAAGCAGGAATGCCACGACAAATGCATCAAGAATAACACATTTTAAAACATTATTCATGAACTAGGACAATACAATTGACAAATGAAATTATTGTACTGGTAGGCATATTGATAATTTCAATGTTTTTCATATGTGCTTTAATCTTTTTTTGTATGTTGTTGCCATTATCTGTGGTAAGTGGTGATAAAGTCTGCTATGAATCAATTGGTCAACAAAAATCCCCCAATGCGCCTTGGTTTACCAACTGTCCTGTCTTTAACTTTGGTAAGTGATAAGTTTACTTTCTCATTCCATGTTAATAGCTCCCTGTTGCATTATTGTTAGAAGAAGAAAAGATGATGAGTATAGGAGTTTGTGTGGTGGAGAAGTTTGTATTTCAGTTGAAATGCAACAAATTTGCCAACTTCAGTCATATTTGTTGAGGTCTTCTGATGGTTTGACAAAAATCTGATAGTTTTCTGAACTATGACTTGTCCACATTAAACTGAAAGTTGTAATGTGTACAGTTTTATGTTAAAATTTCACAATTATTATGTGTTCCTATGTGCAGTTGGTTGCAATCCAGTTTTGAAACCATCTCTTGAAGTTGTTAAAATCCATTTTCATCAGCAAAAGGACTGCAAATTTTTTTAAGAAATGCATCACACACTTTCCTGAAAATCTTTATTATTGTGACACCTTTCTTACTGCTGTCATCATCTCTTATATATTGTTATTCAACCCTCAGCTTCAAAGATTTTTAGCTAAGGGTACTAGATGAGCCTCAAAATATTCTATTGTTTTTTGGTTGTAGTACTGTTTGCCTGTTTCCATCCATACACTGCAGCATTACCAGCAGAGTAAATTTTGTAACAGTGTATCCATAAGGTTCACAAATTTTTTTCTGTTGTATTTGCTTTGATTTGTTCCCAATTTGAGTCAGGATTGGCAAAAATAAAGCTCTTTGATTCCAATCATATCCAGACAGGTCATCATGTAATTTTATCTACTGGTATTTGCAGTCACCTTGTTTCTTTGCAGCAGATTATGGCCCAGTACATTTCAAAACACAGCGAGTCCTTTTGTTGTTAGGTGATAGCTAGGAAAATCCCACAAAGTCACTTTTCACTGAATAGAAAAATAAAGCAATACATACAGAACCTGATATGCAGAAATATAAGACATTTTTGTTTTACTACAAGTGTCTTCTTTGTTCCCAGAACTACGTTGTTCTTTCATATTTGGGAAATTTTTCTTTTAGATTTCCTTTTTTTTCCTTTATCAGATTTATAGAACATTTCTATGGATAATTTTTACATTGTAAACTAATTCTTTTTCTTTAGATTAAAAGAAGAAAATATAAATGTGACATACAGCCTGGGTATGAACATCAAATAGAAATTCTTTGTTAGAACATGATCAGTGTCGTTATTTTTCATTCATGAGGTTTTGCATCTGTTATACCCCCACACTTGCTCTGCAGGCTGCTATAATATTACTGAAATTAGTAAAATCGCTTAGGGGAGGTGTGAGGTGAACAGGCATGTGGATGGAAACGTGACTTTTAGAAAGGAATGCATGTGCTGATACATGTATTCCAAACATACAGCTCATATCAGTATCCAGACCATGAGACATACATTAGAATTATTTGTTGTGTAAAATTTGCCATATACGGCAGCTTAGTAAATAGTAAATAAATATACATTTGATACCTGAGAGAGATAAAATGTTTCAACTTGAAAATTTTCTTGGTTCTTGCTAATCTTGTATGCTGTTAATTAATTGGAGGGCAAGTGCATGTGCTTATTGAATTTTAGTTTTGAGTAGTTGCTCCCTTTGGCCATTATCTGCTGTACAGTTTTAATGTTCACAGTAATATTACCCATGCTTGGAGCAGAAAAACAAAATTCATTAACCATTTGGTTTTATTGCTAAGAAGAAAAAAATAGATACATGTTACTTGAAGTAGTAAAGTTGTTAGACAGTATTACTCTCCTGCAAATTGCCTCCCCTGATATTTGTCAGAACAAACTTAACTGTAATTTATATACAGTCCAAGATGTGACCAAATTGCTGTTTTTCCTTAGTGTTTCTTACCATGACAGTCTATATCTGTGTGTTAATTTTGCCTTCCTTTTGTGAAGTACAACATTGGGTCTTTGCATAACAATTTTGGTATTTCACAATTCATTAAACCACCACATGAAAAAAAAACCAACATTACAGATTAAATGAAATGAAACATAAGGTGTTTGTAAATATTCCAATGGAGAAAATAGTTATCATAAATATCTTAGTTACTATTGTAATTGAGATAATAATGTAGAATACATGTACTAGGTGCAGGTTTGTTGGAGAGTAGTCCCATTTCCAAGAAAAACTTTAGGATTTGTATGAGCTCAAAAACCTCAGAATTAGCCTACACATTGTAATTCTTGCTTATAAGTAACTATTAAATGTTCACAAAAATTGCTGAGGCCTTAATTGTTCCCATAACTCCAATAGTTGTTTTTGTTAATTTTTCTCAAAGTCACTTATGCGTAGTTATCGTTTATGTTCCCCTTATCTAAATTGTTTTTCAAAGTAAAGCAGAATATAAATACGAAATCATTTGAAAAATTAAACAAATTTTAAAAGTAATTAAACTGTGTTAAGTAGAATCAGGAATGTGGTTCCTGGTTTGTTAAACATTTTTGTCATAGATGAGAAAATAAGTAATTTGGTAATGGAGTCTGATTTTATGTCATATTTACACAAACTTGATGGCAAAGTTTATCATTTATGAAGGAACACTTGACACATACACTTACCACAACATAATATAGTTTCAAAAATAATACATAATTGCCTGCATTTTTTGATGAAAGAGTTATTGCTTTGTTGTTTGGCTTAGTATAAAGTTTGTTGTAACTAATCCTCCATTCACTTTGTAGAGAGAAGGGTATTGTGAAGCTCTGTGGCAAATTCATTTGAAGGTAAAAATGTCTCTCCTTTTTTTTCCCCTTTTTACAGAATATTTGTGAAAATTAATGTCTCCATTTTGTGTGTTGTTTCAGCCAGAAAATTAATATAAAATTATTTGATTAAAAAACATTCTTAAACAGTTTATTACAACAGATTCTTTTCTTTCACTCTATTTAAGTAATTATCAATAATTATTTAAAGAGTCTGTGGAATAAAATTAAAATACAGGCTGACATTTATGGCAAACTGCAGATATCAGAGGTGGATGCTGAGAAAATACTTCCATCTGTTTTGCTTAATATGGATCCATGTTACATTTCATTTTTCAGGCGTATACAGATAAATTAACTGGCATTAATATACGGCATGGAAAAAAAAGGAAAAAAACTGTGTCAACCTTTTTGTGGCAAAAGTATTGAACCGGGGGAAAAAATTATACCAGAAACTGTAAGAACTAAAGGAAAACAAAGATTAAGGCTGCTTTCAGAATATTCACATTTTAATGAGACCTTAAGCCATCTTCTCGCAAGAGTATATTGGACAAAGCTTCACTTTTTGGAAATTGATCTATATTTGAGATGTTGCCATTAGTACTAAAAATGAGAAAAAATGAGTAAAGGGGTATTAGTAGAGGCTAATAAATCCTAAATAGGCTCCACAGGATGGATAAATATTTTCTGTAACCTCTTGCCATCCAGCTTCTAAAATTGGGAGAACTTTAAGGAATGATGAAGAAGATTACTTGGGCATTTGGAAAAATCCTCAGTATTGATTAACATTGCCACCTGAAATGTGTGAGAATTAAAAAAAAAAGAAGATAAGGAAGGTAAACATCATTTACCAAAGTGAGGGAAACATCAAAAGAATAAGAAGAAACAAGATGAACATACTTATGCAATAATTCAGTTCAACCCATAGTAAAAATAGAGGAATAATACGAAATGTGAAATATTTAATTCATAGAAGAAAAGTAATTGTAGATCTGTAGTATAATTTATATTTTCATTGAGAAGTTAGTGAGCTATTACATAGTTATTATGTCCAAAATAATAACAACAATGCTGATACAATTAAGACAGATGATGACTTTCAGGAATGAAGATTTTTTTTCAGGTTCACAAAAATAGTTGTGTAAGGAAGAATTAGTATAAAATTGAAGAAAATTCATTGTTTAAATTTGAAGAAAATTCATTATTTAAATTATTAGGAGAAAAAAAATACACGAGAGTCAGACTGGTAGATGGAGAAAGATATAATAGTTCTAGAACAAGACCATGATGAAAAAAATATCATTTGTGAAGAATAAATGTAGAAGACGATCCCTTAATGGTTTGGATTTGATTAAATTATCCAGAATTTATTAATTATAGAAATTTTGTAAGATTTCCAGTCATTGTATCTGTACATTAACAATTTTGTTTTTTCTTAACTTGAGAAAAATACAATTTAAAATATGATTGTTACACTAAACAGCGATGTGGTGGACAGTATCATATAGATCACAAATGATTCTTGAAGGAATGTGCGGATCATGGAAAGTTCTAAAAGTAAAAGAAGATCTCTATAAACATTCTTGCTTTCGATGAAATTTTATGATTTGAAGTTTTGAGAGTGGATGATTGGAAGAATATGTGGAATGCAGTTCGATAAATGAAAACGTGGTAGATATTTTCTCTGCCAATTTCAAGTAATTGCTTCTGTTTTATGAAAAATGATTTGAGAAGATTATTATTCTTGTTACAGGAAACAAATTGCCGAAGAAAGATATAAATTCACTTTAGTGTGTTTGTGGAAATTTAAAAAAAAAACACACAATTTTTTATGAATATCAATAAAATATTTGCTTGGAACGAAATTAGAACTGAGGGTGTGAAACATGTTACATTTCAAACGTGCTACTACAAAACCAAGAAATATGCTCAAAAAAGAGTGGGTGAGGGAGTGGCACAATTTGACATTATTAAATAAAAAAAGTATTACCTCTAAGAAAAATATTTGCGTTGTAAAGTGATTACAAGGATATTTGTTCCTGTTATACAACTCAAGAGAATAAGTAAAATACAAATAGTGACATATAACACATCAGTGTAAACCTTTCAAGTTGTAATTATGCAAGGAATTAGGTGATTGATTTTTTGTATAGATAGAAGGCAAAGACTTCAGCCATGTGTTTAGTTATTGTTTCCAATTTTCAGCTGTTTATCATATTTCATGATGAAGATGAAAATCTAAAGAGACATATTTTATACATTTTCATAATATATTCTAGTCAGTGAAAAATAACTATTATTTCCTTAAGAATATTAAAACGCACGTCACTGTTGCAGTAGATATATCAATTGATAAAGAACCTACATACTTTGGCAAAGTGCAATTCTATTGTAGGATGTACTTCTTAAAGTCGTCCCTTGTATTGATTATTGGCATCACCATCAGTGTACATGATATACCTATAGAAATCTTTCACTAACATTTTATCTCTGTAGAACAGCTGGGAAGCTAAACAGGACCATATCTAGAGAGATGGGAACCTGACAGTGAGCATAACGACTTACTTTGATAGAAGTCAAACAATCTCATCGTGGTTACAGTAAAATTGCAGCAAGGATACATCTCACCACTTTACAAATGGCCTACCTACCAGTGGCTGACATGAATAATGAGGAAAATAAGTTTCAGGCATATGTTTGGAAATCAGTGCGCTTAAAATATTCAGGAACTGTCTCGAAACTGAAGTGTTTTCTTAAGTCTAAACATTAAATTCAATTAAGAACTGAGAGAGAGAAACGTTTTTCTGTTATTTCTTTTTACAATTTTATTTATATATTCAAGAAATTTACAAAAACTGGAAAAAAGTAAATAAAAAGTTTGCTGGTGTAGTTGCATTTTATCACAATCAGCAAATCCTGAAAGGCATGAAGACTATTGTTAAAAATTATTGTGGAATTATTGATGGAAGCAAAAAGCTATTAATGTATATTGGAATAAAGATAAGTGAAGCATTGGATATCATTGTATGAAATAAGGCAGTAAAGTAATCAGTAATAAATTAGGGTACAAAATAAAGCTTATTCATTCATATTTTTTTCTAAAAAATGATAAAACTGTTTAACGTGTCCACAGCTTAAATTTGAAAATAGTGTGAAAATATTTGCTTAGAACATGATTTCTTAGCAAAGTGAAAATAAGCAAACTGAAGGAAAGGATGATAGATGTTCAATCTGGATGATACCAAGAATTCTTTACAATTAAATTTTAGTGGAAGAGAGAATTTGTCTTGATGTATCATGTTTTGAAATATCCAGACCTGTTGTTTTAGTTCTGCAGAGAAGTGTGAACAACAACAATTGCAGGTAGAAGCAAATCATAAATATTATTAACAGACTGAAGAGGACATTAGAAGTGTTGTTGCCGAGAGCCGCACGAGTGTTTTAGTATAAATTTTCAATAAAATGAAATTCATCAGCATTTTTGACAGATGGTGGAGAGAATATAGCCACTCTTTGGAATTAGTGATACGTATATGCCATAGCAAAAAAAAAATTGCAACTTGTTTCCAGAACAACAAGGGGAATATAAATTTTCATAACAAGCAACAAGAGTGTGATATATGCTGAAGGCTTACAAAGTATGAAGGAGGGAATGTTGTAATTACAAGATTAAAAAGTGTTATTGCAAATAAGAATTACAACAGCTAATGTACATATATATTAATGTGTATGAAATAGCAATTTTGAAAAATGATGAGTCATTAATTTAAAAATGCAAGATTTAACTGGATAGCTGTTGTTTTTAAGTTTTGTGTTAATTCAGTGAGAAAATCACCTAAAAATACTATTAAAGAATATTGTGTCGAAATATGACAGACAATAACATTTCAGATTTCAGCTGTCTTTGATAGTAAGCAAAAAGTTAAAATATGGATGTAAGGATACAGATTTTAAAAATTATTATGTATATGAAAAGTAACATTTGCTGTTTTGATATTCAGAGTCATAAGAATTTAAACGTAATTCTATGTAAACATTTTTCATATGACTGGATCAAAAATATAAAAGTCTTAAAGAAAAAACTTAATTTTATTATCAGTTTTCATAAATATGTTCAGTTTACATTTTTACATATATACGTCGATAATTTTTGTTATAGTTACTTTTTTGTAACATTCAAGAAGCAAAAATTTGCTATGTTAACAGATATGACTGATACAATTGATAAGAAGTAATTACTGTAGCAATCAAAGTTTTAATTTGGAGACTAGGTTTTGTAATTTGCAGTGTTGCTTGTGTGAAGCTGTGATCTTTTTTCCCCATCATAACGTATGAATTATTCATGAAATTCCAATAAAATTGTTGGTTCTGATGATTTTTATTGTTTATAAGGACTCTGACTCCACTTCGGCAGCATAGCAGTTGCCACCGAAAGAGAACGAAGCCGACAAAGAAAAGAGAATGTAAGATGATTAGTGCACAATCAGACTTGCATGATCACGAAGCTTCTTATGAGTGAAGAGAAAGTGCTTTTCCTTGAACTCTGTAGAAACAGGGCGAGAGGAAGTTGTCAGTTGCTTAATTTGAGAACAAAGGTGGTGAATTGTTGTCATAGAGCCATACTGGTGCTAAATGCTCTAAGAATGTATTTGAAAAGACCTGTCCCTGAAAACTGTGAAATAATTACCACATTCAAATCTTCTCTTACTTAAATGTATTCTTTCAGATTTAAGTGTGGAAGAGGGAGATTTTTTTATGTTCTGCAAATAATATGAGGTATGCATCAATTGTTTCAATACTGTAACAGAATGCTTAGCAGCAATGGGAAAATTTTGTGTATATTTCAAAATACAGTCAGTGTTGGTTTTTTTTCCATTGCTTGAAGCTGCCATGAAAGTGTAGGACACTCCTTGTTAAACCCAACATTTTTGCAATTTATATATATTAAAATCTATTTACCAAAGGAAGATACTTAAAAGAAAAAAATTATGATTCTGTTCTTATCATTGCGGAAAATTAAATTACATAGTGAATTATGGAATAGGATTCTAATGAGTTGTATCATTCATAAAGTGAGTCTAACTTCGATTTTTAACTTCCACTTCTGTGTGTATTGATTGCACCATTAATCTTTGTACTGACCCTGTTACTTCTGATATTATGCGATGGAGACTTACTTCTTTGTATTTTCATCATTTACTTTAACCCCCTGACCTTCATACACACTTGTAATGATGTTAAATGAGTTTTATGTAGGTTACTGAAACATTTGTTGTGATAGGAATCAGTACGTGTGGTAATAATATGACTGGATGGAAACAACATAACAGATGAAGCTGGAAGTTTGTAAGAATTTCTACAAATGTAACCATGAAGATCAAAGAGATAGGGTTCTTTTTATAAATAAATATGAAGTTCAGAAAAAAATGAAACGGTATTTGTTGATGAATATGTTTGTTATTTTACTGTAATCTACATAATGTGCTACAAGAAAGGACCTGTAAGTCAATCATTAACTTATTTCAACCAGAATGGTAATTCAACAGTTCTTCCTACTCATCCAAACCAGATGTCATTATTTACTTTTTGTAATTAATGCAATTTTGTAGAAAAACTATTTTTTGTGTGTTCAAAACTACAGGCTGAGAAGAAATACAAGCTTATTATATGTCTATGAATCCTAAAATTAAAAATATGGTGGGTCTAATCAGGCAGTTATGTTTCATGAGGCAGTGAGACATAGAATTTACACGTACAGAGACATCTTGGAAAAGCTTTTGTATTCTATTCTTTTGTTGTTCAGTTTGACATACGAATAACAATTTTTACGTTGCAATGATCGGCACCACAGTGAATGAGTTTGTATTGCCGAAATCATAAAACCGAATGAAATGCATGTTTAAGAACATTCTCAAGTGAAATTGTCTTTTGGATGAATATTTGCTTTTTATTAAATTCATTTATTTGAGTCTTTTTGTGGAAATTGGGCATAAACCTGAGAAAAGTTGAACAAATGGCTCACATAAAGCTACAGCAAGAAGAAATTAAAATTGCACAGTAAATTTTGGTAGAGCATATTTCCTGGTTGCAATTTGCCTGCTCACATATGTTCACATTTCACAAGTTTTGTCTTAATTCTTTCACTGTTTCAGATAAATTATTCAGAATTTCCCTCTGTAATTTATTCCAGTCCTTAACTCCCTTACAAAAGAAAATTTCCCAATACCTTAAGCCAGAAATCAAGTGGTAATTTGTGGTCATGGTTATCTTTTACCTTTTAAGTACTATTCCAAATTCTTCTAATAACCATCCAGGCTTCATTGCCAGTATTTGCCCTATACGCTCTCAGCACTCTCTTCACTTGCCTCTGGAATTCCGATGACTGGAGGGTGAGTGGTGACACATGCTCTGACATGGAGGATGTGGGTTCAAATCCCTGTCTAGCTATCCAAATATTGGTTTTCCATGATAACTGGGATAGTTCCTACAAAAACAACAAAGCTGAATTCCTGCCTTTTGCCTGACTTCTCCCTCCTTCCATTCTGTAGTTTTACCATGCATTTTGCTGCATAACCGTGTGGTTTGTTCGTCTTATAACTGTAAAGAATCCAGTCCTTTATATTTCAAACAATTTTAAACGTTTATCACTGTGCTTCCTTTTTCTCCTCAAGGAACTGCATTGTAGGCATCTCATACCCGAAAATGCAAGGTTCTTCTTTTCACAATGACTAGTATTCTTAGCAACCAATCTATGCCTTTTTTTCATTTTCTCTAAGAGCAATCATTATTGAATTTCATTGATGCTCAAAGAACAAAATATAATTCTTATAAAAAATATTTCCGTCATGTCACAATTTGTTCATTGTTCTGTTGATGTAAACTTTGATTAACATTTTTCTTTCTGCCGCACAAGTGCCATCTTGTTTGGAAGATCACTCATTAGTAAAAATGCAGAGGGTAAGCTGAACTTAAAGGCAGACGTGAAAAAATTCGAATTATAGAGGTTTCGACTTACACCTACAAAAGCCTCTCCAAGTCAAAACTTGTTTGACTTGCAGAGATTTAGATTCTATCCAACCTAATTTTTATTTATAGAGGAGAAATAAATAAAAATTCATGTTACAGAAGCAACGTTTGTTTTCATCTTAAGAATTTGTAGGTACACGTAAACATCAAAAGAAATCACAGATAAGATAACATATATAGATTATGCAAAATATCAAAAATAGAATTTTTTGTGATAAATAATGTGAGCATAGCATTGTCTATTTATAGTATACAGAGCAGAAAATATTTTTTCTTCTGCATTGTTGAATTACTCTATAAAATTCCTTAACATAATTTAATGCTACTCTTGCCTCTTTGGCAGAAACTGATAGAGCGTATGGTGCATTACTTGAGTCTTCTGCTTCATTAATTTCAACTTTTAGAGCAACTGAATCAATAATTTTGTCATCAGATAATGATCTAGCAGTGATAACTTCATCATCACATTTAACAAAGTCCTCAAAAGATATTCCTGTGTCAAATACCACTATCCTTCAGTCTGCAGGAGACTGAATAGAAATTTCTTCAACTTTAGCTTCTTCAGTAGATGACGATAGAAAACTGCAGTGTACAGAACAGTTTTTTATGGTACTCGTACATACATTTTGCCACACTTTGTCAACCATTCTCATTGCTTGTAACATGTAAATAGTAGAATTCGTGTTTTCTTCCAAATTAATCAATATGTTCTAAGCTAGTTCCATTCAGTATAATGACTTAAAGTTTTTAATGTTGCCTTGGTCCATTTGCTGAAATTTTGATGTTTTATTGGCAGGAAGATATTGAATTTTAACTGCTTTCATTTTTGGTATATCATTAAATGCCATACACTTATCAAAGAACAACAGAATTTTTCTTTTCTCTTTAGCCATTTTCTTGTCAATTTTTATGAGCCAGTACCTAAGTATGTATAAAATAACTGCCAATGGAAAACTATGTTATCAATATTGAGGATGAAAATGTTTAGTACCTAGAAGTATTGCTGAATATAAGCAAAATTTATGGTTTCCTTCGGCACGAATTAGTTATCTAAATGCTGGTACTACAATGAACAATTATACAAAAGTAGTCAGTATTTGTATAAACAATTGTTTGAATGATTCTATGCTTTCTAACAAAGGACAGCAGTAGACATCTCAAAATTATAATCTCCAGTATTATATTGTACAAATACCCTCTGCATTTTTACTAATAACGGATCTTCTAAACAAAATGGTAGGTATGGGGTAAAAAGAAAAATAACACACAATTATGGCTTGAATATCAGGCAAATAAAAGAATGACAAGCAGAGTTTACAGAGTAGTAATAATAATGAATAAATGCAAAACTTTAGCTTAAGAAAAGAGTAGAATCTGGTTCGTAGTTAGTACTATAAGTTACATCCTATCACCTCTGTGTCATTTGTATCTCCCCCATTGTTGCAGTGCTTTACCATGATCAACCCAAATGTTTCCAGATCTTCCTGTGAAGGTGGTGCAGTGCACACAGGTAGCACATTGCAAGTGTTACACTATACAATACAATACAATCATTTTCCATTGATCCCAATATAAGAGACTGGCTCTGTGAGATGTGGAAAGTTGTCAATTTACAGATAAACAGTTGCATAACAAAATAATAAGTATTGCAAGGTGAGGGGCGATGGGATTATTGAAAGGAGGAAACTTGTTTCATGATAGAACTGAAGGAAATGTGCTGTCATAGTTATATGGTTGGGGTTTGGGAAATTTGAAGTCTGAGGCAAACTGTGTGACAAGAGCTGGTATGGGTTGTTTGTTGGACTGAATTGATCTCAGTGTAACACTGGAAGTTGCTTATATATCATCTTTAATGTGTTTTGTTGTAGATAAGGATAATTTGGAATATGAGAGGAGGAATGATGATTCATGTGAAGTGGATGCCTAAATGTTACAGGAGGGAGTGTTTGTTGTGAAATGTTTTTCTGTTGTTAAAGCAAAGGTATTGATACACTTTGGTTGGTTTGATGTGACATTTAGTTGGCTGTTGATATGTCAAGAAGATGGAATAAGTGCAGAAATTGAAAAATATTAAGTTGAGAGTGTTGTAGGAGCTGAGGTTGTCAAGGAAAATCATAAGGCTGTTTTCTCCATGCTTTCAAATTATAAAAATATTGTATTTGAATGTGAATTATGTAAGGTTTCTGAGAGGAACTTGACCTAGGACTGACAGTTGAAGGGGGCAAAGAGATAGGTTATCACAGCAATGTAGTTATTCATTCAGTGCTGCTTTAACTGGGATACAAAAGAAAATTAGTTTCTATTTAGAATCAGTTTGGCTGTGGAAGTGAGAACAGTGCCAGGAATCCTGAATGAAGGGAATTTTTATTAAGAAATGCCATTGCGGCACAGTGCTGTAGGGGATGTGACACAAATTGTTACAGCAATAAATTTGACATGAAGTGTGTAAAGATGATGTGAAGGTAGCAAATTTTTAACTGTAGAACACTACTTCCATACACCAAAATTGTACAGTATTCAGGATTATTTTGTAGCAAGAGTTCAGCTCTGTACTACTGAGAATGAAGAAGTATATTTCTATACTAATGAGAATGAAGAGGTATTGAAAAATTTGGAGTATTTGGAAACATTAAAACAAATTAAAGGTGTCTGTAGTAGTTGCTTGGGAAATGATATACCTGTGTGAATAAATTTAAGAATCAGTTATGAATATTGGCAGATATATGGAGATTTTTCAGCAGTTATTTACGAAAACCTAATTAGGACAAAATCGCTTTAGAAGAGAAAATACAATAAAAAATACAGTTTTTAATTTTTTTAATGATGCAAAGAATGTTTGAGGAATTGCTGTTTTAGCTACATCAGTGAAATGACTTATAGATTTTTCATTAAGGTGCTGTATTCAGGGCCGGATTAAGACAGCGCGGAGCCCGTAGCAAATGTGAAGAAGAGTCCCCCTTGATTTTTGCTGTCCGAAAGAGAATTGTAGAGCTAAAAAATAAATCGCCGATCCCTAAGAAGTGCGAGGTAGAAGGCGCGAGGCCTGTAGCATTTGCTACCTCCTGCTACGTGGTTAATCCGGTACTGGCTGTATTACAGTTTAATATTTGTCGTATTGACTGTAATGTATAATGTGCAGTAGATGGTCACTGTGCCATATGTATTATTGAAAAATGACTGTAGTCCCATTAAATTAAAGTAAATGAGATATATTTTGATCTTTCACAGTTTGTTGTGAAATGTGTCCAAATCATGGAAGCATTGGAAATCTTCATTTGTGCTTAACCCTTTCAGTTCAGACATAAAAGTTCCCTCTATCTAATTTTGAACAACAGAGAAGGTTAAGGTAAAGAGATATATTAGTGAACAAGTCATTATGCATAGAAAACAATGCTGATTAAGGGGGGGAATAAACTTTTAAGAAGTGTGGCATACGGAATTTAAACTTGTACATTGTAAAAAAGGAAAATTGAAGCTTTTTCAGTGAGATGGTTTAGAAGAATGTTGACAATAATGAGGATTGATAAAATAAAAAAATGGAATTGATGAGTGAAGAAAGGTGGTGTAACAAATAGGATGATGGCTCACATTTTAAAACATTCAGAATTAATTAGTTAATTTAGAGAACAGCTGAAATTAATAACAGTATGAGAAAGCAAATATTATAATATATGAATCAGATAACCAAGACTGCTAAGATGAGACATACTGAATATTTGGAGATGAATAGGTTAGGTAAGGATAAGAAGAGGATGAGTGTCACTTGAAACATGCCAAGAATTGGGAATAAATCTTTCTGGGTTGTGTTTCATGTATTAGAGGATACAATTAATTTTTAAGCTTTTAAATATTCCTCTGCAGAAGCTCAATCCCCCCCCCCTCCTTTTTTCCCTTACTCGAATATTTACGAATATGATTTTATTTATTTATTTTTAAGTTTTTTATTTTCGGTTTCTTGTGGCTTGCCCAATTTCTTCAAGAGATTTGTTCTTACTGAAGTCCAGTGCTGATAATACTGTGCAAATGCAGTTATATATTAAAGACAAAGAAACAAATCAAAATTCATGAAGGGGTTATCATGCAGCATTGGTTAAACAAAAAGCCTTTTATGTTTAATCTTTCCTTTCTTTGTCACATTTCTGTTTTTGAGCTAAATAACAATTTCTTTGTTCCCATTCAAAGAAAGGAACATTATCAAATGTTCTGAACATACTTATCTCTACTCCCCAGATAATGACGTTATAATTAAGGAAGCTTCAAGTTTGCATAAAGTGAACAGCAAAATCTTTCTTATGCCTGAAGTGTTTTGACACCTTATTTTTATAATATGTGTAAAATTGAGATATCAGTGAATTAGCAAATAATTGGTTAGATGTGGCAGCTACCATCTTTTATCATTACATAGATGAGGCTGATAATACACAGTGCCAAAATTTGTGTGTAAATATTGCAATGGGAGTTGATGTGATACGTTATGCAGTGCATTTGCCCTTAATTTATTATTAATAATAATATTTAATAGAAAGAAACAATGTTTCATTAGTATATTTTTGAGAAGTGCAATGACGTTTTGCATGTAATTTTGAGAAATTATAATAAATATAATTTAATAGCATCTTCTTAATACATTTGCTTCTTATTCCTTTCCTTGAATGCTGTCCAGGTACAAAACACTGCTTATGTAGCAGGCATCAGTAGTTAATTCTGTTGCAAACATCTTTTTACTATCATTTTTTTAAAACATCAATAGTACATCATTCCACTGATACTTATAGAATGATTGTTGTGATTATCTCAGTCTGAGTTTCGTAGATGCCAATCTTTTTGATTGATTCAATGTCTTTCAAGCTTTTCCAAGTTAAACAGCTATGAGAGTCACTTTTAAAGTTTTACGAAAACAATGAAAGAAACACACTTTTTGTATAAATTGTTTCTCAAAATTTATGATTTGTTTTCATTTATAATTTGTACATTTTTGAATACGTTAAAACCAATTCTTTAAACATTTTTCCACTCTCATTTTTGTAAGTCGAAAGCATGGTTTTGGAAAGATGCAATAGCTTCTTGAGGTGATAAAATTGCTGTCCATGTCATTTTGTTTGACATTTGGATCAAAAAGAAGTCTTTGGGATCAGGTGAATATGAGCAATGAAATGTAAAGTTATTCTTTTTCTCCCTCAGATAATCAATTGTGAGAATGAAGATTTCAGCATTGTGTTGCTGAAATATAATCTTCACAGATTCACTGCCGGGTTTTATGAGCATGCTGTGACAGTTGTTACTGCACTGCCATTTACCCATTGGTGCACAGAGCGAGAGAATTTTTTAACTCCGACAGCCTTCCAGTGCAACTTGATGATGTTGGAAGACAGGCTTTTGATGTCATTCTATACAGTCTTCTTCAGGTTTTATGTGCATGCTGCGACAATTGCAACTGCACTGCCATTTACACATTGGTGCACAGAGTGAGAGAATTTTTCAACTCCAACAGCCTGCCAATGCAACTTCAATATTTTCACCTCAACTTCAAGAAGAATGGGTTTACCGATTAACAGATAGAGTGAGCATTTTGGGAAAAGACATCAAAATGTGGAGTAGAGCAAGAAGATCAACCAAAGACTCGGTACTTGTGTAACATCTCCACAAGAATTGGGAGCATACTGGCCTGAAACGGAATTAGGAGCATATTCCATCTTCCTGTTATAAGTTGTGACTGCCTGCACCCAGTGAAGGACAATTTGGGGATAAATACACTGTGAGTCGACAGCATGCTACTGTAATGTGGTAAGATCTATATTGGTCAGACTATCCACACCACCAAGTCCTATGTTGCAGAGCACAAATGCAACATCTGGCTGTCTCAGTTGGAGACATCTGCTGTCCCTGAACACGTAATAGAAAATAGCCGCAAAATCGACTTTGGGTATGTGAAATTGGATAAAAACAAAAGGATAGTGGTGTACTGCTAGAAAATTAATCCTGATAACCAAATCTCAGTTGGATTATTAAGCCACTCAGCAGACCACTGGCATGCTAAGGTGAGAAAAAATACTAAACCACAGTCAGTACAAACAATGGAGCAAGGTGGAGGGTAGTGGATGAGCATGTTGCTATACTACTGCATAGATGCCCAAGCATGGCATTGCAGTTCCTGTTCTACATCCATACTCTGTAAGTCACAAACATTGTGGGTGGCAGAGGGTGCTAAGCACCAATCCTAAACCCATGCATTCAAATCCCAAATGGTATGAGGAAAGAAGGAATACATAAAAGCATCAGTACGGCATCTTATTTCTCTAATCTTATCCCTCCTGTCATTGTGACCTAAATAGGTTGGCGGAAGAAGTATTTCATTGCACTCGAAATTTAAAGTTTTTCGCATATTCTCCAATAAATTCGAATGCAAGCTACGTCGTCTATCTTCCAAACTATCCCAGCCCAATCTATGTATCAATTCTGTGACCTTTCATAAGGGCCGTAGCAACCAGTTACGAATCGAGCGGCTCTCCTCTCCACTAAGTCAATCAGAACCTGATGATACGGATCCCAAACTCCACAACAGTAATCCAGATGCGGGCGCACTTGTGTTCTATACGCTATCTCCTTTGTATGAGTATTACAATTCCTCAAAATACGACGTATGATGGGCAATTTACAATTCACCTTGCCTACGACGGAAGCTATGTGCATGTCCCAATTAATGTTGCTTTGTACTATCACCCCCAGATACTTCAGGGAATCAACCGTGTCAACAGCTGACTTGCTTATTTTGTACTCGTGAACAAACTGATTCTTTTTGTTACTTATCCGCATTGCCTTACACCTTTTGCAATTAAGTGTAAGCTGCCATTTACGGCACCAATCGAAAATAGCATCCAAATCGCACTGAATTTCTAAACAATCGTTGGGGCACCTTATTTCCCTATAGATAAAATGCATCGTCGGCAAACAATCGCAACCAGCATTTGACGTTGTCACCTAGATCGTTTATAAATATTAAGAAAAGAAGTGGTCCTATTACACTTCCTTGAGGAACGCCCAAAGTAACATTTATCTTAGAAGAGGCTTCCCCATCGACGTACTGTGATCGATCAGTTAGAAAATCACGTATCCACTCGCAAATCTGAGCCGAGTCGCTAAAAGTCGGTTGTGTGGTACAGAATCAAAAGCTTTCTGAAAATCCAAGAAAACTGCATCAACTTGTGAACCTGCATCAATAACTTTCATTACGTCATGCGAAAATAGGGCTAATTGTGTTTCACATGATCTCTTCTTCCGAAATCCGTGTTGACACAGTGTAAGTAACTCGTGCTCATCTAGAAACTTCATAATGTTCTAGCATATGACATGCTCCAGAATTCTGCTGCAGACAGATGTTAGTGATATGGTCATTAATTCCTACTTTCTTGAAAACGGGAATTAACTCGGCTATTTTCCAGCTAGGAGGTACTTGTCTCTCTTCTAAAGATTTACGGAATATATCTGACAGAAATGGTTCAATTTCCTCTGCGTATTCAGAAAGTACTCTTACCTGTATACCATCGGGACCCGGCACTTTACCCCACTTCAGGAGTTTTAATTGCTTTACAATTACGTACGCTATCAATTTCTATTGGATCCATCTCTAATTCCACACGATGTGGTAAACTGGGGATGTTTTCCATGTTTTTATGCGTGAATGAATTTTTTAAGTCGGTGTTAAATACGATAGCCTTGTCGCGGCTGTCTCCAACTTCCTGTCCGTCTTTTATTAGAACTGGCTAATTGTTCCCACTACAACTAACTTTTTTTACATAGGACCAAAATTTCTTCGGGTTTTCAGTGAGGCTTTTAGAGAGAGAATTGGCACGGAAGTCGTTAAAGGCCTCCTGCATCGCATTCTTAACATGTCTGCTTATCTCCTCTAACTTATCTAACTCAGTCCGAAGCATCATCCTTTTTGATCGTGCATGTAACTTCCTTTGCTTTTTGAGTAACCTTTTAACCTCCCGTGTGTACCATGGGGGATCGTTCCCTTCCCTGATTGTCCATTTCGGTATATGCATGTTCATACCTTCCCCGACTATACGTAAGAATCGAAGCCACCTCTCTTCAACGGTGCCTCCTGCTACTAAGTAGGTATGGTAATTATGCCTGAAATACGCTCTAAAACACTCTTTTGAAGCCTTTTCAAATCTGTAAACGATCCTTTCTTTACTCTTTTTGCGCGTGGTTGTTAGTTTTACTGTAGCAATTACAGCTTTGTGATCACTTATTCCCGCGGTGGTAGAAATATCCATGAATAATTCAGGCTTATTTGTAACGACTATATCCAAAATATTTTCGCTACCGTTGAGGCATCGCGTTGGTTCAGTTACAAGCTGCTCAAGATTGTGATCAGAGAAGAGGTCCAGAATTATTTCGCAAGCTGCTTTATCCCTGCCCCCAGTAACGTGAACGTAATTAGTCCAGTCGATATCTGGCAAGTTAAAGTCACCACCTAGTATTATCGTATGGTCCGGAAATTGCCGAGTTATATAATTTACATTATTTCTAAAGGCCTCGGCAATATTTACGCTTGCATCTGGTGGACGATAGAAGGAGCCTATCGCAAGTTTTGTCCTAGCTACGTTGAGCTTGATCCATATGATTTCGCAGACACTATCGACATCTATTTCGCTACATGGGAGGTACTTACGAACAGCTATAAATACACAGTACAAGCATAAGACCTAAGAAGAAGGCAGAGAATGCGATCAAAAGCTTGTCTTTCAACATCAACCTGCAAAAATTATATTTCACATAATCTTTTTTTTTTTACTCTGTGTGAGAGCCTGTCATGGTGGAGAATGATGTGACATTTCCTAATTTGCATTAAAGAATTCTGGAAAATAAATTGTATATTATTTATCACGAACCTTTCTTCAATCATCTGAAGCAATGACCAGGACATACTGGTATAACAAAAGAAATGAGATAATTTTCACGGTAGTGCTTCACAAACAAACAACTTTTGTTGTATGTTGGAACACCAAAACAAGTGATTGTTGCTGGTTCAAGTATATTCAAATTTTATGTCCTATTATGATGTTGTATAAGGATTTTTCTATCCTTTGGTTAAATTTTTAAGCATTTCCTTACATCAAATGATAGGAGCCTGTTTTGAGCTTCAGTGAAGTTGTGTGGAATCCATCAGGAACAGATCTTTTTCACAGCTAACTGTTCATGCAAAATAGAATGTACAGCAGTCTTCGATTTGCCTAAGGCTGCCTCTATCTCACGGTAAGTCACACGCCAATCCTCTTCAGTATTGTTGTGCACAGCACCAAAGTTGTTTTCAACAATAGCTGATTTTGGTCGATCTTCACAAAATTCATCACTGACAGTAGCATGACCATTACAAAATTCTGCAAACCAATTGAGAAGTCTTTTCTTATGGGGATTGACCAAAAGTTGAACAAAATGGTTCGAGGCGCTGTTGTTGAGTTAAGACTTCACTAAAATCGTCCAATGAAAACCTTCATTTAAAAATTACCATTTTTCACAACTTCCACTGTAAACAAATTAGTCTGCTAATTTCTAAGGTGCAACTGTTTTAACAATAACAAATGCAAATTTTACAGCTATAGTTATGTCATATCTCAATAGTGCCATCTGGTGGTTGTTTGTAAAAACTTAAAAGGTGACCCATGAATACTCTGAAGTACTGGAAGATGGCAGCAAGAGGAAGGGGGGTTAAGAAAAATATAGTTCACAGTTTGTTATTAAATAATAATCAATCCATTGAAATTTGCAGCTATGTATTCCCACTCAGTTTTAAAAACTGATTAAGCAAAAGAAACCATTATTTACCATTGCTCAAGTTAAAATTTCACTGAGTCACAATACACACAAAAAGAAGTGCTGAAATTGTGGACAAAGTGAATGCTCGTTGGAAGAAAATTGACTTCTAATACTTAGGAATATTGAAAAGGTGACAATGGAGGAGACAAGATATTTAACATGCACAAAAGAACATTTAAACACTATAAATATTTGTGAACTAACAAGAGGAATAAAAGGGGAAAAATAATAGAGAAAATAGGGATTTGGGAAGAAAATATGTCCAATTTAAAACAATCAACAAAATTTAAATGATTGGACATAGGTGAAAACAGTTTTGCTGTAGAAGAACAGATATAAGCAGTGGGACCAGAAGAAACACTTAGCTTCAAACTAAGTATTCTGAAATGTTAGTTCCTATTATCCATTGCTATTTGTTTCCACAGTTTAATATGAACACATTATATGTGCCACGAAGGATCCCATTAATCCAAACACTAAAGCAATAGTTGAATTGTTAGTTTGATGGATTTTTATTTGGTAGCTACAGGATGATATGTTTTCCATTTAAATCCAGTATATCTTTGACTGTTAAACTTAAAAAACAAGTTATAAATGTGAAACTGATTTATGAATTAAGAAAAGGTTGAAAAAGTAAGCCCATCACTCAGTGCAGGTGAAAGCAAAGAACATTTTGGTATAAATCTTAAGTGTGTTTGGAGGTCAGACAGAATGACAAGTGGATCAGATGTGTTCACACTGACACTCACCATAGGATTGAAACCAGATATCAATTAGGCAAATCTTGGTGCGTACACATCCGATTCCCTTACCGTGTATCACATCTCTAAATATGATCAAGATTTTTATTGAAATATTGTAAACTATGTTTATTTCTTCACCAATACTCCACTGCTCTGTGTTAAGTCATGGGTGTTCTTTCCATATACTTCCTTATTTTCACTGTACCATAACATTTTCAGTGTCATTAATATTGTAATTGAAACAAGTGTTTGTTACACAGCAAAACTTGGTCTAATTAAACAAATACCAGCTATGATACTGAATCAAGAAAAGGCACTAGTGAGAATGTAGTGTAAATAATATTCTTAGAATTAATAGATTCGAAGAATTATGAAAATCGGCTTATAATTCCTCAAGATGTCACTTGAAGTAGAATTCTGCTAATGACTGGTATTTAGGACAAGATATTTGAAGAACCTTCACAGTTGTTTACTATCACTTAAAAATGATTATTATAAAATTCAGTGAGCACTTTTACAAATAATAGTAAAGAATATATCAAAATTTGATCTGATTGTATTTGTCTGTGAATGTGAAATTTTATGATAGTCAGGTTATTATTATTGATTGTATGTCAGGTCTGTTGAAAGGAAAAAGATGAATCAGGTGGTACCTGAGATAGATAAAATATTATTTTAAGACAGCTAAATTATCACATACAATGATTAAGTATACCAGACAAACGTGTAAAATGTGGTCACCAGTTCATATGAAAAAAGTATAATTTTTCTGCTTTAGCGAATATGAGTGATATAGCTGAGATACTGCGATATTCCGAAAATTCTCCAATACTAAGAAAAACTAGAAATTTTACCAGAGTGAATTACCTGGAAATTTATTTTCTGCTTGAATAGCTTGCTATGAAAGGAAGCATGATCATATCAAATGCTGCTAATAGGCATGATGTTAAATAAAAGAAAATGGGATATACCAGAGAACTAAGTGAATTGGGTTACAAATTTGATCAGACCATTGCTTGTATATGGTGATGTATTATGGACCCACATTTTGGGTAGCATATAAACAAGTTGTAAGAGGAGCAAGAAAGGGTTGCTAGATTTCTCTGGAAATTACAGCAGCACACAATCAGTCCCCAATATGATAAGAGTTGGAATGGGATTCATTGGAAGATGAGGAAGATTAAGAGAATCATGGGAGTGTAAAAGACTTATATTGGTGATGAGGTGTTGAAAGATATTGGTGTAAGAATTAAGAGTAGTGCATGGAAGGGAAAAGATCACCATGACCACAAGCTGGCACTCGATTTCAGGAACAAGGGCGTGGGAAGATTTTCTTTCATAGTCAAGAGTGTCAGGAATTGGAATAAATTACGAAGAGAAATGATGAATAATTTACCAAAAACACTGACAGAATTAACAGTTGAAATTTGTAGAGTAAAAGTAGGAGGGTGCAGGAAACTGTAAAAAAAAAAATGTGTGTAGAGAATTGTCACTGGAGCGTGCAGTCCATGCCAGTTAAATTTTAAAAACCAGTATGCAAAATAACTGTCCAGTGTGTAAGACAAGGATGTTCTTTATCACATACATTAATGAACTTCTACATCGATGTCATATGCAGCTGGAAAGCAAGATTATTACAAAAATATCACAAAAAATTACAAACCATGAAATTATTGTTTGCATATGTTCAAGTAATCCTAACAGACAGAAGATGTTCTACAAAGATCAATTTATGATCTGCTTTTATTAGTGTAATCTTAAAGTGCAGAAAAAATCAGTAGACAAAACCAGAAGACAAGCATTTGCAAGAAAATGTTTGACTAGATAAGGATTTTAGTAGCAGACACATGGGTAGAGCAAGGTTACAGAATTTAAATACCTACGGTGCATTTTGCTTCTACAATATTAAGGATGAAGATTTTAAAATTAAATAATTTCAGTACATTTCTGGTATAGTTAAAATAACTTTACAAGGAAGTGCAAATGTTTAGACCACAATAAATTTTCCAAAATTATGGTGATTCCATTACTGCTTTATGGAGCAGAATACTGTACCCCAAAAAATGAGAAAACAAATAATTTGCATGGAAGAATTTAAATTTAAGATATCAAAGCACAGACAGGATTAATTTCAAATTTTTTAGTCGGCTCATTTCTAATTGTGCCAACAAGCTTCTTCTGTGGTTTACACCATCTTAAATCTTAGTCCCCAATGGTATCAAACCTTTTTCAAATTGTCAGTAACTGCTTCTCATCCTTAATTACAATTATCACCACTTCCTTTCAGTATTTTGATCCTAGAATTAAGATCCATAGTGTTATATTCTGAAATTATCATTATTATTTCATGGATTAGATTTTATTTGTCACTTCACTTGCCTATTGCATGATGGAACTACAAAAGTTTTGCAACTGTGTTAAGGCTATAATGACAAGTACATCATTTATATACAGCCTAAAAAAAAAAAAAAAGTGAAGTACCCAAATAGGGAGGAGGAAATGAAATGAACTTCAGGGGTTAAGAGGGTATGTGATATTATTTCAATGATTATAAAATCATGTTAAATTTAAAAATATCTTGGCAGTTTGAGCTCACTTATCAGTATGACACTGTAACCCTTCTGATGCAGATGCATGCGTTGATTCTGTTTGGAAGGGTCATAAAGTCATAGTATCCTCTCCTGAGGCAAGCTGGCCCACAAATGTTGTAACTAACCTTAGATATACTGGAACTGGACCAGAGTTAACGTCCAAGCTGGTCCGCACATATTGTATTGAGGACAGATCTGGAGATCTTGTGGGTTATAGGAGTTTATTTATTTCTTGTCAGAAACATATTGGTACACGATTACAAACATCATATTGTACTAAACCAAAATGTGGCCATTTCCAATGCATTTTCGGAGGCCTCGTATTGATCAACTTCCGAGCAGGATGTTAAACACAGTCGACAGGGCAGCATGTGCTGAACAGGCCGATCTTCTCCGCAGTCACACAGATGTCATCGATCTCTGCATAGCCCCATCTTACCAGGTTGACTATGGATCTTCACACTCCTGATCTCGACCTTTTCAGAGACTTCCATACCAACCAACCCTTGTCAGAGCCAGGTGGTAAATATTCATACAATCTTCCCCATCCATGTGGAAGGGGAGCCTTAGCTTCCCACAGCTTTCTCAGTTGTAGTTGTAAGTTCCTGTGATGTTCTTGGGAAACTTTTCTAGGACTTAAGTGGTTACGGGAGTGTCATAACATCACGCAGACAGATCATACAGACAAATGCCATGTGCGGACGAGCATTGTCCTATTGAAAAATGGCAGCACTATACGGTATGTCAGAGTTCCCTCAATCACTACCAGGTGTGAAGTCATACCCAATGATTCCCCACAACATGGTGCCAGGAGTAACACCACTGTGCCTCTCCAAAACACTGGAAAAATGGGACCTCTCGTCAGGTAGTTACCATACTCGCCGACGATGGTCATCTGAGACAGTGCAGTACGTCATTCATTGTGTTAGTAATTATGCACTACCTCATCACAGGAAAGTATGCTGACCACCTGAGGAGAGGTACCATTCTTTCAATGTTTTGTGGAGGCACAACAATGTTATTCCTGGCACTACGGTATAGTGTGGGGAGCTATCGGCTAGGTCACAGCTGGTAGTGATTAAGGAAACTTTGATGGCACTGTGGTATGTCAAGGACATCTAGCATATTCACATGTAATCTCTCATGTGACAGTATTGTAATGCCATTTTTCAACAGGACAGTACTTGTCCATATGCAGCACTCGTCTCCATGAACCGTCTGCATGATGATGTGTTACTCCAATAGCCATCAAGATCCCCATATCTGTCCCCAATACAATGTGGGACCAGCTCAGACATTAACTCTGTTCTAGTGCAAGTGTCCAGGATATCTAGGGCCAGTTACAATAGCTGTGGACCAGCTTGCCTAAGGAGAGGATATAACAGCTTTATGACACCCTTCCCAACCGAATCAGTACATCCAGGCCAGACATAACATAATAAGTGAGTTCATACTGCCAAGCTCTTTTCATATTTGATATGATTTTGTAATCAGTGAAATAACATCACATACTCTCTCCATGCGTGAAGTTTTATTTCATTTCCTCTCTCCTTCTGGTTTCACTTTTTTTTGTCAGGCAGTGTAGTTACCAGCCACGATAGCAGTCATGACCTCTTAATAACTTTGTTACACCAGTTGCTTATGGAAACTAAGTTCATTATTGACAATAATTTCAGAACACCTCTTTACTGTGTATCTGCAAGGTATGATTAATAAACTTTGTTAAAAGTCTACATGTGCTCTGAGAAATGTTTTATGATCAGAAACTTGATTTCTAAATCGATGTTCAGCAGTTATTTTCTATATGATGTTGCCTGGTCTTTCAATCCATCTTTCTCATTGCCTATCTTTTTTTATGGCCCTTAAACCAAGGATTTGTCTAAATCAGTTGCATACTAGTCTTATTAAAAGTAAATTATCATATAACTATTGAATAAACAGTACTTACTTTCCTTACATGATAACAATAAACTTCAGATGATTGTGCTTTGTCATTTGTATAAAATATATATTTCTAGGCACAAGGATGGTATAATAGCAGCCAGTCATCTGTGCCATGTGTTCAATCTCACTATATACTTGTGTGAAGCAGTGAGATGTCCCATTTTAAGCTGTTCATCTTGGATCTATGCTCACTTTCTTGAGTTTCAGAATCCTCCTTATTGCTTGTGGAAGATCATTAACTGTCATAGTTGTTCTTTGATTTAAACATCAGTGGCTTTGGTATTTCAATATAGAATAGGAATATGGAATAGGAGCGTATGTGAGGTGAAACACTTCAAGACTTGAGTCTGGCACCTTAATGCCATTTAATGAATGGTGAGAGGCACTTTCCCACTTCCTACTCCATGCAACAGTGCCTGTTTGTATTCAGTTTGTGTGTTACAATTCCGGATTATGGATACAGTTCGTCTATGGAAGTAGATTTCTGACATCTCATTACAGTTCAAGCAATACCATTGACTAAGGTGTTCATGTTTCTAGAGTTTGCAGAAGCATTTCACACTGGGCAGCAAACACAAACATTTTAAGGGCTGATATCTTAATGTATTAGTCTTATTGCCATTTGCACTACTTGTGCTTATACGTAACTGAACTATTGCAGTGGATCATGATTTAATGTTTGTCTTGAGATTATAACTGCCCATTTGCTATGTCATTCATCAGTGCATGTTTTATTTCCCACTTTCTTGGTCACTATCTCCTGCAATTCCCCTAATTAATTATATATTGATAACTGTACTCACATGACAATAAATCCATCAGTTTGAATCAAAGTCTTAGCATTGGATCATACATTTTTAAGCTCAGAGGAAAAAGAAGACAGACGGAAGAATAAATAGCAAAACTGTATGAAGAATGGTGTGTTTGAAAAGAAAAAGATTGATACTAAAAATATAGTCAATCCAGTTATAATTACTTGATGATTTAAATTCAGGTAAGCCGACAGCAGTAAATAAGATAAACTTAGAGTGATTAAAAACTCCAGGCAGTGAAGAAGTTAAAATATTGTTGAGTGGTAGGTTAGAGATCTCGAAGTGCCAATAGATTTTCATGGAATTTTTATCAAAACATATAACAATTATTAATGTTAAAACTCTAATGTGGAGAGTGTATATAGAACAATACAAAGAAAAATGGAAGGAATATTATTTGAGGATTAATGTAGAATCATGGGTGGGAAGATTGTATGCAGAGAAGTTTCGAGTAGATAGATAAGGAAAAATTCATTGTGATGACAGATTGTCAAATGGAACAAGAAGTTTAAAATTTTAAAGAATTGTGATCTGAAAGCAAAGATATTTTTTAAAAACCTATATAAATAATAATGTTGCTATAATTAAAGTAGAAAATTAAGAGAGATAAGCATCGATTAAAAGGAAATGTGTGAAGTATGTATTCTTTCACCTCTGGTATTTAGATTATATGCTTAAGGGATTTTTTTTTTAATAATTAGGGCTTAATGGTGTCTTGATGTTAAGGTATTTAGAGGCAGGAGAATATGGGAAAATGATAAAATTTGGCCACGGCTTTTTTTATTTTATTTTTTTCTGAAGGAATATTTGCAACATTCACCTGGAATGATTTCATGGGAAACTGAAGTCTGAATGGCTGGACCAAGCTATATTCAAGTGTTATCTGGCAAGTGTTAAGACAGAGTATGGCATTTAGAAATAAAGGTTTGTGAGGAAATTATGTAATTAGCTTTGATTTTCTTGTGAAATGTGCTTCTTGCTGACTTGTCTGAAGATACAGAGAACTTACTGGATGGCATGAATAAATTGTTAAGAGACTAAACTTGACTCTGGAAAAGCAAAGATAGATGCAACAGAGGAAGCAAATTAATTATATTTGTTTCATTTTCAATTAGGAAAAGAATGGATGTAATGTTACATCAAAAAGTATGGTAAAGAAGGGAAGAAAAATTACAATATATTGTCACAAGATCCCTAAAGATGGTTAGATTAACTGATAATTACAGAATCTTATGTCGATGTATTACTCAGAAGTTTGTTATGTTACCAAGGACTATACAGAAGTGAATCTTGGATTTTTATTGATCAGAAAGATAAAAGAATTGAGATAAAGTAAAAAGAGATGATTTTAAAAGCTATGTCCACCAGTAAAGTAAAGATTGAATCAAAAATTATAAAAATTGTGTGCGAAGAATGAAGTTTATAGAAAAATCTCACAAAAGTTACAGGTAGAATTGTGGGTCACATTTTGTGATAGTAGAATTGTTTAATTTGACAGCAATTCAATTGAATTTAATATATATATGGTAGACGAAAATTGTAGAACCTGAAGCATATAATTATAGACAGATATACTGATATAAGGAATTGAAATGTGTTTTGAAGAGTTGAGGATGCAGTTTGCCAACAATGAAAATTCTAGCTTCAGCTTAAACATTTTCACTTATGGATATTCTAACCTTCTGGTATGATTTAAGAATAGAAATATTCCTAAAGGATGAAAGATTTAATTTTTCTGTTGTCCTCTAAAACCCCTATTTGGAAAAAATGGAAGCTGTTTTACCTTCAGAATATTTCTCCTTGGCAGAATGCAACTGTAATCGTATTAATCACATATACCTGCATCTTGTTAAAAGGTTTATACCATTAATTAGTCGGATATCTGAACTGAAACTCCACCAATCCTGGTTGAAACTGTAACCCAAGTGTCAACTTCAATTTCAGACCTCATTGTGAGGTCATATACAAAAAGAGTAATTTGTTCTGTTTTATATATTGTTGAGATAATTGGCAGACAATTTTTAAGTATGAAACCAACCTGTCTTTCTACAGAATAATAATTAATAGAAGTACAAAAAAACCTTACTTGCCTGATAGAAAGGTAAACAGAATTTAAACACATTCAGTGTTTGTGCCTACTAGTATCTGACTGTCACCTCCTATATCTAGTGTTTTTTTTTTTTTTTTTCCTCATCCTACTAAACATACATGATTCTAACATCATATTTCCATTTACCAGTCAATAAATTTTACATTAATTCCTTGTTTATGATAATGACATCAGATAAAGTGGCTTCCAGTTAATAGAATTTTTTTGAACAAGTAATGGGTATTTCATCAGAAGCCACAAGATATAAGTAAAATATCTTACACACTGACAGCAGCATTGAGTGAATTTTATTTAGTAACTAAATTAATTTTTATGTATTTAGGTGTTTTCCCCTTCTCTTAGATCATCACTGAATTAAACTGTTGACACTTAAATTACCTTTATCTGACATTCTGCCACTCAAATACTAATCTAAATACAATTATTCCCATGAAACTAAAATGATATACTACATGTCTTTCATTTATTCTATCTCCCTTTACAAGCAACAATCAGTGCACATCCTATTATGATTGGGTAAGACAACCAAAATCCCATGCATGATGCCTACAACAAAAAAGAAAGTTACATATAAATTAATTAAGCTTATGTAGCTGACATCTAAGATTAAGGAGAACTACAATTTTGTCAAACATTGAGCCCCAAACAAATGTTTATGTATGTATAATATATTTTCATATAATTAAATCCAAACAATAGTTTGGTGATTTGAATATTACTTATCTGGCTTGAGGACAGCAGCATTTAATGTCAGAGATAAGTCCATATCTGCTATTGAAGTATCTCACATAAACACAGTGGTGTAGCTATTGGAGGGCTAGGCGGTGCCATGCACCGGGGCCTCCAAGTTCAGGGACCCTACAAGCTCGGTCCCCAGGCTCAGCTCAGGGGGAGGGAGGGGGGACCAATGCTTAGGGAGCCCCTGCTATCAACAAACCTCACACGACTTGGTAGAGCTGGAAAAAAAAGGTCGCTTATCTGGCCTGAGGAACCCAGTATTATTATTATTTTCTCTCTCTCTCTCTCTCTCTCTCTCTCTCTCTCTCTCTCTCTCTCTCTGGGGCCCTTGTTAACCTAGCTACACTACTGCATATACAGTCACTGTTCAGATCAAGTGGTGTTCCATTATCCTAGTGTTATCTTATGTTGAAGCTGGCAAAGCTTATTCATAGAGGAAATTTAAGTGATAAACAACATCAGTCTATGATCACTATCAATAGCTGTATAGTGGACTAGTGTTGCCTTTTATTCATCTCTTTATCTGCATTTTTTTTTTTGGGGGGGGGGGGGGAGATGGGAGAGGGAAGGTTAGATCCTCTTATATCAATTACCTTGCAGTCGTCAGTAAACTACACTTCTGCATGTAAACAAGAATCTACCTGCAAGAATAGCGTAACTACCAGGCATTTCTTCACACTGCTGAATGTTCAACTGTATTAAAGTGTTAGTCATACTTGATTGCAAATCAGGTCAGTTTATTTGCCTGATCTAGGTCTCCTAAAATTGACTCTATCATTATAAAAGTTTCAAATATCTCCCATCCATCAGAAATGTCTTGTATTATTCCACCAGTATAACTAATTTTTCATCTTTCTACAATCCATATTTACATAATATTTTTACATTAATGCTTAAATGATCTTTTTTGCTCTTCTACCACAAATGCTTCCTCACATCCACTCTGTATACTTCATTTTCTACTGCTGAAGAAGGGCCTAAGCCCAAATAATTGATACAGTCACAAACAAATTGTTACATTTATATAATATAGACACATATAATTAAAGCCAAACTATAGTTTGGTGATTTGAATATTATTTATTTGGCTTGAAAATGACAGCATTTGATGTCAGGGATAAGTCACTGTCACTGTTCAGATCACCAAGTAGTGTTCAACTATCCTGTGTTTTCTTGTGTTGAAGCCAGCGACGCTGCTCTACAGTTGAACTGTATGTGATAAGCAACAACTGTCTATGATCTGTCAATAGCTGTTTGGCAGACCAGTGGAGTTGCCTTTTATTAATATCTTTATCTCTAAGTTTTCTGGGGTTGAGGAGATTAAATTTCTTATATCAGACATCTTGCAATCTTCGTCAGTAACCTTCACATCTATACGTTAATAAGAATCTACCTGCAGCAAAAGCATGTCTACCAGGCATTTTTCCACACCGCTCAGCCTTCCACTGTATTCAAGTGTTGATCATATTGGATTGCAGATCAGGTCATTTTTTTTTACACAATCTATGTCTTATTAAATTGACTCTATTGTTTTATAAGTTTCAAAACACTTCCAGCCACCAGAAATGTCATTTTTTTCCCTACTATTATTGTGTTAAACATATAACTAATTTTTCATCTTTCTGTGATCCATATTTACATAATATTTCTTCATTAATATTAAAATGTTCATTTTTCGAATGCTCTCCTAGCACAGCTGCTACCCACACACCCACATTGTGTTCTTCATTTTTTAGCGTAGAAGAAGTATCAAAGCCCAAATATTTCAAAGTTGTTCCATTTTGGTGTTTCTGTGCCATCCTGCAATCACCTGCTGTTAGCAATGTTTCATCTGTAGAATGGAGGGTTTCTCATCACTGTATCTAGGTAAAATCCTTTTGGGTAAGTAGCCGAGTGAGTCCGTTCGTGAAACATGAGGTTATTGTGACAGCTTTTTATCTGGAACTGTTGAAATCTCTATCTCAGATGAGCTAGTCAACATAGATGTTGGATTTCAACTAAGCAAAGCCTGGAGCCCATTGACTCATACAATGACAAGGCAATGTAATTTGTGAACAGCCTTGAGGTATTCCTGGAAAGTATGTATCAGTCCCTTCAACGGTTTCAACCAAGAGCTAATGGCTCCCGCCATCAATCAATGGTTCTTGCCAATGGAATTTCAGGGACAGGATGACATAGCACAGTCTCTGTGTGGTATATACATTATGCAGCCCCATCACCTACCGGCAGCTGTCGCTTGACGATGGTGACAGAGACTACGATTGCTGAAATGTTGTATTTCATCAGTGGGCTCAATCGGCTAGTTACCAGAAAGAATTTTATCATTGTTTCATCTCTTCCCTAATTTATATTAATTGGGTACTATGTCTGCGCAACAAATCTTCGTCACTGATCAGCCATTATGTCGATACCAAACAAATGAAGAAAAAAATTTTCCGAATCCTTCCTTTTTTCATATTAATTAATAAATAGTACAATTAAGATTAAGTAAAAGTAATGGAACAGTAAAAATGCTTTATGATAATATTAATTCAAAGAATGATAAAAAGAGTAAAACCAAAAGTTTAAGGACAAAACAGAAGATGAACACAAAATGCACAGTATCTCTGGTGACTCCCAACAACCAAGGCAAGGAGATTGTATTCATCTTGAGTTTTGTTTCTTCGCTCATATTCGCATCTTCAGCATTGGCAAGTGATGGGTTTATTTCTGCATCCTTGTTGGAGGCAACATTATTGCTTTAAAAAAAATCTGATTACAAGTAAAAAGGGAAGGTTTAAACTAGGTAACCAAATTTTAACTCTCTTAACAATTTTTTGTGGTATGACTATAGTTTAAACAATGATTGTTTAATAGTAACTGTCACTTCATGTTTGAAGCAATAGAGTTTATTTATTTTATATTGAAGATATAGCAATTGGGAAACAAAATTGTGTAACTATCAGAAGAATTTTGTCTTATGAAGTAAGATAACTATCTGCACAATAGGCATTGTATAATTATGGGCTGAGTTTAAAGGAGTGGAAGAAATATGATATTCTTGCATCAATTATTCATTTGCAGATATTTGAACATTAGTATATATTTTAATAAATAGTACTTTTGTGTTAGTTTTGCCATTTCTGGTCTTGAGAGGAAAAAATATCCTGATGGGTTCCATCAACTTGAGATATGTTGACTCATTTCTGTTTTACATGATACAAACTCTGACAATAAGACTGCTGCACAGATATGTCTCGAATCCATTTCTATTTCAGCTCTCAAGAAGCCTGTTCCAACAGATCGACTCTCAGATTGGAGACATTGATGCATCCTCATTTAATTGTAAGCTAGTGGCAAATAAGTGAATTAAAAAATGCCAAATGCAGATCGACTGCAATAATACAGAAAAGTCATATTTTTGTTGTTCTGCTCAATAGGACAAAATTTCGTTTGACAAAGACTGTATGTTCATTACAATTGTCATCAGTTCCCCTCCCCCAAGCAATATATATATATAATTTTTTTTTCATCGCAGTGAATTTTCAAATGAGCATAGAACAAGCTTGAAGCTCATTAGACTGACATTTAATTGCAGAGCCAAGTCACATTTATTTTACTGAAAACTTGTGTCTATTTTGACACTTCTGACTTCTGTGGACATAAATTAATGAGTGTTTGTGATATCTTACATATTTTAGTTAGTGCTAACGAAGCTGATATACACTACGTGTCAATTTTGTATGAAATGCACTTCTCGGCTGTTAGCAATTCCACGTACAGTTTTGAGTTGCATGATAGAAATCATGGCAGATTTATGTTTCGTAAAAAAAAAAAATTATTTGTAATTTTTTTTTTAATGAAATTTTATATATTTCTGATAGACAGCCTGAAAATTAAATTGAAAGAAATTGGCACTCGAAATATAGGTAATCTATTCTTTTATTATTTTCACTTGCACAAAATTTGATGTTTTTTTTTAAAAAAAATTCTGATTTGAAAAGTTAATTGTTGACTATGGGAAAGGAGTATTGTTGATACATTTGTCGTAATTGTATAAATCTTTCTTTACATTCTTGTAAATATTTTGTAGTCAGTGTTCTGACATAACTTATATATTAATTGTTGTACATAAAAGATATTTAAGTGTAATTTCATGTCATCAAACCAATAGTTAACAAATAGTAGTAAGTGTCTGATGAGGAAACCACTGATATTTTAACTATACTTTGTGATGTGCAGAAGCATTGCAGTGTTTGGTAATCCAATTTGGATATTTGTTTGAACAAATCCGTAATCTAGACTTAATCCCCATCTATTAACAAAATGCAAATTCTGTATTTTATTTTTGGATTTTGTTCTTAGGTGTATAGTTGCTTTCTTTTGTGGTTGGTAAGCATTTTTGTGATATTAATTTGCCCAGTTAACTTGTCTTAAGTATGCAACATGTATTTGAAGATACCATATTCAGTCTTCAAAGGGTCTATTATAAACCAAAACAAGAAAAGTATCAATATACTGATCACCTTTCCAGTGTAAGCATTATCTATTGCTCTGTACTAAAAGTGACACTGGTAAATCTTTATTGACATTAAGTAAAAATGCAGATAGAGGACAGATTACTTCAACAAAACCATGTGAAATTATGAGATAGGAGACACTGCAGATAGTACCACTGTCCAAATGATTTGGTTGCTGTGCAATCCAACTGTCTTGGCTACAAGTGCACATCAGTAATGTTACTCTGCAAAGGAGACCTATGCTTTTAAATTGAATAAGAGCTATAGGTGTAGGTCGTTTTAATGGCTCTTAAAAACATCTAAATTGAGGGCTTCTAGAAAACTACTTGGGCAATATGACCACTTAGCCCCCAAATCATACACAAACCATAAAGGAAAGATTGTAATACAGGTTTACTGCATTAGATTGTGTAACTAGGAGAAGAATGAAGGCAAAATGTTAACCATGCATAGATTTTTATAGAAAGAAACATTAGCTTAAATTTATTATATGTAAGCCACAATGAACATACCAGTGAAACAAAAAAGAAATAGGGCTTCCACAAACTAATGTTTTACAGTTGGTATGTGTAATGATTTAATGTGCCTGCCCATCACATCACATGTGTTGGCGAGCAAGCAGGCGATAATGAGTAGGTGGAGTAATAATACTTGGGTTTGATTGTTACTTGATTGCAGGTTCGATTTCTACTAAATCATAAGGTCGCCTTTAAATTCACTTGAGATTTATTTCACAAGCTCACATATACATATACATATCCACCACCACAGTCTACTTATTCATTTTGACCGTGGATAAAGACAATACGGCACTCCATCTCTTTGCAGGTTCTGACCACGCTTTTGTTTACTTAGTCTATACCGTGTCACAACTCCTTTCAGCTTGTCAATCGTTAAGAAGCACTTTCATTTAATGACTTGCAAATAACATTTAGTTAATGTTCCGTCTGCTCAAACAATAATTCAGGGCGCGCTGCCAACTTGTGATTGACTTCTTCAGTTACAGACTAATTCAACCTTTTCATCTGCTCTACATTAGTGCAGGGCACATCAGCCTAATTAATACAGGGTGCGCAGCCAAAGTTTATGCAAACTACGGTAATGGCCTACTCCCAACCGAACTCTTCGGTGGCTCATTGCAGACTGACTCCAACAATTTCTTTTGCTCCATGCTCGTGTGTGTGTGTGTGAGAGAGAGATGCTTGGTGTTGACGATATATTGGTAGGCAAGTTAACATTTACAGGCTTTTGAAGGGTTAGTAGTATCCGGAAAACCTCTCACAGTTCTCACTGGAAAACGGGTATTGAAATTATTGGAGTTGTGTGAACTGGTATGAGTTGCCACTGGATTGTCTATATTGCAGGTATAAACTGTTTGCCTCTTGCCATTCATCCTGATAGTTGGTTAGTGGTGAGGCTGATATAAGAAGCTGTGCTGTGAAGGCAGGTAGTTGGGTAAATGAGGGGTGTACTTGTGCAAGTGGCATGTCCAATAATGGGGGGGGGAAATTGTCCTGTGGCAGGACTGGAATATGCATGCCCCCAAGTTTTGCAGTGAGATCTATTGCATAGTAAAGATCCGTGTGGCAGTCCAGGATAGTCAGGAGGTAAGTATTTGTGGATTAAGATGATCTTAAGATTAGGTGGTCTGCAGAAGTATATGTAAGATTTTCGGAAGAAGCATATGCGTTTCAGGGTAGGAACATTGAAAGTAATGCCCTTAATGTAAGATCTGGTTAGTGTACTTGAGGCCAGAAAAAAACTGGGTGATAAATATGGTGCTATAGTCAGCTTTGTGAGGTGTTGAATGGAAATTATAGGAATGATGGGTGGTTAGCACGAGAGATCAGGGAAGTATCAGCAATAAATGAGGGCTTGTTTTAGGGTTTGGGAATATGCAAAAAGTGATTCATGTACAAAAAAGATACATGTACTTCAGATTGCAAGGCTACACAGAATAAAACATTTCCATCCTGTCTTCCCTATTGTTAGGGGAATTGAGGAATACTAGGAGATGGTTTCCACTCTAGTTTTAGATAACAAATATATCATCATTTATCTGAACTAAATGGGAGCTGTGTGGATGTTTCTTCAGGAACTGTTCCATCAAATGACCTGGAAGATGTTGGCATAATACGGGGCATTGGCAGTGCTGCTCATTTTGTGATAATCTTTGGAATTGACAATGAAATAATTTCCAGAGTGAATGAAGTGGGATATGAGAAAGGCTGTGTGGATGGAGCACCTTCAGAAAGGATAGGTGGAAGATGGGTGTGTAGGGAAATTGCCATCGGAGCCTGTGCTCCATTGCAATTAAATTAAATTAAAGTGATCCGGTGATTTGGTGTCCTGACAGTGGAAAATGTTAGGTACAAGTTAATACCATCAGTGGAGACAAGGAAGAAGTCTGAAAGTAGAAGAGTGTACAGATTCACCAGGGAGTGTGGGGTGTCTCTGATATATGTAGGAAGATTCTGCACAATAGGTTGGAAGTGTTAAAAAGGCTAAAATCTGTTCAGTGGAGAACCTATAGGCCACATTTAAAGGTTACCTATGATTGCTGGCCTTGTGGATCTAGGGAAGATGGTATAAGTGGATATGTGGGGATTCTGAGATAGTAAGGAGGGAAATGGATTGTGATTAAAGGACTTCTAAGGAGACCTAGATGCCAAGGAAAGTGTGTATTTCTTGGCAAATGGAAAAGTTTTAACTGGGGAATGTGGATACAGGTGTTAGTGTCAAAAAGCTGTAATTGCCTAAGCCTCATATTTACTACAGTCCATGACAATGGTGGGAGAGCCCTTATCGGCTGAATGATGATTTTTTTTCTCTGGATTGTCATCCAGGTTTCACTTGAGCTGGAGTGAGGAATAGAACTGAGGAAAAATTGTGAGGGCTGGATAGATGTAAGGAACTCTTGCAATAAAAAGGAGGGGATAGGGAGGCAGATTCAGTTGGGATTGAGGTCTGAACTATTCTAGGCTGGATTCAGTCTCATGCTGGTTGTCACTCTCTGCCAGTGGAGAGTGCAATAGATTGCTAGTGAGTCCCAGATCAAAGCAGCATGGTCAGTCTGTGGAGCAGATAACAACAAGAGTATCCTAGATTGTAGAGAGAGTTGCAGTTCAGACAGAAATTGATAAGAGATTAGCCACTGAGCATTGTGGTATGGTATTTCCACAAACAAGACAGTGGCTTGAGGGGCATGTGTAGAGGATTTGAGTAGTGAAGACTGAAAATGTTGGAAATACATGGATTGTTGGCAAACAGGAGATGGTGCGTACTGAATATGAATGAAGTGTTGATATGGGATGGGCAGGCCTAGAGCTAAATAGCTTTTCACTAGATTAAATTGGTTGTACAGATGTTTTCATGCATATTTTGGTTGCAACTGCCTGCATTTGTATAGGGTATGACAGCAGAAGATTTTGGAAGGGAGAAAAGTTGATGGGCTGTACAGACATTTTCCAGTCCTTGTATAAGCACATCATTGATGATTAATATGAAGCCTGCTACCAAAACTGGTTGCCTACTGTGCTGTACTGTCAGCTAGGCTTCATATGTGGCTTATAATGAACACCTTAAGGAGATACTGTTGGAGAAAATTTTTGATGATGGTGGAAATTGTGCATAATGAAGGGCATGGAGGGATGGGTGGGGTAGGAGGTGACAGCTAGACATGGGTACATTTATGGTCACATCAATTTTGGGTATGATCAAAAAGATACATGATTGTAGAGACAGTAAATGGGTGTGGAGTCTGGCAAGGTGGGAGGTATGATAACTGTAGAGTTTCAGGTTGATTTCAGTTGGTAACAAGTGAGGGTAAAAAATAAATATATCTGCAAGCAATCAAACTGAAAAGTAGTAGCAAAATTGCTCAGCGTAAGTCACATGAAAGGACAAAAATTGGACGATTAATGAATTTGGTCAGTAAATGAGTGGAAAATAAGAACCTTTACTGCACAGTTCCTTATATTGATCTCATGACTAATCGACTTTCCATGATGAATGGCCACAGACAAACAGTTTGTACTGGCAACCTAGACCATTCAGTGGCAACCCATGCCAGATCACGCAACAACTACAATCTCTTCACTTCTTTTACAGTGACAGCTATCAGAAGCTTTCCTGATACTCCATACATGCGAACCCTGCCTACCGACATATTCTTGACACCAGGCATCCCCATGTTCTCAATGTCCGTTAAGATCCCACAAGTAAACCAATCACTTATGTTATTATAAATGTGCACTTATTTGTTTACCTGTTCCAAAATAATTTTTGTCTTTAATTATCAACATTTCTTATTTTTTACTTTTTTCTTATTTTAATTCATTGTGTTTTACTTTAACTGGTTCTTATATTTAACCATAACTATCCCCTCCATTATTTGGAAAGATACCCATTATTAACCAAAGTTGAAGGTAGGCAGACAACAACACTGAAAATACTCCACAAACACAAAAAAACACAATATTTTGGACTAGGCCCTTCATGAGATTAGAACCAGCTTATTGCTTGTGATGGTACCCACCATCAACATAGTCACATGAACAGTGGTTACCGCCATTACAGGGACACATAAAATAGATAAAAATAACTAAAAATGTAAAAGATAAATAATTTTTTAAAGTAATAAATAAAACTTACACTACCTGCTCAAAGAAATCTGGACAGTGATCTCAAACTGGTCTTAGACTTTATCCATGTCATGTTCCCTATTATTGGACATTAATCTGATGGCTTTAATTCTGCTCTGTGGACTTTCAGTGAGGTGTCTGAATGTCTGTGGAGGAATGGCAGCTCATTGTTCCTTCAGAGCTGAAACAATCCAAAAGATGTTCCATTGGGTTCAGATAAGGACTTCTCAGACCAGTCTATTTCATGAATGGTATTTTCCACAAAATATTGTCTCACAGTGGCAGCTTTATGACAGGGTGCTTTGTCATGCTGATACAAACAGTCAGCATCTCTGAAGTGGTTCTCTACTATACACAGGTGCACAAAGATTTAAAATGTGTTCATTTCATTCCATCTTATAGTATTTTCTGAAGTTCAATAAGGGGACCACACCCTAACTATGAAAAACACTCCCATACCATCGTACCACCTCCTCTGTGCTGCACTGTTGGCACTACACATGATGGCAGCCGATGTTTTCCAGACATGCGCCAAACCCAAATCATTCCACCAGATTGCCATGGGATATAGCATGATTCATCATTCTAAATCGCTTATTTCCTGTCATGCACTGCTAATTGGTATTGCTCTTTACACTACCTCAATTGTCGCTTAGCATTGATTGCAGAAATGTTTGGCTTATAAGCAGCAGCTTGACCACAGTGCCCCATTCTTTTTAATTACCAATGCTCAGTCGTTGTGCTTGCTTACTAGCAGCAGTTTGGGACTCATGAATGTTTTCTTCCACTAATTTGTTGGATTTTTTTTACAACCACCCTTTGCGATGCTTGATGGTCATTAAATGAGGTCTGTTAGTTGTTCCTTCGTGTTTCCTATTTACATCATGTCACCAACGGTCAACTTTGACAGCTTTAGAATAGTAGAAATGTACCTGATAGATTTGTTATTCAGGTACCAATGATTAGCCTTTATTTAAATTCACTCAGCTCTTCTGACCAACCTATTCTGTTATTGCTACTTTTCTACTGATAACACAATACTTCCCACCTCTTTTTACACTGTCAAATCCATCTGTCATGACATCAGTCATTCAATACTGAATTTCATAAGAGTGTCCAGATATTTTTGATCAGGTAGTGTAATAGAATAACCACTGTTTATCAAGGTAGAAGATTGCTGAGGGGAAAAGGAGGGGGGGACTCGTGGAAAAACATGTAGACACACAAAGTGATGATATTTTTGGGTTCTGTTCCTCCTTCAACACTATAAAGAGGTAGCTGCATTATGGAAGCTGTGTGTCTCTGCCGCAGCAATCTTCTAGTTTGGTAAGCAGTGTTTATTCCCTTATCCATATATATATTTATATATAGTTTGCAAGTGAAGAGAGTATCAGGGTGAGGCAAATCGGTATTATCTGAGATCGAGGCCCAGGAGTTACTCATATCTAGAATATATTGGTAGGCTGTTTCCACACATCTGGAGTTCGAATTGGGATATGTTTTTAGGAAGTACTCTAATGGTTCTGACTATGAAACACTTACTGAGGTCATGAGAGTTGTTGGATCTGGCATGAGCAGCAACTGGGTGGAGAAGATTTTGGGAAGAACTGTTTGTCTGTGACCATTCATTCTGATGGATAACTGCTTTGTGGCAATGCCAATATTAGACCTGAAGCAATGGAGTTAGGTGAGCTGGTATATGAGATGGGATGTGGTGCAGGTAGGATGGCCTGTGATAGGGTAGATGTCAGCTATGGTAGGGTTACAAAAGGTTCTGGTAGGTGGATGCATATTGCACATTTTGCAACAAGCCCGATTACAATTGCAGGAGTCATTCGGTGTTTTGGGAACATTAGAGGGTTTTTATTTGTCAACTAGTGTAAGTAAGGTGGCCAGCTGTAGGTAATGCAGGATTCACAGAATTTCAGTAAAAGATCTAAGAAAGTCTTAGCCACAGCAAAGAATCTGGTTCGTGGATTCCAGGCCAGAAGAGAATTAGGAGAGAAAGACAGGTTTATGAGTTTATGGCTGAGGACATCTGTTTGCAAACCAATTCCATAGGGTATTTGTGGGATGTGAGGGCTTGTGTCAAGTTGTTCAAGTAAAGGGTAAGGATTCTTGGTTGGAGCAGATACGTTTGCCTCAGATGGCTAGGCTGAAGGGCAGGAAACATTTTGTATGATATATGTGGCAACTATCAAAGTGTAGATATTATTGTAGGTTTGTCAATTTGATGTTGACAGAGGTTGTAAGTGGCCATGATTCACAGAGATGTCTATTTCATGGAAGGTGATGTGGGTGTGGGAGTAGGGCCATATTGAGTTTAAGGCGTGGGTGTTGTTCAGAAAATTTAGGAAATCAAGGAGGAGGTTTTCACTGTGAGTTCATATCAAAAAAGAATGTCATTTGTATACCTGAACCACTTGGTGGGTTGTAGGGTAATCTTTTATAGAATAAGAATTTTAATCTTCCCAGAAGAAGGTTGGCTTAGGAGGGTGCCATGCAAGTGCCCATAGTGATGCCTCATATTGTCAATGTGGGATTAGAAGGTGAAGAAATTTTTGTTAGAATAAAGTGGGCCAGTGAAATGAGGCAGAAAGTGTTAGGCAGAATGTATGGAAGGCTTATGTAAAGTAGTGTTTAAGGGTGATAAGGCTCTGGAGATGGGGCATTTTGGTGTAGGAAGAGGTGACACCTGTGGCGACCATGAAGTACTCTGCGGAGAGCAGTTTGGAAATTGTTGTCAGACACTTTAGGAAGCTGGAGTTTTCCTGGAATAGCATGGGAGGGCCTGGACGAAAGGTTTTAGGTGTTGGTGAACAAATGCAGAAATGCGCTTCGTGGGAGACTGATAAGCAGCAACAATGGGGCATCCATTGCTTGCCCTATGTATCTTGGAGAGTAGGTACAGGATGGTTCCAGGACTCTTAGGTGTCAGAAGGGAAATGAAGTGGTGTGAGAGTCATTGAAAGGAACCTTGAAGGTTGAGGGAAGAACTGATTTCCAGGTAGAATGAGTTTGTGGGGTCAATATGAAGATATGTTGGAGGATTGCCTAAGGGGTTCCGCTGCCTAATCACTCAGATCCATGACCAGTGGTTGAGCCCTTATCAGCTGGGGCAATTACGATCTTTTGATTTTTTGAAAGCCCACATTCAGGTTATTGGACTCTGGTATTGAATTTAGGAAGGAAGGCAATGAGTGTGTCAAGGTGAGGAACAGAAATACAAGAAGGGATGGTTCTGGGGGAGAGGAGGTGGACTTAACTGTCATGGGGGCAGGAATTGTTGGAGCCTGGGTTCTAGATTATCACATCAGTTCTCAGTGCTGTCAGTAGTAGTAAAATAATACCACCAGTGGAAGGTGTGACAGAATGAAAGTAAATGTCTAATAAAGAGTTGCCTGGTCAAATTAGGTGGTGGGAGAAAAAGTAAAACCCTTTGAAAGAACAGGAAGCAGAGGTTGGATTTTGGATTTCCCTAAGGATGGTGAGAACTTTGGGGTGTATGTGGAGGGAGTAATATATAAATAAGAAAAGTCATGGAAAGTAAACCCAACACTACGTAGGTTGAACGAGTGTAAGCTTTCTCGGGAAGATTTTACGCAACTGCATAGGTTGTCTTGGCTGTGAGAAACACAAGAAAATGAATACTTGTAACAAAATATTCCATAGTGGATTTTAGTCTTGCTAGTAGATGAGTCACATGGGGAGGAAATTAGGCCAAAATGGAGTTACATGGTTTATGGACGCTCCCCGAGTATTAATCAGTAGACAGAAAAATGGGACATTTCAAAGGAAAAATAATAAAAATAAATTTGGAATAAGGTCTATATATAATGAATCTATTGTACTGGCCAGTGATTACCTACCTCAACCTATTGCAATCCTACTACTGATGAAACCTCTCCCATCATAGGCCATGCCACTTGTACCACAACCCGTCTCATATATCAGCTCACCTGCCTCCACTGCCAAAGTTCTTACATCGGCCTTCCCTCAAACTCATTATCCATGAGAATGAATGGTCACAGGCAAACAATTTACTTCCATAACCTATACCTTCCTGTTGCTCACAATACCCGCGACCTCAATAAATGCTTCAGTCAGAACCATTAGAGTTCTTCCAGATACTAACTCCCAATCTGAACTCCACGGCTGGGAATTACCTACAAACACATCCTGCAGATTAGACAACCCCGCGGGCCTCAATTTCAGATAATTGCTTCCATCCTCACCCTGTTATATCCGTCAGTGGCCAATACAACAGATTCATTATGTATAGACCTTATTACAAATTTCTTTTTATTATTGTTATTATTTCTCATTTGAAATGTCCCGTTTTTCTTTCTTAATACTTGTGAGTATATTATCATTGCTCCTCCCACGACCTCTGATGGTCAATTTCATTCTGTGTGTGGCTGTGTTGACCTTGAGGCTTGCACAAGCTCAGTCACATGTTTCTTTCTACGTTACAAAGGGTTAGCCCCAAAATGTTGTGTTTTTATATTATTTCATGTTGCTGCTGCCCTCCTCCCTTCATCTTTGTACTTGTGAGTGTTGGGTATAATTTATCTTTTCATTCCACATACAAATTTTACATGCATATACTATTCAGTATCCTTCAATTATACTATCTGTCTAATACCAAACAAGTTCACTACACTTTTCTAGGATAGCTCGCATTGATAGTTTTTAAAATGATATTGTGAATGAGATATTATTTTATCGACAACATGTGAGAGAGATTGTATGACTTACTTCGGCATCTTGTGAAGTAATGACAGCTGCCTCACAATTAGAATGTCTCCATGTGATATAACATTGTGAAGCACAGATCCAACATGAACATTTACATTGCCGTAAATAGAATAGAAACATCTTTGCCCCTGTTGGGATTTTATAGATACAAAGTTAACGGAACCTCAACTTTACCTTCGAGTCATAACTTTTTTCCTCAGTTCAAATAATTACATTTTATGAATCCATAAGTTGTGACTCAGAGTTCCGCAAGCAATATTCTCACCTTAAGTGCACTCCTGTAGAAAAGTCAGTGATTAACTTTAACTATGCCTGCTTCCTGGTGTTTGTTTCATTCATTGCCCTATGTTAAGGACACCTCATTGCCACAGGTATGGGAACAACACTTCCTAACTAACAAAGCAACCACTCTCTTATATCTTTAATAATATTTATATAACCAATAACAGTATCTAGTACAATGTAGTGTAGTGTTACACCGAGTATATGTCTCAGTCATTGCAATATGGCCTTTTCGCAGGAAAAAAAGTCTAAGGTGCTTGAGGGTTGGTTTATATTGTGTTTGCAACTTATACCTGCCTTCATACATTAATACTTATTTCCATAATTGAAAATTATGCAAATGGCTGAAAATATTACTTGCTGGAGCTTGTCCACAGCAGTAGGTTTTCTTTTATCAATTGATTTTAATCCAGAAAATATATATCAGAGTTTTCCTTGACACCATAATTTCTGCTGAACTCCGCAGATTGTAACCAGCCTACCAGAATATCTTTGATACAAGCATCCTTCAGGATCTAAACCCCAATAAGTTGTTCCCAGTAGACCAAGCATATATTATTACTACTGTTCACATTTTGTAGATTTTATATTCTTAAAGCTTTTTTTTTTTTCTTTTAAAAAAAAAGTTTTCAATATTTATATCTTCACATATTATTTATGTTGGTGACGTTATACAACTTCCAACAATAATATATCTTTAGCATTATTGATTCAGTACTTTCTCCCCCACCTCCTACCACACCACCACCAGCCATGCCACCTTCATTCACCAGGCAGACATCGTTGTGTGCACATCTATCTCTGTCTTGTGTCTCACTTCTTGAAAGAATAAGATTAACCACCAAAATATTGCGCCATTTGTGTCTTTTTGCTGTTGTCATCTGTGGTGGGTTTTATTTCCATATCACCCCTTAATTTTATATATGGTATATATAATATGTCTGAAGATAGTTTAAAAAAAAGCCTACCGAAAAATTAAATTAATATAATAATGTTAACATCCACTGTAATCATTGGGAGAAATTTGGAATTATCCATTTATATGGAAGCATATTTGGGTAGGCAAGAACTGAATTTCAGACACAAGTTAATCTAACGGAGTGAAAGGAAGAAAAATCAGATATATCTTATTCATCACAGGATAATAGACATCTAAAATTTTGATATGTGGTGCAATTGGTTATTTGGCTTGCAGGTTTGTCTATATTAAGAAATCACTACAAGGACCGCTCTGCAGTTCTCTTGATTTATTTGCTAACCACATACATATTCCCCCATTACCACCAACAGTTAATTTAATTAATTGACCATGGATAAGGCAGTTCCTAATGTCCTACCATTACAGATTCTCACCACACATTATTCAGTCCAACAACACAACACACTCTACTCTGACCAAGTAATTACAAGATCCCTCAATTCCATCACTTAACAACGGGAGTTAAAAACCTGCAGTCATTATAGTCCCCCGACATGCCAGCGGCTCACTTCCACTTCCTGTGCTAGCTAACCTCACACTCCCTTCAACAAGCAATGCACCGTTTCTTCATCATGCACTTCTGCACTCAACAGTGCTCCATGATAAACTGAGGCTTAACAAACTATTAATCTTGTTCAAAGCATTTCTTTGACTCTCTTAAGCCACAAAATGTTCTATGTTAATTCCATATATTATGCAAACACATTAAATCTGCCAACTGCCTATCCACTACTATTAAACCTTCTGCATATTAATCTGATATAATACTGTCTCACGATTATTTCTGGTCATTGGTGTGTTGTTTATAGCTGCAAGCAAATGAAATATAATTTTCCTGAATACCACATCTGTGTGTAACCCTGTATGTATCATTTCCAAACTGATCTGGCCTTCTGCAGCACAAACTTATAACTTGTTATCCCCAATTACTAAAATGTGTCATTTATGTAACAGCCTTACTTGTCAATAGTAATATATGATGGAACTTGTGGTACAAGGTTTATTCATCACATACTGTGCAATACGAACAGCAATATGAATATTGTGGAATCATTTCTGAAATTGGTTGTTAAAATTAGGAGGCAAGGAAGTCTAAACTGGAACTGCTGGAAATGTCCTTATAGTAATTCAAAGCACTATCTACACATATTTGATTTTTTATGTGGATAATGAAAATCAGTCAAACTTAGATCACTGAACTTACTAGTGCCAGATCAGAGTAACCTGCACCATTGCTGCTTCAATGGAATACCTCTGAAACGAAATCAGTGTCATTTACTTAATAATCCTATGTCAATATGAGTTAAAACAAGGATGGAAAAAGTAAATCCAACTCATACTGAAGCAAATTGTTTTTAGGATATAACAATCCTTTCTCTGTTTCTGTTGGTATTCATGTTGTCTTCTTGTATGTTTTTCTTGTTCCATTATTATTGTTTTAAAGCCAGGTCTTGCAAGTTTAGCTTCAAAGAAGGTATAATGTTCTTGTTGGCATCACAATGAATATGCAATTTAGTGCTCAGCTGCATACATTTCTGGCATTCATATTACACCATTTCTAGTTTTCAAGTGTATTCTGACAATTAGATGTTGAGATGTGTTTCTCATTCAACAACATGACTATTGTTTGTGACAGATACATCATTTATTATAATTCAATCACAGCATATGTGCAGGGGATTAAGTATGTATTTAAATTTTATCATGCCTAGAGTTTGTTCATACTATATGTATTTCATAAGAATATTTATGAAATTACTTCAGTGGGAAAGGTGGAGGGAAGAATCAATGCTGTGGAGGGATTATTGTAATATGATATGCATCACCTATAAATAGCAATGCAGACATATTTTTGAAATTGGTTTTATATTTATGTCTGTAATCATACAATACTGTTTTTGTTTGTTTCAATCTGCCATGAAATTCTCAAAACTGTTTAGTATGTAATACTTTGAATGCTTAATTTATCGCAAATAAATTGTTGTTCATCACCTTTGTTTTCTGCTGATTCATTTTTGTCAGATGAAGTTAGTTTACATCTTTTTTAATTTAAAATAAAATAATTATTGAATTTGAAAGTGGTTTGAAAGATCATTCACATGCAGCCTGGAAAATCATATTAAGTTTCTGTATGTATGTATGATAATGAATTTGTAAATAATCACATTTAAATCATATTGTGAAGCATAAAATATTAATAGAAAAGTTTGAAACTGGAATTTCTTTTCTTCTGTATCTTTGTTTTCTTTTTATACAATTTTACTTTTTTGAAGAGAGAAGTGATTTTTGTGTGTAAGTGATTCTCTTGTATAATATAATTGTTAAAACAATGTAAATAAAACTGAATTTTAAATTTTATAATTTCTGCATTATTTATTTAAATGTTCATAATGTGCAGTGATTATACACACTGAAGAGCCAAAAAAAACTCGTACACCTGCCTAATATTATGTAGGGCACCCCGCGAGCATGCAGACTTGCCGCAACACAACGTGGCATGGACTCTACTAATATGTGAAGTAGTGCTGGAGGGAATTGACACCATGCATCCTGCAGGGCTGTCCATAAATCTGTAAGCGTACAAAGGAGTGGAGAACAGTATGTCGCAAGGCATCCCAGATATGCTCAATAATGTTCATGTATGAGGAGTTTGGTGGCCAGCAGAAGTGTTTAAACTCAGAAGAGTGTTCCTGGAGCCACTCTCTGGCAATTCTGGATGTGTGTGGTGTCGCATTGTCCTGCTAGAATTGCCCAAGTCCGTCGGAATGCACGATGGATGCAAGTGATCAGCTAGGATGCGTACGTACGTGTCACCTGCAGAGTCGTATCTAGACGTGTCAAGGGTCTCATGTCACTCCAACTGCACACGCGCCACACCATTACAGAACCTCCACTAGCTTGAACATTCCCCTGCTGACATGCAGCATCCATGAATTCATGAAGTTGTCTCCATACCCATTCACATCCATCTGCTTGATACAATTGGAAACGAGACTCGTCAGACCAGGCAACATGTTTCCAATCATCAACAATCCAATGTCTGTATTGACAGGCCCAGGCGAGGCGTAAAGCTTTGTGTCGTGCACTCAGCAAGGGTACACGAGTGGGCCTTCGGCTCCGAAAGCCCATATCGATGATGTTTTGTTGAACGGTTTGCATGCTGACACTTGTTGATGGCCCAGCATTGAAATCCACAACAATTTTGGGAAGGGTTGCACTTCTGTCATGTTGAATGATTCTCTTGAGTCGTCGTTGGTCCTGTTCTTGCAGAATCTTTTTTCCGGCCATAGTGATGTCAGCTGAGATTTGATGTTTTACAGGATTCCCAATATTTGCGGTGCACTCGTGAAATGGTCATACTGGAAAATCCCCACCTCATCACTACCTCGGTTATGCTGTGTCCCATCTCTCGTGCGCCGACTATAACACCATGTTCAAACTCACTTAAATCATGATAACCTGCCATTGTAGCAGCATTAGCCGATCTTAACGCCTGCTCCAGACACCTGTTGTCTTATATAGGCATTGCTGACTGCAGCGCCGTACTCTGAGTGTTTACATATCTCTCTGCATACGCATGTCTATACCAGTTTCTTTGGATCTTCAGTGCATAGCAAATTATTGTCTACGATTTTGTTTCCAGTACACTTTTTATTATTATTATTCTCTGAAATGGAGAATGGAAGCGTGTATTGTCAAATTTGATAGAGGGATACCATAAACATAATGTTTTTTGCTTCTTCATGTTGCAGTTATCAAGTATCGTTATAACTTCTGTATCTATCATAATTTTAATATTAGTACCTACTGCCCTATCTACATGTAGCTTGTATTTACTGTTAATTCATATTTAATGCCACTATTTGAATGGTTCCCAAGGTTTAAACATCACAATGCCTTTTCTCGTTGTGCATGTAGTTTTGTTTGATTCTCAACCTGTTCACTGAACCTAACGGGTGACTGGTACGCTTCGAACATGGTATTCGGGAGGATACGAATTCGAATTCCGGACTGGCCAGTCAGATTTTGGTTTTTTTATGGTTTCCCAAAATCACTCTAGGAAAATGCCTGGGTTGTTCCTTCAAAAGACCATGGCTGAATCCCTTTCTGTTTCTTGTCCCCAGTCCTTTCCCACCTCTAATGACAAAACAGTCAATCTGTTTATCCAGATTTCACTTTTCTGTTTCAAAGCAAAATCTAGATCTGGGACCCCATCTAATACCAAGAGCACAATTTAAATCTATTACTATTTTGCTGTGTCTGATGAAGGGGAGTGTGTAATCTGATTGCGAATGGCTTAAGTCCTAATTTCTTTGCACAATGTGTAATTTTTGATGTGGCAATTTCATAATGTCTCAGCATTCCCCTAGATAATTGATACTCAACCTGCAGCCCATGGGCTGCAGGCTGCCCACCAACCCTTTCTATGTGGCTCAAGGCTTAACAATTATAAGCCAAATTTATTGAAAATTGTAACAATTCCATTTATGATAAAATAAATGTTTACTTTTAACCGCGGAGTTTTATTGTACTGTCCCATCTAGATATAGCACAGCACTTATGCAGCATAGAAAGAAAAAAGGTTTGAGTACCACTGTCCTAGATGATTACAAGAAACTGTCAAAATGCCGAAATCTGTTCTCCAGTACGTCAAGCCTGAGATTTGAACCATGGCCTGTTGCTACCGTCTCATATCCTCTTTGGCAGAACTTTAATGTGTGTAGCCAAAGTGCTGGTTGGTCTTGCAAATGGGTTAATTTCTATGATTTTTTTTTTTTAATGTAAACCTGAATGCTATTGAAGAGTTAAGAAAATATTCTCTCTACTGCAGTAAATCACTGTGATTTAAAAGACTTAAAAAAACAATGCTATTTGGTATGCACAACCAATTTTAAGTTAATTCAAATTTTGCCAAATTGGACTTATACCATGTTAAAAATTTTATATGGAATATCCTGGTTAGTTTTTAGATTATTGTCTTGAATTGACCTACTACTTGCTTTATTTTTCAGATAATTGGTATTCTGATACTAGCACAAGCAAGGACGTATCCATGATCAGAATTGGGGGGGGGGGGGGCAACTCATTTTTTTTTGAGGCAGTGGGGTGGGGGACTGAAACGTGACGATTTCTTGCAAAATAAAACTCAAACCTATTGAGGAAACTATTTTTATGATTGGTTAACATAGTAATACAAGGACCTCTCATGCAGTTAATCAAGATCATAACTCCATTGCAGTTTTTTATGTAAACATTAATCGTTTCGGATTCTCAGAAAAATTTTCAATAACTTTACCGTATTTGTCAATATCTCACGGTGTACTTTCATCAGGCATAATCCAGTGTCAATCTTTCCTCTCCCATAGTGCTCCTGAGTCAGTTCTTCACTCGTCGAAGTGTACTTAAGGCAACTTAACTTTTCTTCTAGGGGGGGGAGGCAGAAATCCCCCCCCCCTGCCCCTCGCTGGATACTCCCATGAGCACAAGTGTACATCATTTATACACACATTGTGCATATTCATTTTTAAAAATTAATTCCAGTTCTACAACTGTCTGTGACCTAGCTTTTGATAGATGGACTGTTGGGAGTTGGAAAATCACACACTAAATCTTCTGGATCAATCAGTTTAGATACATTTTTTGCTCCCTTGTTTTTAGGGAATCTTTACTGCCAACGGTTTTTTTTATGAAAATTTGTGACACTGACACTTCTACGGGTGCACCTCTGTATTAAAGTGGCAACTAGCTGATTTCTGAACTTTATTTCCTGTAAGGCCTTTGAACTTGAAAGTGGTGAGTTAGTGCTAATGCTTCATGAAATCCAGTTCATCAACATAAAAGGGAATAACACATTGCACTAAACCTATTGTACAAGCTGTTTCAAGATTCTTGAAAATAAGTGTGACTCTAGAGAAGAAAAGTAATAACAATGCACTGGTTGTCATTGAGAAGCTGATACTGTTTACAATCATATGGCAGAATGAAAGAATAGTGTTAGAGGTGCAATAAGAAGTGTTACCTTCCACCACCTGCCTTGTGGATGTGATCAAAGACTACACATATGGATTTGAATTATGTTAGAGAAACTATGTTGATGTTTTCACAAGCTAATAATATGTATGATTTTTTTAGAAGTTATCATTTAGAGAAAGTTCCTTCACACTCTAATTATGCTCTTTAATCTTTTATGCAGTTGAATAAATAAAAAAAGTACAACCATTTAAAGTCAATCCGTCTTAGACAGTTCAAATCAAACATCATTATGACATATTGTTGCAGCTATCCACCACTTAGTGCACTGTTGGTCATAACTGTTTATGCATTGAATGCAAGAGGATGTTTGCCAGATAAGACATTTAAAAGACACATTAGTTATTTTATCTTTTTTAAAAAAAAAAGATAAATGGGGGGGGGGGGAGAATGAGAACGGCTTGTGACTTTTTTTAGGTTAAGTGTTGCTAGTGATCACCATACATATCCAAGCAATAGTTGAAGCTTATGAAACAGTGAAAGGGAACATTGCACTAAGGAGTATGAAGTATCATGAGAATATGTTACAGCCATTATACAACAGCCTCTGGTGAACTTAAGGATTATAATGAACAGTGTAATGTGAGTTCAGTATGTTGATAGAAATGTACAAACCACAGTTAGTTGTAGGTATGGAGTCTGGATTAAAGCGAGGAGTAATATCCAGCGAAGTTTTCCCCACGTGTATTAGTGTTCACTGCAGGGATATAAAAATAATTGGTAGAGGGGGTTACCAAAGACTACGACAGTTTTTTTAGTGTGCATAGATCATAGTCTTGAGTTACTGATGGTAGGGTTAAAGGGTGGCAAAAAGGAAAAAGGGGAGAAATTAAATATTCATTCAGAGATGAGTGAAGAACAGCCATTATTGATGGGGACTTACATAACAAGTATGAACTGGGGTAATTCAAATAACATGAGGGAACAGAAATTTTCAAATACTTTACACTTCACACAAGTAGTAGAGCAGAGGAGAATGGTACAAAATGTGTTATGCAGCTTCCAACGTAGACTGATGGTAACTGAGGTTTCAGATTATGAAGGAATAAGTGATCCTGAAGCATTTATTAATAACAATGCAGTAGGAAGAAATGTCATGAGGCTATATCTGTATGGAGAGGTAACATATACTCATCACCTTTAAGATTGACGAAGAGGTTTCATAAACCAGTAACTAAAATTGAAAGTGGTTATATCTACAGTTATAAAAAAGGGCTAATTTTTCAGATTTTATTTTAGGGAAGTGTTCAGTATACATGAAAAGAGTGTATCAGTATGATGGAAAAGTAGGTGAGAATGTTTCTAAGACATAATGGGAATGGGTGAAAAACAAAAAATAAAGAACCTGCTTACTACAATAGGAAGGTGAGAATGCCAAGACAGTTGGTTAGAAGAAAACACCATTGAATCAATAAACAAAGAACTAGGCCTAATTGCAGCAAAATAGGGATGGTAAATTCACATTTATTCTGCAACTAAAAATTTCTATAACTAGGTTAGAAAACTTGGGTGGAAAAAAGTATTCTGACAGTTGTTGGTAAGAAGAATTAAAAGTCTTTGAAAATATAAAAAAAGACAGTTGATATTAGCTCACTAGTTTATAAGGCCATAAGGGACTATCGTGCAGGGATGGAAAGGGGAAATTTAGAGAAATGATCAGGCAGAGAATTTAGTAATGAATCCTGAGGATATTATGAAGGAATTGGGTACATTGATACAGTGTAAAGGAACTGTATGGATAGTATTACTTCAACATTTTAAAGATTTGGGGATACTCCATTTCTTCCATTCCCTGAAATAATGAGTCTGGATATGTACTGCATAACTGGAAAAGTGCCGTTATAGTACCAGTTTACCAAAGAGGAAGACTGTTAAGAGTTGAAAATTACAACAAAAAACCTTTGCTATTGTTATACATAAACTTCTGCTAACTATAACTGTTACGTACATGTTTAACTTTCTCAAGAAAACTATTCTGGTATTCTACAAATTTATATCAATATTAATATCTTTAATCTTAATATAATAAAACACAAAGCTCTGTCAACATTTAAACCATGCAGCATTTCCGAGAAAGGGGGAGAGAACCCTTGCAAGCTTTCTCAAAACTTTGTACATATCGAGCACATGCAACAAATACTGCTCCTGTAGGAAGCAAATTATTAAAATAAGCTTAATGAACAAACTGTTCAATTTTGTCACAACTTTATGCATAGAAGTATAATTTTATGTTCACATCATTCTGTTTCTATCTTCAAAGAATTTTAAAAATTGAGAATTAGTTTATTGATGTTCTATATCTTATCTCAGCAATAAAGGTCAAAATAATATTCAAAGTAAGCTGAAATCTGTTTTATTCAAATTAATTACAGACTAAATTATAACTCTTCATGCTGGTGGCCGTTCCCATCTTCAGTTGATAAAGGATCTATTTCTTTATTACAGTTTGATTTGTAGGATGTTGGATGAAGAGTGCTCATCATCATAGTTTCTACATTTCTGACAAAGTCTGAAGTGTCATCTAGAATGTAGCCAGATTTTAATGAAGCCAAGCGGAATAACGTGAGAGTCATTCTCCTGGCAACCGAATCATCTACATTTTTGTTTATTCTAAAAAGCAAATCTCGAATAATAGGGTGGCGTGGATTTAACTCCAATATTTTCTTTGTATTTATCTTGGCCTTTGTCTCATCATTTGTTTTTCTATGGGGAGATGATATTGCAAGACGTTCCATGTTGCCAGTGTAGCCAAAAACACTTGCTAACAAAGCACATGGCGATTGAAGAAGTCTTTGTGAAAGCACAGCTCTTTGAATTTTTCCTTCCAAGGCATCGTTTTCAAGCCATGAAATAAGTGGCTTGTATTCCTCAATAGTTTTCTCCCACTCTGCTTCATTTTCACCATCGTGACTTGGCATAATAAAATCTTCTTTAGCTATATTCTGGAATCTTTTCATTCCAAATTCAGGAAGCCTACTTACACAGTATTCATCCACTGCCTCAATTAAATATAGAACTTCATATCCGAAGTTTAGAAGACCTTCAACAAATGGTGATGTTTCTAATTGCTCTCGAGTTGCACCAGCTATGTAGTAAATCTGATCTTGATCTGGTTTTGCACGTTTCACATAATCTGTTAGTTTTGTCATTTTTTTGCTATGAGATGAATGGAACATCAAGAGCTTTGCTAGTTTTGCTCGATTAACACTGTCCTCTATTATTCCAAGTTTGATGTTTGTGGAATATTCTTTCCAGAACTTCATGTAATTATCATCACTTAACTGTAACATCATGTCAATAGCTTTGCGAATTAATTTTTTCTTAATTAGCTGGATAAGTTTATGTTGCTGAAGAGTTTCCCGAGACACATTTAGTGGAAGATCATCAGAATCAACAACTCCTTTAATGAATCTAATATAATTTGGTAATAAATCATTGAAATCTTCAGTTATGAATACACGGCGAACGTAAAGTTTAATATTGTCAGTGTGCTTTCCATAGTTGTTGAAACTGTCTTCTGGCTGTGATTGAGGAACAAACAAGAGAGCCTTGAAAGTAACTTCACCTTCAGCCGTAAAGTGGGATTTAGCCAGAGGCTTCTTTGTATCTCTTGTTAGTGCCTTGTAAAATTCATCATATTCCTCCTCAGTGATTAGGGATGGAGGTCTGGTCCAAATTGGCTTATTGCTATTTAAGAGCTCCCAGTCATCAGTTACTTTTTGTTTTTTTTATTGTTTTTTGTTCAGAGTATTCATCTTCTACATCCAGTTCATCTTCCTTATTTTCTCTGGACTCTACATCTTCATCATTATCTTCCACAACTTCTTCTTCTACTTCCTTACTATTCCAGAGATAAATGGGAAAATTTATAAATTGAGAGTATTTTTTAATCAATTTTTTCACATTTTCTCTATCTTCATACTCATAAGCATCTTGCTTGAGAAATAAACTTACTCGAGTTCCTCGTTTTAATGTAGCACCATTTGGATCTTCCATTACACTGAAACTTACAGCATCTGATTCCCATATATACTGCTTGTCGTCATTGTGTTTACTAGTCACCTCTACTCTATCTGCAACAAGAAATGAAGAATAAAAACCAACTCCAAACTGTCCAATTAAATCACTTCTCTGCTGAGAAGTTATGTTAGAATTTTGCATTTTGTTAAAAAAATCAGATGTGCCAGATTTTGCAATTGTCCCAAGATTGTTTACAAGTTCTGCTTTCGTCATCCCAATACCGGTATCAGTTACGTGAATGATACGGTTGTTCTTATCAATTTTTATTCTAATACTCAACTCATTAGTAGCATGAAGGGCTGTGTCACTTGTTAAAGCTAACACACGTATTTTATCTAGAGCATCTGAAGCATTTGAAATTATTTCTCTCAAGAATATTTCCTTATTACGATATAATGAATGAATTATCAACTTCATCATACGATTAACTTCAGCTTGGAAGAGGTGTTTTTCCGCACTCTCTCTTATTTCTTTTCTCTGAGTGACGTTCAACTCGTCCAGTTTAATTGCTTCCTCCTCGCGTTTAGTGAGTTCATCATCGGTTCTAAGCGCTTCTCTACTCGACCCAATATCTATGTCAACAGCATTCGAAATTTCTTCCTTTGCAAAGATTCCTCGCAACAGTAAAAAAGAACACATAAAAAAAAGCACTTTATTCATCGTTTTGGCGTGCTAAAAAGCGTTTACTATCACGCGAACAAACAACAATTATTCTACTGTTTCTCCACAAGAGCACAGCGGTAATATACAATCGCCAGAAGTAGATGACGCGTAGGCACGGAATAAATGAAGCTCAGTTTAAAGTAACTTACAGAATTATCAGTTGTTTAACTACAAAGTAAAAAAGAGCATTATCACTAAAAAATAAGTACAAAATCAGACTATCCTTTTCTTCTTGATTAAAAAATTGCAACAAAATAGATTTATTACATTTCGAAAATACTCAACTCCCCATCATGTTTGGTCTTACTGCGTACACGTTATTATCAAATTGTAATAGAAAATAGATGAATAAAAATATCTTCACAACTGTGGTAGAAAATATGATAGCTACTGACCATCCTTCGCTAACTATATATCTATCGATATATATCTATCTATATATATATATATAAATATATATATATGTATATATATATTAACAACTTGATCGAAAGAAAAAAACTCTATGGATGAGCATGAATTCATTTAACAGATGAAATTGTTCTTGAATGCACTTAAAAATATGCACTTTGGGGAAGATAAATAACAATGTTCTAAAGGCCTTTACAGGTAGGCCCACAGCTAACGTCATCCGACGAACCACATTGATCGGATTTCATCTTATGACTGCACTCATCGGATCAGAGACGCATCGGATTGCAACATCACATTTTCTACGGGGGATCTAGACCAGGCATTGATAACATTTTAGTATTTATCTTTATCTCCTTGCTGGTAGAAGATAAAAAACAAAAATAGGTACGCAGACATAAAAAACTGGCTACAGAGAATCAATAAAAAGGGTTGGTTTGCACAGAATATCATGATTTATTCCCTTACCTAGTTGGTGATGACGTTAAGTCGTATGTACTTACATCTGACTTGCGCTAAGTTTTCAGAATTTGCAAGAAATCAAGTGATAATATTAAAGAGGCATCAACGCTAGTCTGCACCTTGCAAATGAACTTCAACAAAGTCTAGTGGTGTGCTACCAGACTAAGCTTGAGAAACTTTTATTTTATTTACATTGAAATCCATCCAGATACACTTTAATGACAATATAATGATTAATAACAAAATTATTTAATTGTTAGTTTTTAAAAATCATGTATTAAATTATATTCTCAATCTGAGTACCTAAATATGAGTAAGAGGGCACTTTTTGTGCTGATAGCTAAATCTGGAAAGACGACCACTACCAGTTATAATATGCTAAGGATTAAATTTAATTGAAATTGCAATGAAGCGCACGCTACGATGGCAATTGCCCTACAAACCTCTAGAAGCCTGAGCTCCATTGCAATTAAATTAAATTTTTAATTTCATATTCTTTCAACATTTATGGTAAATTATTCATCATTTCTCTTGGTAACTAATTCTAATCACTGACATCATTTTAAAAAAAAAAGAGAGAGAGAGAGAATTTTCCTACATCCGTGTGCCTGAAATCGAGTGCCAGCTTGTGGTCATGGTCATCTTTCCACGCATTACTTTTAATTCTTACACCGATTTCTTTCCATGCCTCATCACCAATATAAGCCTTGTACACTCCCATGATCCTCTTCACCCTTCTCCTGTCTTCCAATGAAACCAGTTCTAGCTCTTCTATCGTATCTGTTAGGTTAACGTGACCATTTATCATTTTCGTCAAAGCGACACCAAAAGATTTTTTTCATCAGGAAATGCCTTAGGAATGTTGTATATTTTTATAGTTTTTATTCAAAACCGAATAACATTTATCATAAGAAGAATTTATTACATTTTTATCTAGTTATTTAATATTAGTATCTGACATCTAACGTCTAACTAGGCACTAATCAGTTTCAAAATATCGTGTCAAGTTTTCAAGTATGAACATGATTTTTATTGTCTTAGTAATCAGAATGGCTCTCAATATTGCGACAATTAACTCTTTTGTGTTTCAGTTAATCCCATTCCTGCTCTTTTATCATATCTGTTACTGATTGCGTTCAGCGGTAATTTCCAGAAACAAATCTAGCAGGCCTTTTTTGCACCCTCTCCAACGTCAGTATTTGATATTCAAAATGTAGATCCCATACAACACTACCATATTCAAGCATGGTTTTGATCCAAGGTTTGTAACCCAATTACTTTACTTCTCTCGTATGTCCCCTAACCACTCTCTCCAACAAGTGCAGAATTTTGAAACCTTTTTCTACCACCTGTCCAATGTGTCATAACCAGTTAAGATTGCTATCAAATATAATGCCAAGATATTTACATTTCAAGTCTTCGACAAGCTATTCTTTTCCCACCATATAATCTTAATCAACCTTTTGGTATTTTTATCTGTATCTCTAATAAGCTGACTCCTCTATGCATTTATATTCATCCATGTTTACCAACCCAACTAGATATACTGTCCAGATCACCCTGCAGCTGTTTATAGTCCTTTGCAGTTTTTATCCTTTTATATAGCATCTGCCATCTGCACACAGTCGAATTTCTGACAGTAAACGATCAACACAATTATTCATTAGAATAATACACTCCTGGAAAATGAAATAAGAACACCGTGAATTCATTGTCCCAGGAATGGGAAACTTTATATACACGTTCCTGGGGTCAGATACAACACATGATCACACAGACAGAACCATAGGCACATAGAAACAGGCAACAGTGCATGCACAATGTCGGCACTAGTACCGTAAACATCCTCCTTTCGCAGCAATGCAGGCTGCAATTCTCCCATGGAAACGATCGTAGAGGTGCTGGATGTAGTCCTGTGGAACGGCATGCCAAGCCATTTCCACCTGGCGCGTCAGCTGGACCAGCGTTCGTGCTGGACGTGCAGACCGCGTGAGCCGACATTTCATCCAGTCCCAAACATGCTCAATGGGGGACAGATCCGGAGATCTCGCTGGCCAGGGTAGTTGACTTACACCTTCTAGAGCACGTTGGGTGGCACGGGATACATGTGGACGTGCATTGTCCTGTTGGAACAGCATGTTCTCTTGCCGGTCTAGGAATGGTAGAACGATGGGTTCGACGACGGTTTGAATGTACCGTGCTCTGTTCAGTGTCCCCTCGACGATCACCAGAGGTGTACGGCCAGTGTAGGAGATCGCTCCCCACACCATGATGTCGGGTGTTGGCCCTGTGTGCCTCGGTCGTATGCAGTCCTGATTGTGGCGCTCACCTGCACGGCGCCAAACACGCATACGACCATCATTGGCACCAAGGCAGAAGCGACTCTCATCACTGAAGACGACACGTCTCCATTCGTCCCTCCATACACGCCTGTCACGAAACCACTGGAGGCGGGCTACACGATGTTGGGGCGTGAGCGGAAGACGACCTAACGGTGCGCGGGAACATAGCCCAGCTTCATGGAGACGATTGCGAATGGTCCTCTCTGATACCCCAGGAGCAACAGTGTCCCTAATTTGCCGGGAAGTGGCGGTGCGGTCCCCTACGGCACTGCGTAGGATGCGACGATCTTGACGTGCGTCGCTGCTGTCCGGACCCAGGTCGACGGGCACGTGCACCTTCCGCCGACCACTGGCGACAACATCGATGTACTGTGGAGACCTCGCGCCCCACATGTTGAGCAATTCGGCGATACGTCCACCCGGCCTCCCGCATGCCCACTATAACGCCCTCGCTCAAAGTCCGTCAACTGCACATACGGTTCACGTACACGCTGTCGCGGCATGCTACCAGTGTTAAAGACTGAGATGGAGCTCCGTATGCCACGGCAAACTGCTGACACTGACTGCGGCGGGTGCCCAACCGCTGCGCAGCTAGCGCCCTTCGACGGCCAACACTGCTGTTCCTGGTGTTTCCGCTGTGCCGTGCGTTTGATCATTGCTTGTACAGCCCTCTCGTAGTGTCCGGAGCAAGTATGGTGGGTCTTGCACACCGGCGTCAATGTGTTCTTATTTCAATTTCCAGGAGTGTAAATAGCAATGGTCCCAATACGTAACCCTGCGGCACTCCCATCTTTACTTCCACTTCTTTGATGCTGCAATTCCTACCCTAACTTTTTGTTTTCTACCTATTAAATTTCTTCTACCCAACAAATCACTTTCTCACCCACTCCAATGGTTTTTACCTTTATTTACTACCATTTTATGGCTCACTCTGTCAAAGAAAGGCCTTTGACAGAACTAGTGCTACACCATCAATTTGGCCTCCCTTGTCCATTTCATCCGAAATGTCTTGCATATATCCCACCGACAGAGATTTGCATGAATATCCTTGTCTAGAGCCATGTTGCCTACTTGAAAATCACTGACACTCCTCACATATATTTCTGATGTGGTTGCATATCAATCTCTCCATTAATTTACATACTACTGATGTCAAACTAATTGGCCTATAATTTTTGACTCTATTTCTCAGAATTCCACAAGTCTCAGTCATAGGTCACCTCTTCTTTTTGTTATACATCAATGACTTTCCTGTAAATTAATCCGACAAAGTTAAGTTTTATTTGCAGATGACACTAACCTGACTGTGAGAAAAACACCAAATGGTAATCTATAATTTAATGTAAATGAAGTACTTAGTGAAGTAGCAAACTGGTATAAGGCAAATTCATTGAAATTAAATTTTGAAAAAAAGAAACTCGTTATATTAGGTTTAAAAACAAAAAATTATGCACAGCCAGATTTACAAGTAAGCTATAAAAAATAACACAGTCTTAGAAACAAAGAGCATTTTCAGAATATTTTCCTTGGTATTAAAATAGATGAGAGACTCAGTTGGCAAGAACATATCACTTCACTAATGAAAAAGTTAAGTAGTGCCACTTTTTAAAACAGCAGATTTAGAATTAACGAAACAGGTATACTCCACATATTTGCATTCAGTGATGTCATATGGCATAATTTTTGGGGGGAACTCTTCACAAAGTAAAAATTTTTCATAGCACAGAAAGGAATTATTAGGATACTGTGTAGGGTAAAACCAAGAACTTCTTGCAGAAAACTTTGAAAAAAACTCAGTCTTCTTACAGTGACTAATCAGTATAAGTATTCTCTCATGTGCTTCGTCATAGAACATTTTAACCTGTTCACATCTAAGTCACAGGTACACAATTTCAATACAATAAACAGAAATAACTTGCACCAAACACAAACACCTCTGTCATTAATGCAAAAAGGAGCTAATTATTCTGGGACACATCTGTTTAATAAACTTCCCAAGAGTATAAAAACATTTTGAAGATAATAAATATATATTTAAAGAAAAACAAAGAAAATAACTTATTGCCAACTCTTTCTACTCCATTCAAGAATTTGAACAAAATAATTAGTTGTATTCAATATGACCATTTGCAAAATTCAGTTCTAAAAAACTAATGTTTATTTTTGTTCTCTTTATTTGTTTTTGTAACATATGACTGTTTTCACTATGATTATGACTCATATTGTATGTATGTGTATTAACGATGACAAGTTTCACATACCAGAGGTTCTTCCTCAACAGGGATCCATGAAACAAGATTGATAAATAAAAATAAAATAACCCCTACTTTATGTACTATCACTTTTCCAGTCCTCTGCTAGGCAACAAGTAGCCCGACTAAATTTAAAAAATGTTTTAAGATAAGGTACAATCTCACATTGTCACGAATATGTGCTTGCATGGAGCACAAACATTACTCGTGAACTTGATCGTGTTGCTTGTATAACTGATACCTTTCCTCGAACATCCTGTAGTTCCTTAAACCGATCGCCAAGCTATTAGTTTACCCTGTAATAGCTAACAAGTCATACATAAATGAAAGTAAGGCACTTGTATTTACGAATTTGAAATATATTCTGAAAGTTTGCTGAAGTTAATACTGGTATCAGATTACACGTAAAACATTTAAGGCGATATCGAACTTCGAATCACATAAGAAGATGCAGGTTATCCTTCAAGGAACAACACTGATGAAACATTCACTCTTGCAAACATATTTTCTGTTTGCAACCCCAAAATGAGATGGTACTCAAACACTGCTTCTGATAACTTCTTAAACTAAGGTAAAAAAGTTCTTTCTCTTAGTTTAGCTTAAAGTGAATGAGTAAGTCCACGAACTTGTTCCGAGGCGAGATAGTTGAACTTTCAGTAGTTACATTTTGAAATTTACCCTCGCGGAGCAACGCGTACTGCAACTTCAAAACTACCTGCTTAAAAACTGCCAGCGCCGTAAAACTGTTTGTAAACTCTCCCTGGACCCTGACTGCTTGCGCTGGTCGGCTTTTTATAGGCTAGGCTTATCTATTGCTGAATTGCCATGGAAGACCGGTGTTTTCCCTCGGGGAAACACTATTCTTTAGTGAATTAGAAAAAGCCCCCACTCCTGTGGAACACTAATTCTACTCGGATTTTCCCGAAATTTTACTATGTTATAGTTTAATTTAATCCGAATCTTTTTAGCCATAACTACTTTTCTCATAATTATTATTGTTTAAGGGCTATTAATTTCTGAAAGTAACACATGTGGATGCTATCATATGTCAACACTAAAACTTCGTTTTTCTTACTTTAAACATCAAGTTACCTCTGAACTGTTATATGTTTGTTACTAACTGAATTTTTCTCTTTCTTTTAAGCATACTTTTGTCTTTCTATCTCTTTTTTCTAAAAATATTGAATTATTTTGATTTGAAATATCTCCTTAGATAAATTTTAAAAGCTCACAAAAACCACCTTAAAGTGATTGTCATTCTCTGCTTTATTAGTGGATATGAATGCAACAAAATTCATCATGACTGAAAAACAACCTTATTTACGTCTTTTACAAAAATGTTCGCTAATGACCCCGCAGTCGACCCTCCCTAAAGCCACACACACGCCACACAAAAATGTTTTAGAATTGATTTAAAAAGTGCTTTTCTGTTAAGAAAATGGTTATAAAAGTTCTTTAGTATATAACTATATGAGATTTACCCCCTTCTAAATGGTTTTAGCAAGATAATGGACATAATACAAGGTTATGTTCTTAAATGAAAAGTGCTTTACCATTGAACGTGATTATAAAAGTTATTCGCTATGCATTACATGTAACTCGCCTCTTGCTAAACGGTTTAGGTGAGGTAATAGATATATAACAATATCCTGCTACATTTAACATATCTGCAGTAATATTATCTACAACAGCCCCTTTATGTTTTTTCAGCTTTCTTAGTTCCTTCATAACATCCACAGGATGAATTTCAAATTTTTTGGTTTCCTCATTTCTAATTGTGTTGTTCAGGTCGTTATGACTTAGTTCCTCCCATTTCTGATCCATTGTCCCTAATGCTCTCACTAAACCAGTTGCTTAAAATCTCTGCCTTTTTCAAATCTCCAGTAACTTCTTCCCCATCTTCATCTATTAGACTCCGAACACTCTCCCTTCCCATCAGATTTCTCACATAGCTATAGAAATTTCTCGAAGCATCAGCCAATAGTCCCCCTGCATTGACGATACTCTGCATAAACCCATATTTAGACACCAATTTTCCCTGTTTATTTGTTTCAAATATTCCCTACTACCCTGCAGCCTCTTAAGTCTGTTTTCTTCTCTTCTTACCAACCTCAATAACATCCTCGCCTCCCTATTATATCCGTAGTACACAAGTTTTATTTGCTGTTTTGGAATAATTTTTTCCCCCTTTCTTATTATCTCCTTGATTTCTTCCCACCGTGACTCTACAGTACTTGTGCCTTCTTTAGTGAAACAATCTCTGAAATATCTCTTCAAGTTTGAAATCTGTGCCTTTTAATAATTTCGCTTGTTTCCCCATTCAGTTTTGGTTGCTGGTTCACTGAATCCTGTAATATCCATCACAGCTTCTTCATGATTAGTTATTCCTTCAGTTACTACTTACCCCACAAGGTTATCATAGGGCATTATTAGGAATATATCAAAAATATGTTGTCCTTGCGTAAATGTCCCTTCCCTATTTAGGTATTTGCAAATATCTGTTCCCTTGTGTTAGTAATCTTATTTCCTAAAAAGTTTACACCTGTTAAATTTAAATCACCATAATGGCCATTCTATTCTTCCCTTCTGAAATCTGACTATGAATTTAATTTCTCCCCAAGAGCTCCATCTTCATCTGTCATTGTTCCACAGCGGTAAGCAGCCAACACCCTGATTTATTTACTTTGTTATTTCCCCAGAACCCAATGAACATCAGTGAACTCTGGTAGTTTTTCCTAACTAGTATGAAAACTCCTCCACCAATTGCTCTCCTACGTCTGCGGTACACTCCGCAACTATCGGGAAAAAACCTCATTGTCTAGTACTTCTTCTTTTAACCAAGTCTCTACTCCTATGATTACCTGTGGTTCGTGTTTCTCTATTAAGTTTGCAAATTCGATTACTTGGATCATTATACTTCTACAGTTCACCAGTAATACTGTTATTACTGGCTTTATATTTTCAACACTAACTGCCTTCTTCCCAGTTCTATCCCCGTCATTTATTGTTTCAGCAACTTCATCTATTTCTTTAACATCTGTGATTTTTCCCATCGTGGATCTACATTCAGTATTACTTTGACCAACTATTTCCACTCCTTCACCAGCAACCCTTAAGCTAAAAAAAAGGACACAGTCCTGGCCACATCATCACTGGAAATGGGCTCCGTCACAGCTTTAGCTAACAATTCCGAAAGTAACCCATGCCCCTTCTATTTAGGTGTAGGCCATGCCTACTGTAACCCCACTTACCAATGTTCACAGGTATAACCCCCAAGACAGAACTAATGTTTGTCTCAAGTACTACTTCCGTTTCCACATTTACGTGCCTCACAGCATAGTTCAATTGTGGCTGGTCATGCCGGTTAAGAACCTGCATGAATTCCACTTTGGTATGCTGCGCCTCCTTCACCTTCTTCCTCAGATCGCTCTCTATACTATAACTCGCGCTTCTATCAATAGAATTCTCCTCAACTAGCTCTATCACTATTCTATCGTCCATTATGAAACTCCTACAAAACAAAACTATATCCTCTATTACCAGGCTTAATGTTGTACTAAGTTTGAAAAAACATGTGACCTGGTAACCTGTGCCTAACTAATCCTGCAGAAGAGATCCTACACCTCTTTCATCTTAACTACTCTTACATTTACATGTGGCTCTTCTCCTCCCGACTCTGGCAACAGGTCAATGCTATTTTTCCCCACAATTTCTGAAGTTTCTGGCTTCTTCATCCAGTTAACCATATTTCTCCTATGACCCGTGTCCAGCACCCACCCATCCTTTTCATCTTCCTTCAACTCCCTATCTCTACGTTCTGCCTCTATAGCACAAGCATCGACATGTCCAGACTCCAAAGTCTGCGCCTCCGCAGGCTGAGCCCCCACAGGCTGAGCCACCAAAGGCTGAGCCTCCACAGGTGGAGCCACACAGGCCGCCACAGGCACCACAGGCCACCCATCCACAGGCTGATCCACCACAGGACGAGCTTCAAGAAAACCTGATCCTTTCACGCAAATCCCTGATAGTTTCTCCAATCTTCCTCATCATTTTATTCCTAATACAACGTGGGAAAAACCATGGGAGAGACTCATTTATTTCCCACATTTCCTATTCTGTACATGCCAAATGAAACTACTTCTTACACCAACTAATATAACATCTAAACTAAATTGGATAAGAGATTTGACCATCACTTAAGTTATTGTAATTAATAAGTGGATAAAAATAATTAACTACTTTAATTATTTTTACTAAGAAGTTGCTATTATAATATTTTTGGAAATAAGTAAATACGAAAAATATTATATTTAAGCCTGAAAAAAGTAGTTTGGAAACTATTTTATTTAAGACTGAAATAATCAATAAATATATCTTATGATATACGACGCTACATATATAATCGATTTATTTCTTTAGGATCGATACTATCGAAGCAGAAGTCAGTTATTTACTACATATTTATTTATTTATTTTTATCAATGATGATCTTCGGTCTATCGACCGTACGGCCAGCTTCAATTTTTATATTTTCTGCTTAACCTATCACAGTAATATGATCTGACGTTATTTCACCATGGATAATGAAATCAGTCAGTGATAACAATGATAACATTATAAGATGACAATTAAGATTTTATAACATCATCTTACCAAATAAAATTTGTATAGTCTATACAAAGACGTTGAAACTTGTAGAATTATGAGTTTAACTTGATGAACACAATAACTTTTTTTTTTCTAAAATTGATATCTGAATTAACTTTTATGAAATCTTTTATATTAGGATAAAACCACGAAAACGCCACCAGTTGTTTAAAAGTTTTTATTCTTTAAAACTGCAGTTTCGACAAATACATGTTTGTCTTCTTCAGAAGTATACGTTAAAATTGCATAGTCGGAAGCATTATCACTAATCAGTCCTTTCGTGCGAAATTGCACATCGTCACGGTTCTTCCTTCCGTCTACCGGACAACATCTGTACGAGGCGGGCGACTTCCGCCAACGGACAGATGTTGTCAGATATTTCCTTTTCTAATATTTAAAAAAAGAAAATTATAATGACAGCTTTTGTTGCATACGGTTGCGCAAACAAACCAGATAGGAAATAACATGGAATAACGTTTCATAAGTTACTCACATTGTAATTATTGTTCTTGAAGTGTTTGATAGTTATTTGCAAGAGTAGTGCCTATCATTATCGATTTATTCATTGCTCTCAATAGGATAATGTCGTATTCAAATATTTGTTGGTATAGTGTAGTGGAATATTTACGAATATAATAATGATTGCTGTTCAGCAGAATTTCGCAACGTCAGTGTTTTCCTCAAAGTATATACTGTATACTCAAAAACTTTAAGCGTAGTTTTGCGTTGAAAAGTGCACTTATCTTATTACATAAAATCCTAGGCATACATAAACCGCATCATCAAGCACAAACCATTAGACCAGTTCAGCTTAAATTCACACGAAATGCTATTGAGATGCCGCGAAAGGTTTTCATCCATAACACTGTCCGATAGCTGGCGCTGAAGGATAATTCACATATTTAAAATTAGGTTATGCTGACTGCTATTCCACAGATAGCTTTGTAATAGAAATGGTTATAGTTTTGATGATATAATTATTAGCAAGTATTGTCTTGATCAACATTTTGAAACCTGTGCTACACGGCTAAAATTCAATAATGAAATTTTCATGGTAGTAACTGTACATAGAGTACCCTCGGGAAACTTTTCTATTTCTCTGAATGATTTTGAACATTTTTAAGCAGAAAAAGTTGTTAACATAGTCTATGTGGTGATTTTAATGTAAATTTTTTTAAATAACTTACCCTGTAAAATCATGTTGGAATCATTAGTAAGTTCATTCAATTTAACCAGGTAGTTAATTTTCCAAGTAGAATAATGAATAATAGTCACTCAGCTATAGACAACGGTTTCTTAGATACATCAAAATTCAGTTATACAATCAAGCCATCTATCAATGGACTTTCAGATCACGATGCCTGGTTATTAACTATCAACACTACAATAGAAACTAGTTCCAATTGTAATATTTTTAAACTTCAGGGTATAGTAAATGGTGAATCAGTTACTTGTTTTAAAAAGTGCCTCAACACCACTAACTGCGAACATATTTACAGTGCACAAGATATGAATGATAAATATAACATTTTTAGCAGCATTGTATTAAATTACTTTGAAAGTTGCTTCCACATTAAAAAATGTCATGCTTCACGAAAAGAACAAAAATCATGGATAACTGTGTGCAACAAGCATTTGTAAAACGAAATTAAATATTGCCTCTAGGATCAGTCATAATGCTAATGTTAAAACCCATTACAAGCAGTACTGCATAATACGGAAAAAAGGTTGTTAAAGAATCTAAAAGTATGCACTACAAACATAAAATTCATAATTCTGAACATAAAATTAAGACAATATGGAACATGGTAAAAAAAGAAACAGGAAAAAATAATCTAACCAGTAATGATATATTTAACAAAGAAAATTTAGTAGAATCTAATTTTCAATTGCTGATATATTTAATAAACATTTTTTATCTGTTGCTGATAAATTGACTGCTAGTAGCTCAGTAACATAAAGTATGGATTTTGTCAGAACAGGCATCGAAGAAAAATTTAACACTACCAGTATGTTTGTAAATTTAGCTACTCCTGAAGAAATAAGAAAAATTATCAGGTTTCTTAAGAACAAATACTCACATGGTTATGATGAGATTTCGAGTAGATTAATTAAATTGTGATCCACAGAATTAAGCAATATACTAAGTTATCTATTTAATAAATCTTTACTTTAGGGTAGCTTTCCAGAAATGCTTAAGTGTGCTGTAGTTAAACCACTCTATAAAAAGGGGGATAAGTCATCTGTATCCAATTACAGCCCTATTTCATTACTAACAGCCTTCTCCAAAGTTTTTGAGGAAGCAATGTACAATAGTATGAACACCTTAAAAATAGTAAAATTCTAACTAAATCACAATTTGGTTTCCAATAGGGTCATTCACTGACAATATTTTAGAAGGAATAAATGATGAATTAATACCTGTGGGAATTTTTTGTGACTTATGTAAGGCATTTGACTGTGTAGATCATAAAATTCTGATACAGAAATTAAAGTATTATGGTATAGATCGGGGGTGGCCAACCCAAATGATCTCGCGGACCACTTTGGAAGTACATCATAACTCCGCGGGCCGCATATCAAATGATATATCCTCACTAGAGACATTTTTTTGGAGAGGAAAATTGAAACATGAGTTATTATGGTGTTTAATATTATTTTTACATTTAAACATAGATAATATAATAATAATTATACTAAACGCGCATTGTAAAGAAATATATAACACTAAAAATAATATATTAAAAATGTTTTGTAAAAGTGTGATGAATCTCGCGGGCCGGAAAAATATTCTAGACGGGCCACCCCTGGTATAGTTGGTAATGTTAATAAATCGCTTAGTTCTTACCTGTTGAATAGAAAACATAAATAGTCAATGGAGAAATTTAAGGCTTCGTTAAGTGGTCCACTGTGTCCTGAGTGGAAATTAATCAGATGTGGGGTGCCTCAGGGTTCTATATTCGGGTCATTATTGTTTTTAATATATATAAATGATCTAGCCAATATTACAACTAAAACCTCAAAATTAGTGCAATTTGCAGATGACATAAACATAGTAATTAAAAATACTCCTGATTTATCTACACAATATATTTAAAATTATGTCTTTGATCTTATTACTAAATGGTTTACAGTTGATGGGTTGTCTTTTAACTTTGATAAAACTCAGTGTATGCAATTCAGTACATCACACAGATTAATAATAGATATAGACATAAAATTTGCAGGCCAGTCCATTCAAGAGGTAGAGTGCGTGAAATTCCTATGTTTGCATATTGATCATAATTTAAATTGGAAGGTACATATATCTGATTTACTAAACCGATTAGGTGTAGCTACATTTACAGTTCGTACAATTTCAACTATAGGTGATCTCCGTATGAGGCAGCTAGTTTATTTTGCTTTTTTTCACTCCTTAATGTCATACGGATGTTCTGGGGCAATTCTACCCATAGAGACAAAGTGTTCAGAGCCCAGAAGTGTGTAATAAGAATTATTTGTGTGGTTAGCAATAGAACTTCAAGTAGAGAGCTGTTCAAGCAGTTAGGTATTTTAACATTGGTGGCTGAGTATATATGCACATAAATGTCATTTTTAGTCACAAATTATAGTTTGTTTTGAAACAAATAGTAAAATACACAACTATGGCACTAGGAGTAAAAAGAATCTTCACAAGGATTACAAGTCGTTGTCATTTGTTCAAAAGGGTGTCCGATATTCAGGGATACATATTTTAAATACGCTACCAACAAACATTATATGTCTAGCAGATGATAAGAATAAATTCAGAAAAAATTGAAAGAATTTTTAATTGACAACTCCTTCTACTGTCGAAGAATTTATTGCTAAGGTATCTACAAAATAAACTGTCCATAGTTTGTGTAAATGTAGTTGTCATAATTAATGTATCATGTATGATATAACTGTACATTTTCTTGTGTATGTATTATTTTGTTATGCAATTGACAACTTTTATCCCACACAGTCAGTCTCTCATATTGGAATCGATGGAAAATGAATGTATTGTATTGAACACCAGAAACAAAGTATATATTTTCAAATAATTTCAATATTTGTAACAATAATTCTATTAAACTCTTTTTTTATTTATTTTTTATATTTAATATATGCAGTACATTATGGAATGAATATTTCATAATGTCTTACGATTTATCTTACTGGCGTGATAAAACAGATTTCTAGTTGTTCGATAACATGTTTGCCGCTGATTTTAAAATTAAAATTTTATAAATTATAATAGTTATTTTAGATTTATGAGTTGAATTTCGAAAATATAGTTACTAATGCAAAATTACTGTTTATTAGCTGATATTATCGAAATTTTGGAGTGAATAATTTGAAAAAAAGCCTTAAATTTCGCAATTCAAACCTAAATATGGAAATTAACTTTTATATCAAATTTAGGGTTTATTAGGATATACTATTGAAATATACATTGAAAATATGGATACTGAAATGGCAAAATCATTGATTTTTATTTACAAATTATGAAATGTTAATTTTTGATTCCACAATTAATTTGAAAATCCGAAAAAACCACGCTATTATTTCACAGTTTTATGTTTTCAGTTTGTCAGCAATCTCGAATGACCATCAGTTGTTTCTTCTTCGAATAAAAGAAATAGAAGCATAATGCTGATAATACCACTATCCTGTTATATGACTATTACTAATCAACTGTTATTTCTTTATAATTCATATATCCCTGCTGAGGAAGGACTAATGGGATTCGGAAAATGTCATGGATAGTATATATACATACAAATGAATAATAATCTATTAATAATGAAAAATATTATATGTTACAAACAAAGACAAAAGAGAAAATACAATAAAGGATAAACATTAATTTTTTGTAACTGATTTTCGCAGAAGGCATATTAGAATATTTTTGAATGAGGCAAAATCAATGGCAATAAGTTAAACCTCAGTATTTTTACTCTCTATAAACTGTTTTTACTAAAAGATGAATCCCAGATTAATTTACTCCTCTTTGTTTTCTAAAATTCATTTTGCAATTTTGCACCTGCGAATTTGATAAACATTTTAAAATGTTCTGTGACAAAGCACATGAGAGGGTATATTTACTCATTGTAAAAATATTGAGAAGAATCAATCTATGTAGACACATCCATACACGCGTATTTTAATCGCAAACTGCATTTGGGGTAACAACATCGTTTGCTTCATCAAGATTCCTAGATGGCACAAGATGGCGTTATAAAATACTTAGACACATTAGAAAATGAAACAATCACAGCTTCAAACACAATGTGAACTTTACATTTGTATGGATTCGCAATATGGCAGCAGGTGCCACCGCGCATGAGCAGTATCAGCCGAGAGTTTAGAGGCGCCGTCACAGATTTAACGTCATTTCTCCTCCGTATATTTCCTTCTTCCATGGTAAAGAAGATATGTTGGAAGTCTTTGGGAGATGGTAGTTTGGTGAAGAGTATACTGGAGGCGTATAAGTCTTTGATGAATAACTGTAGAGGTATTTGGAATACTTGATTGCAGGGATAAAATGATCACGATAATAATATTTCAGTTAATTTCGAATGTAAGGGATTGGAAAATCTTTGTTTTGATGGTAATCGACTCAGGGATTGGAATAACTAATGTAGGCTGGAACAAGAAAGGAGAAATTACCAACTGAATTAAATTAGAGAAATGTTAGGAGAAATGGTTAATATGTTGCTAGAAAGAGAAAATTTAAAATTATTGTTATTAATGTTCTTAATTACGATGAATCTCATTTACCGATAGTGATTTCCTAGGTATCTACTTTCGATTCATATATTTTATACCTAACAATCTTTCAAAATCTGAGGTGTATTATTCATTATTCGTTAGGAAATTTGTTCCTCTCCCTCGCTCTCTTACCTACAAATGAAAACTTTCCCACTCCCTTATGCTTGAAATCAATTGCTTATTTATTTTATTCTCTTCAACATGTTACTCCCAAATATTCTACGAAGATTTATCCAGGCATCATCGGCAGTATATGCCTTCTGACTGCATACATTTCTCTTCAACTGTCTTCTATCCTGCAGTGAGTAACAAGCCAACTTCCTTTTCACTTATGGAAGGCATCCTCTGATAATTTCTACATACAAATGTGGCTGCTCTTCAGTTCTTCCAACTCCAGTATACCCATAATGGTGGTACCACATCATCCTAGTAAGGGCCAAATTAAAATGTTGTAATCTATCTCTTGTACTTTCTTAGTACGTCCTCTCATTATCCTCTCCAACAGATACAGAACTCTATGCCTTTTATATAACCTCTCCGATGTTCCCCGTCCAAGTTAGCTTAATGTCCAGATATTCCTTCCAGTAATCTTGTTTGCACTGTATAATTATACCAAACCATTATTTTACTATCTGTACACCCAATAACTAGATACTTTTTGACATTTATCTTCCTACCATCTATGTCGAACTGCGATTTGAATAAATTCCAAAGGGATTACTGATTACTTTTTGAAACACACTGAATGAATTTGAAATTAATATTTGTATAGGGCAAACGGAGGGCATGGAAATTGCACTAAAATAATTTAAGATAAAAATTAATAAGAAAAACGAAAAAGGTTCGGCAGGGAAATTGTCTCCGGAGAATTAGCTCAATTGGAATTACATTGAATTAATGAGATATGTGATGTAGAACTCTTTGGATTTGCTCACAATTCTCCCCGATGTAGTCCTGTTTTATAGGACTACTTTATCTATTAATAATCTAATTTCTGTCCATTGATGTAGACCAGAATCATTCTTTAGAATGATAAATGTTTTAATTATTTTTTAATGTTTCTTGGGAAACAGACCAAGTAATATTATTATTGATGAACAATATTTCGGTGACATAAGTCATCATCGACATCTTCAGGTGCAGTTGTAAGCCTTGAAGTCTGCCTGAACGCCGAGAAAAATTGCATTCATTTATAAAAATATATTACTACCATTTTGTAACCAAAAATTGTACAGGTTTATAAAGCAATTACAAGCTTCCTGAAAGACACCGGAAAGAAGATATGAACCCGTAACAGGTTTCAAGAAATCTTAATGTTAAATGCTGGTTAAATAACTTCGGACCAAAGGTCAAAATAAATTAAAAATATTAATGGTTCTAATGCATTACCCCGTGGAATTCCTGTTCTCTCTTCCATCTGTCTTGATATATCATTATCCCCTTTAACTCTTTTCTTACTACCTCCTAAGACTTCCTGTATCCTGCAAGACACATGGTGGTTTATCCCTAATTATAATTCGTAAATGGAAAAGTTGGTGGGTGGTGATAATCTCGAATTTAGGATTTAAAAAAAAAAATCAAGATAGGGAGATGCCATAGGGGCACGTCAAGACCTGAGGGGTAAAATGTGTTAAGTAAATTTTTCATACTTTTACAGGAATGACTGGAAATGTAGTGTCCAGTTATGTGAAATACTGAAGGGCTAAACTTTTTTTTTTCATTTGAAATTGGTGTAGCGCAGTGTATACCGGTACTATTAAATTCTTCATAAGCGCAGGTTTGTTTTAAAAGACTGCACTTAATATGTTTTTCTCGTTGGCCTTACAAATATTCCATTGAAATTAAACTACATTTGATGTCAAAAAATGTCTGTAAGGAATCTCAGAAGTTTTAGTGATGATTTTAGTATATGTGTAACTTCTTGCTGGTGCAGTATCTAAATGTAATGTTTTTAAGGTAGGTAGAGTGTGATTTTCCAATGATGTTATCAAAGCTATTGATTCACATTTAATCTCGCGCGTTATGTCTAACTTCATTTGCGTTGTGCTTTGAAATTAATGATAGATTTTAGTTATGCTATAGGTTTTTGCAATACTGTAGAAGAAATCCGATATCAGAGAAAATTTGTTTACGAGAGTAAAGATGCTCACAATCGCTGCTGATGGTACCATGGATGGTACTTTCTGATTTGGCGGGAAGAACTGCTTCTAATTTGTATCTCTGGAATTTTATCCGTGCTTTCCCGCCTGTCGGATCTAATTTTCATTAGGGTATCGTGTGCTCAGAATTTAAAATTTGTGGATTATTGCATAGTTACTTGTTGCTGTGTTTAGAATTTGTTACGTAAAAGTTCCATAACTACCATTAAAAATGTTCGAAGCCAGGCTGGTACAAAGTTCGATTTTAAAGAAGGTGTTAGAAGCAATTAAAGAACTGTTGAATGAAGCTACATTTGATTGTTCTGATTCGGGAATACAACTCCAAGCCATGGATAATTCTCACGTCAGTTTAGTTTCATTAAACATGAGAAGTGACGGATTTGATAAATATAGATGCGACAGAAACCTGTCAATGGGTATGAATCTGGCCAGGTAATTTATCACGATTCGAATGTAAGTTCTGTTAATGTTATTTTTATCTAACATCCTTAATTTTATTTATTCTGTTTTTTCGCACAGTTTGACTAAAATATTTAAGTGTGCTTCTAACGATGACATAGTAACTATCAAGGCACAAGATAATGCAGATACCGTAACATTTGTGTTTGAGTCTCCAAACCAGGAGAAAGTTTCAGATTATGAAATGAAATTAATGAATTTGGATCAAGAACACCTGGGTATACCGGTAAGTTGCAGAATCATTTCAGGGTTGTTAATTGTATTTGTACTCTGATTAGTATTGGCATATTAATATCAGACTGTCCATACAAATTTCGGTTTAAAAAGGTCCCTGAAACATTTTAGAAAATTGACGAAACATAACAAATTAAATTTATAACAAAATTTAATCATCTTGTGTCCATGCACTTTGAAGCCATTCTGTTATATTATTTATAACCAGCATAGCAGTTGCTTTGTTCTTGATTTGTGTAATTTTGGAAACATGCAATGTGATATGTATTGGTAGGTTTTTCCGGTGAATGTGATGCTTGAAGATCTCTCGGGCATGCAGCTGGATGAATTGATCCGGCCGCGTGCCCGAGAGATCTTCAAACATGCAATGTGTGTCCATCCAAATAACATATTCATCATTTATCTGGTTTAATCCTAGACTGCGATTCCGCCACTGACTGGCGTTGATGTGACGTCATATTGACGTTGTTTTGAGGTATTCGCTGTCGATGTACCAACATAAAGATAATTTATTATTGTGACCTGCCGCAGAAATCCGATAACACATCAAACACTAAACATCTGGTTGTGTTATCGGACATCTGCGGCCGCCTGCATCTGATTCACCTTCAGGATATCAGTTTAGGTTGATATTGTACAGTTTTAAATTATTGTGACCTCAGTACGTGAGGTCACAATAGCACTAAAAGGAATAAACCTAATTATGTTGGTAGTTGACAGCGAATACGTCAAAACGTCACGTCAACGCCGGTCAGTGGCGGAATCGCAGTCTAGGATTAAACCATTTATCTAACAAAGAATTTACGTGTCACATTTAGCTGCAATTCTTTGAGGATGAATCTTGGTGATGTGTAAAACCTATATTGCCTCTTATTTGATTGCTTTTGTTGCTTAGTGGTTTTATATGATGAAAAATATAGACCACAGATTTCACGCTATCATTTAAATAAGTATGCAGAAGTTGTATTTTGTCATAGCCTCTAAGGTGGTATTGGCGTTTCAGCATTTGTCAAAATCGGCTGATGTGCATGAACTCGCAGGGCCACCATGTGTCAAAAGTGATACAAATAATATATGTGATGTCCCTAAGACCATAAGGAAAAAAATTGAAGATCATACTTATCTCAGAAATTACTTGATCTCAGGAAACACTGGAAAAATATAGAAGACAATGGTTAAGAAACTATTATAATATTTATACATGGATCATGCTGTAGTAGCCTTACGTATGTAACACAACTAGATATATTGGGTTTGAAGATCTGCTGCATATCAGAAGTTTTATAGTAGTAGGCCTAATTGTTCATTAAGAAATGGAGAGAAACAAGATTGAGAAGTACAGACCTATTAGTTTGACCTCAGTGGTATGCAAGTTGATGCAGAGCTTGGTGTACAACCGTATGATGACTTTTGAGGAAAGAAAGTTATTCTTAAATCAGCAGCCACAAAGCATGGTGGATGAGCGGTTAACGCTCTAGCTTCGCATTCTGGAGAACGCCGGTTCGAATCTGTGTCCAGATATTCAGATTTGGGTTTTCCGCGGTTTCCGCAAATCACTTCAGGTGAATGGCGGGATGCTTCCTTCAAAAGGCCATTGCCGAATTCATTCCCGTTCCTTGTCCCAAATCTCATCCCTCCTCTAATCATGTCGCCGAGGTGTAAAGTTGTAAGTTAAAAAAATGGCGGCATTACTTTAGAAGCTTTTATTGTAATACAGCCTGGACCATTATTTTCAAGCAGAAATTAAATTGCAATACATTCTGGACTGGTATGACACAATTAAATGTACTTTGGAAAGTATTTCTAATGGGTTCTTTTATTTTTATTACTGCATAGGGATAAAATGATACCACTGAGGTAGCGGTACTTTTACTCAATACAGTATCGGTCGTAAAGCATTGATACTTATTCGGTATCCATTGAAAAGTATTGATACTTACTCATATCGATTGATTTTTCGTATTGAAATTTGGAATAATTAAAAAACAGTAGGTATATAATAAGTATTGATAGTCTTTATTGATATAAAAATATATATTTATTTGGTGAAAGGTATTTATTACATACCTTACTGATCGTTACAGGACTAATACCAACAAATAAAACTAATTTTATGAAAAAGTCGGTTTTTGCAGTGCTCCCTAAAAATATTTGTTTTTCTAAGTGTTTGCCTGTTAGACGATTTCCGTATGTAGTCATTGTTGCACAAGCTTTGTAAAAAAGCCTTTCACAGTGTACAGAGGTACCGACAATGTTTAAATAAATTCGCGCTTGTTTGTATAAGCATGGAAAGACGGGTTTTAATTCCTCCCATTCTTCTAATGGGTTGGCATTTAAAGCACAGACTGAATTAGCCGAATAAATTGAAACTTCATTGGCTTTTGAGTTAGCATGGTGTCGCTTTTGGCCAACTGCAAGTTGTTTGTGGTGTAACCAAAAATCAAAATCTTCGTGGGTTGCTTATTCTTCAGATCCACTGGTTGACATTGTCGGATCTTCTCTAATAATGTTATTTAATTTCAGTATCGCCCTCCCACACGCACTTGCATCTTGAAAATGAAGGTTTTTGAAATGTGGCCTTAAATTCAATGAGACCAAATCTTTTTTTTTGCATTCAGCCAGCAGGTTTGTTTGCTACTGAGTGACACATTCTGTTGATGATGAAAATTTTGTTAGCTGCGACGTCAGACAATCGTGCGTCTGATTTTGGATAAGGTAACACAATTCTGGCCTGAAGATTCTCTTGTGACAAATTCGAATGGTTGTAGCAAGGGGACTACCTGTTTCAATATTCCATTTTCTTGCAACAAAATCTTCCAGCCGGATGGTGGTTTAAAAACACGACTCTTCAATTTCTTGTCCAGTCACCAATTCAGTACTATCTGTAGCATCGAGTAAAAGCTGCGTAGCAATTTTTGACATATCCAAAAATCCATCAATCATATAATATAGTGAATTCCAACGTGTCTTAACGTCAAAAATAAATTTTTTAATAAATCCCTTAGGAACTCCACTATCGGTCTGTATTTTTCGGCAGAGTTTTTTTTCCTTTCGTCCGGCCATAGACAAACATGTTTGCCAACAATACATACTTGGAAAAAGAATGTGTTGAAAAAATGCAATAACGACAACCAAAAAAATATTCTTTGCAGTGTAGACGAACGTTTAATGTATCAATTAACGTGTTAAATGAAATCATGATATTCGTGACATTGGTATACACATCGATACGAGTACTTTTGACCCATACCTACTTGATACTTATTTTTAAACTATCGGTACAAAAAGTACTTTGTTTCGGAAGGAATGTATCAAGTAAGTACGTGTAGTTACTCGTATCGTTTTATCCCTACTACCGCAGTATTGTGATGCCAATTCCTTGCAGACTCAAAATCTCCAGTAATCCCTTTATTTATTTGAACATAGTTAATGGGTATGAACAAACTGTTTTTGAGAGCAGTGGAAGCTGACTGTGTAGCACTGGATCATTCCAAGACATTTTGCAGAATGAACCTTAGAATGTTGGCAAATAAAGCTAAAATGATTTGTGTACATCAGAATGCAGTTTTCAAGCAACTGAAAGCATAGTGTTTTGGCGAAGCATGAACAGGATTGTCATAGTGTTATGTATTAGGAACATTTTTGCTCATTATTCTAATGAATGGTTCTGTAGTTTACATTCATATCTTGCATTATTTGTAGATGATAGGAATACAAGGAGAAAGAATATTATGAATGCAGTGGGAGTGCTGGATGATTCATCTAGAAATTTCTATGGTTGTCATAGAAGGAAGGTACTGACAGATTTGTTGATAAGAATCAAAAAGAAGTTGGAGAGAATTAGAAAAATGCTTGACCGAGCGTGGTGGTGTAACGGATAGTGTTCTGGCCTCTCATTCGGGAGGACGGCGGTTCGAATCCCCATCCGGGCATCCAGATTTGGGTTTTCCATGGTTTCCCAAATCACTCCAGGCAATGCCGGGATGCTTCCTTAAAAAGGCCATGGCCAGATTGCTTCCCATTCCTTGCCCCCATCCTTTCCCGTCTCTAAAGACCTCGCTGTTGAGAGACGTAAAGCAGTTTAAAAAAATGCATGAAATATTGTTTAAAGATAGGAAGTAATTGATTTGATGAGTCCATTATGGATGGGAAGGTTACTGTAAGAACAGGAGCTTCCCTGTGTAAGAAGAAATGAGTAGACTAAAATATTTGAAATATATTATGAAGGTACTAGAAAAGTTAAAAAGCATAAAGGGTCTGGTGGAGATAATGTACTGTTTTACAAATAGGTGGAATCGACCATGTACAATGTATTAATATCTAGATTCAGTCTGGAGATTTGCTGCTTACAATAGGACTGGAAAAGTGTGGTTGTAGGATTGGTCCAACAAAAGAAGTATATGTCAGAGTGTGCACATCCCCTTACCAAATGAGCCAATCCCTACTGCATGAATAATGTTTTAAGCCAAAATATTCTCTGTTTGTATGATGTGTGATGGTTAATTTAGCAATGCTTTGTTGTTTATAATGTTTTACGCAAAGCAGCTGGACACCATAAAGTAAAATTATTATGGTTGATATTAATATAATGCATACTGCTGTACTCGTCTTTTAAATGTACTATATTTAGAGTCCCTTGTGTTCAATTCAATTTTACTCAAATTTCCATTATCAGTTTGTCTATGAATACGTTGCCTCAGAAAAACTAATTGAATTGTTTGCGATTGATTGCCATGTTAAAATTTTTAGCTAAATCAGAACTAATTTCAAATGAGTAACATTGATGGAATTGATGTTGTGATTTATACCCTATATTCACTAGTATTTGGTGTATAGATTTATCTCATAATTTTTGTAAGAAAGTACTAGATGTGTAAAATCATATCGACATTTTCCTTTTGTAATTATGTTTTTGTTTTGTTAAATATTTGAATTGTAGGAAACTGACTACTCGTGCACAATAAGGATGCCATCAGCTGAGTTTACTCGCATTTGCCGTGATCTTGGACAGTTTGGAGAATCCTGTGTTATTTCATGTTCAAAAGAAGGAGTGAAATTCTCTGCAGCTGGAGATATAGGTTCAGGTAGGAATTTAATTGCTCTTTTAACACACAGCTGTGAACAGCATGGCAGTTCATTATTATTTATACTGTGTAGTGATTCTCGTATTGCTGAAGAATGTGAAACATAGTAGTTAGTTTAGTAAAATGAGAAAGCTATGACATTTGATTGAGAGATTCTCTTGTTTTTCCTGGAAGTGATAAAATTTTGACACATTTCCAATGTAAATGGGCGGAATTATTTTTTTCCTACTTAATTATAACAGGTTGGTTTCAAAGACATGTAAAGATTTTGATGGTTTACTAAAGATCACAAATGATTTCACTACAAGTCCAGTCACTAGTAACATCATAAAACTGCAGTAGTTAATCATAAGACATGTTATTTTCAAGCAATAATTTGGTTTACACCTTGGTCCACTATTTTCAAACAGAAATTAGGTTGTAATATAGCCTAGACCAGCATTACACCACTAAATGTACTTCAGAAACTATTCCTAGCAGTGACTAGTATTTTTCTACTGCAGTATTATGATATATGATACCAATTCCTCACAGAATCCCACTACCCAGCAATTCCAGTTTTGTGATTGGTAGATGTAAAGCACTGATTTTCAGAGAATGCATTTTAAAATCTGCCTTATATTTACTGGCGTAATTACATTCACATTAAAGGTAGCAGGGATAAGGCCGCTTCTGAAGTAATTCTCGATTTGTTCTCAGATAATCATCTCGAGCAGTCAGTTAATGAGCCTACACGGTGTCATAACGGTAGCGAAAATATTTTAGATCTGCTGGTTACCAACAGGCCAGAATTATTCACCGACATTTCAACGACCACAGGTATAAGCGATCACAAAGCGGTAATTGCAACTATCAGACTAATGACCAAGCGAAAAAGGAGAAAAGGGCGGATTGTATACAGATTCAGTAAGGCCTCTAAGGAGTGTTTTAGAACCTACCTGAGGAATAATTACCCCAACTTCAAGTCAAGAAAGGACACCGTTGAAGAGATGTGGCAATGATTTATACGAATAATCAGGGAAGGTATGGATATAAGTATACCGAAACGGACAATAAATGGGGAGGATGATCCACCGTGGTACATTTGCTAAGTCAAAAGATTACTCAAAAAAACACGCACACACAAGAAGGAAGGGGTGTCGCAGCGATTTAGAAACCTTAGCTGAGTTAAGAGGACGTGTTAAGAATGTAATGCGCGAGGCCTTCAACGATTTTCATTCCAACTCTGTCTAAGAGTCTCACAGAAAACCCAAAGAAATTTTGGTTGTATGTACGAAAAGTCAATTCTACCAATAGCAATATTCCAGCACTAATTTGTGAAGGTTCCGAGGTTAATGAAAGCCGCGATAAAGCTAATGTACTAAATACTGTATTCAAAAATTCATTTACAAATGAACATAAGGATAGTATTCCTGTTTTCCCATGCCGTGGCGAGTCGGTGATGGAATTATTACGAATAGATACTGCAGGTATCATTAAGCGATTAAAGTTCCTGAAGTGGGGGAAAGCACCGGGCCCGGATGGAATTCCAGTAAGAGTATTTTCAGAGTATGCGGTGGAAATCGGGCCATTTCTGTCTGATATATTCAGTAAATCATTAGAAGAACGAAAAGTTCCTTCAGACTGGAAAATCGCGCAAGTAACTCCGATTTTCAAGAAAGGTGATCGAAGTGATCCTGGAAACTATTGTCCCATATCTATAACATCTGTTTGTAGTAGAGTTATGGAGCATATTATATGCTCGAACATTATGAATTTTCTACATGATAATAATTTGCTTACAACAAATCAACACGGATTTCGGAAGAAAAGATCATGTGAAACACAGCTGGCCCTATTTACACACGACATAATGAAAATTATCGATGCAGGTTCACAAGCAGATGCAATTTTTTTAGATTTCCAGAAAGCCTTTGACTCTGTGCCACACAACCGCCTTTTAGCGAAGCTTCAAGCGTACGGTATATCGGATCAGCTTTGTGAATGGATAAAGGATTTTCTAACTGGTTGGTCGCAGTATGTTGTCGTTGAAGGAGAAAGTTCTTCTAATCTAGATGTTACATCGGGTGTACCTCAAGGAAGTGTAATAGGACCACTTCTTTTCTTAATTTTTATAAACGATCTCGGAGACAAAGTGAAAAGCCTTTTTAGATTGTTTGCTGATGATGCGGTTATTGATAGGGAAGTAAGGAATTTGGCCGATTGCTTAGAAATTCAGTGTGATCTGGGTATTATTTTGGCATGGTGCGCTCAGTGGCAACTTACGCTAAATTGTGAAAAGTGCAAGACAATGAGCATAACTAACAAAAAGAGTCCAATTGTTCAGAAATAAGAGTTAAACAATACAGTTATTGATATGGTCGATTCTATGAAATATTTGGGAGTAACAGTACAAAGGAACATGAAATGGGACATACACATTAATTCGTTAGTAGGTAGAGCAAATTCTAGGCTGCGATTCATAGGTCGAATCTAGAAAAATTTTAATGAACATACAAAGAAGATAGCCTACAAATCTCTTGTGCATCCACATTTGGACTGTTATTGTGCCATTTGGGATCCGTTTCGTAAGGGGTTGATCGAAAGTATAGAGAAAGTACAGAGAAGAGCCGCTCGATTCATGACCGCTTGCTACAGTCCTTATGAAAGCGTCACAGAACTGATTAGTAGATTAGGCTGGGGGTCTCTGGTAGAAAGATGACACACATTTCGTTTAAACTTATTGGTAAACATGTGTACTCCCACTTTCACTCACGAGTGTAGTGAAATACACCAACCTATTTGAGTCAGAATGACAGGAAAGATAAGATTAGAGAAATAAGGTGCCGCAATGATTCTTATATGAATTCTTTTTTCCCTCGTTCCATTAGGGATTGGAATGCACAACAAAGAGATTAGCTTTGGTGCTGAGCACTAGAGGTGGGCAAAAGAATCGTGAATCGATTCAAAGAGTCGACTCGTCTAAAAGAATCGTTTGCGGAATCGACTCACTTGGAAGAGTCACGGTTCACTCAAGAGTTGTTAAGAGGGAGCTCAGGAGCTGAGCCGTTGTTGCGGAATCGCTCACCGACTCGTCCAGGTTCTGAGTCGACTCCGAGTCGTTAACTCGATAATGTTTACGACTCTCGGCTCACTCGCTCTCGGCTCACTTCTGTCTTAATGACTCTTCCATGGATTCGGCTCTTTTTAACTCTTGATATCTGCGTAACTCGTGATTCCTTTCGATTCACATTTCACAATCTTAGTTCCCACGGCGTGTTTCTTGGTTTGGCAACTTATTTGTAAGGAAATAAAGAATATTTATCTTTGGAATAGGAAAATTAAAAATATATTACAGAAATAAAAAGTATTTTTAAATTTAGGAATTTACTTTCTTAAATACACATTTTTCTAGTGTTTTTGGAACTAGTTATAAGTTTTTGGGTTTCCTTCCAGACTGTTATAGATGCTACCACAACACAGATTTAGATTTACAAATAAATTATCAATGAATTATACGTCCTATAACTTTTATATTTTACCACAAATAAAGTATTTCCCGATTATTTGAGGACAGGGAAAAGTATACCGATTTCAGAGCCATCTGCTATTCCCATGTTGCGTGGGTTTTTCAAATTGCGAATGCATCGAGTACTGAATTTAATTGTGATGGAGGGCGTCCGGTTATTATCATACGAACTTCATCAGTGTTTTAGTTGTTCTTCAGTTCTTAATTTTGTGGATTATGCAAACATTTTGCAATAGAAATGAACGAAGTTTATGAATTGGACTATTACAAAAATTAGCAGGTGCTGAAGCGGCATATATACTGTTCCAGCTGGTGAGGTTTCTACGAGGAAAAAGGTTAAACGAAAAGACGTTGGGGAACAGTGCCGTCGATGAATATAGGGGGGCGTCCAGAAATTACGTGAGACTTTTTAGGGGGGGGGAAGGGGTCCGAAAAATCTCACGAAATCTCACCAAGGGGGGGGGGGGGGTCGACGGATATCTCACGTGAAATTTTGAACTTGAACGAGTGTAGAACTAAAAAAAAGCGTAAAAAATACCAGTTTACAGGGCCAAAAACCGGCTTTTGAGGGGGTATCATTCTTTCGGGGATCACGACAGCTAAAAAAAGTCTCGAAACTTCTCCTGATCGAACAACTGGGGGGAGGGGGTTCCGTGAAAATCTCATGAAATCTCACCAACGGGGAGGGGGGGGGGCGGCAAAATCTCACCAAGTCTCGCGGAGGGTGGGAGGGGGTCTAGATTTCCGGAAAATAGCCTCACGTAATTTCTGGACGTCCCCCAAAATACTAATACTGAAACCAAGAAAATAAATATAAAATTTAAATTATGCCATTTAAACAAACACTGATTTATTGGTTTGTAGGTAAAATGCTAGTGATACGCTGTTTAACTTAAGAAAAGCACCATCCGGCAAATTCAAAAAATTTGCCAAATTAATGGAGTAAAATTGGAGCATATGTCAGGGGCGTCCATAAACCATGTAGCTCCATTTTGGCTTCTTGTGAACCCTCCCTCCCCCCAAGTAACTCGACGTGGCTTATGTCTCTAACCCCCCTCTCCCCACGTAGTTTTTTCTATGACGGAAATAAATATGTACATGGTGTTGAGTGTTCTGTATCTCATTTTAAGTGTGACAAATAATATGAATGAAAAGCTATTTGGCCTGGCTCCACCCCCTCCACCCACCTCTCAAGACCGATCTACGTGGTTTATGGACGCCCTCTAGCGAGACGTGTAACAAACATGCCAACTACAAAATCAACAATCTAAATCAACAATCTCAATCGACAATTACAATCTGCAACTCAGTAATGAGGTTTGACAACAATTAGCTGGAAGCCTTGAAAATTTCACAGTGTGGCAATCTCACATTTTGTTGACCCGGTTCGGAAAATTCCCAGATCCACCACTGGTTGTAGTTAGACAGAGGGCGGCGTAATCGGTATTGCGCAAGGGCGCTCAAATAGTTAGTAAGTAAATTGAATCATTTTTATTGTAAAATTAGTGTTTTCATTTGTTTAAATAATAAAATAAATTGTTTTTGCAATAAATAACTTACAATTTAACTATCAAAAACAAATATTATTATTTTAGTTAGAATTTGTTAATCATTTCCTTCTTGTTGGTTAATAACTCGTTATCTATTTTCGTCATTCAAAATATCATGTGAAAAGAATCGAAGAGTCGTTTAAAAGAATCGATTCTCAGCGAGGAGTGAATCGATTCCAAACGATTCATCAAAAAGAATCGGTTTGCCCATCACTACTGAGCACCCTCTGCCACCCACAATTTTGTGAATTGCAGAGTATATATGTAGATGTAAAATGATCCAATTGTGATCTTGTTGCTAACATAACTGTTTCTCAACCCATCAATTACCACAGATGATGGCAAGAGGGCAAGACTTCCTACAGTCCTTCCCTGAAATGCTTCTCCTTCTTTCCAAAATCCTGCCCACTGCTCTCCGCACTTGCTTCAGCAGACCACCCTATCTGAATAACATCCTGATCCACTAGTATTTACCTTCTGATTCTCCTAGTCCTCCACAGGGATCTTTTCCTCGTAACAGACCCTGCTGTGAAACATGCGGCATGCACCCTGCCGCCACCACCACTTACTCTAATCTTGCCACAGGAGAATCCTTTCCTATAATTGGGCATGCTACTTCTGCTACCACTCACTTTATTTACCAAGTCACCTTTCTCCATTGCACTGCCTCCTACATCGGCCTCACCACTCAACAACTTGTCACTTAAAATTTACCTTACAAACTATCCTACAGCATGAATTGCCACAGGCAAGAAGTTTATACAGGGCGAGGCATAATATCGAGCAATTTTAAAAAGTGCACGAATCAAGCTGAGTCGGAGAGAGGTGGATGGGATAGCGTCAGATTAGTTGGGTGCGAAATAGCATTCAGTCATGGAGCACTGGGAGAACAAAAATTGTCCGCGCACCTGAAAACATTCGAGTTGCCATTGAGATAAGCCCTCGTCGCTCAGCTCGCCGTCACAGCGCAACACTTTGGATTTCAAACAGAATGGTAAGATGAATTTTTCAAGATTTGCACTTTCACCCCTAAAAAAATCCAAATGGTTCAGGCCCTTAAGGAAACAGATTATGTGAGCCGAAGCCAGTTCTGCTTAGAACTTTTGGACTTGTTTAACCAAAATGAGGACATAGTAAACCGTTTGTGGATGAGTGGTGAAGCTCCGATTATGTGAACAAGCAGAACTTTCGATTTTGTAGTGACATTAATCCTAGAGAACTGCATCAGCAACCATTGCACTCCGCAAAAGTTACTGTATGGTGCGCCATATCTTCATTAAGGAACATAGGGTCATACTTTTTTGAAAATAGTCGGCAATGTCGTAACAGTGACTACGCAGACACTTTTTTATTCCACACACTACGAAATTGACGATGAGACGTTTTTCCAGCAGGACGGAGCAACCTCCCACATTGCTCGAGTAAGTTATGAATAATCTCAATCATTTGTTTCCAAATCATGTTATCTCCCAAAATGGGGATATAGCATGGGCCCGTCGTTAACTGGATCTCACAACATTTGACTTTTTCTTGTGGGGTTATCTTAAAAGCAAGGTTTGCCAACATAACCCCCCTCGAACAATTGAAGCCCTGAAAGAGCGGATCCAACAGGAAGTTGTTTAAATCCCACTGGCAATGATGTGCAATGTGACGAGTCACTTCAAGGTCCGGCTGGAGGAATGTGTGCGTCTAAACATCTTGCCAGAGTTATATTCAAAAAAATAACCGATGTTCTACTATTGTAGAAAATACTTTTACATGATTTATATAAAGAAATTTAACAAAGTGTATTTACTTAACAGGCTTTTAAAAATCGCTCTTTATTATGCCTCACCGTGTACTTCCAACCCAGACCATCTACTGGCAATTCATGCCAATTCACATGATTCGAACAACTTCCACACCTGTTTCACAATTAGAGCTGTTAGTTTTCTGAACACCACCACCCCTTCAGAACTCCACAGATGGGAACTAGCCTATCAACATATCCTTGACACCAGACACACCCCTGGCCTAAACCTGTCCATTAATGATGTTAGGTGTTTTTCCGGAATTCCGGAGCCCCCCCCCCCCTTCGGGTGAGACTTCGTGAATTGGGTCAGACAGCCCCCCCCCCCTTTCTAAAATGACGCGACCTCGCAAGTTTTTGAGACCTTTTTTTAATCTCATGCTCTGGAGGGCGGTTATACCACCTCTAAATTTCACTTTTGTGTCATTTTTGGATTTTTTTGTTAGCTCTACCATTCTACAAGAATTTCAAACCTCACGTGAGATTTCCGTTGCCCCCCACTCCCCCTTTGTGATGTTTCGTGAGATTTTGCTGGACACCCCTCCCCCCTATTTCACCTCACGTCATCCGTCATTAATGGAGGCCCCCTTACTATCTTTCTATTTATAGTCATATATATAACTAAGGAAGGATAGGGAAATATGACACAACACTTACCACAGATCAAGGCGGCTGGGACGACGAACAAAAAACAAACACAAGAGAAGCGCAATATTTCGGCCTACAGCAGCCTTAAACGTCCAGAAGGTGAAGCAACAGGCGGTGTCACATGTGTACACCTAGACGGCCGACTGGTGAATCATATTGCAACCCTGTTACAGGGGAAATCTTCCTCATCACTGAACATGCCACATGCTCCACAACGCACATCATATTCCAGCTAACTTGCCATCATTGCAGTAGTTCCTATATAGGCCTGGCTACACAACTCTTGACCAGAAGAATGGCTACAGACAAACCGTACACACCTGCAATCTATATCTTCCAATACCAGAACATGCTAACTGCCATTTTTCTAACAACCTCAATGACTGTTTCACAGTGAGAGCAATCAGAGTTTTCCCTGAAACCACCGCCGCTTCAGAACTTCAGAGATGGGAACTTGTATACCAAAATATCCTAGATACCAGACACCCACCTGGCCTCAACCACCGATATATTTATATATATATATATATATATATATATATAATATATATATATATTTCTACATTTATTCACTCCTATAACCAATCAAAATAAAATATATTTTTTTTAACTAGGCGCCGCAGATATTATTTTGTTCCACTTTTATCGCTGTTCAACCTTATCTCCCCACCCCCGGCACTTCCACCCCCACCCCTTATGTTCTGCCTTTTGTTTTATTCATTTGGTGGGTCTCGGTGTGATCACATCTTTCCCCCTGCCATATGTCTTACCTCTCACACATCTAAGGTTTCTCACCGAAATATTGTGCAGTTAGTTTGTTATTGTGTTTTTACATGTTGTTCTCGCTCTCTTGCCTTCAACTGTCTTATGATTAATATATTAAATTGTGCCAATATAACATAATAAAGTTAAAACCATATTTTTGAATTCCTACAGAACCACAGTTGCAAAAATGGAAATGAGCTATTAAAGGTTAATTACATATTCACCAGACTCTTAATATTTATAACCAGATTAATAACGATACGCTGGACGCTACACTATATTACTGAACTATATGAACAAAATAAAATAAAGGAAACAAAATCTGACAACTTATATTGTTTAATTCACCACACTTATGTTACCAAGCCTAGCAAGTTCCACGACCCAGAAATCTGTCATTAACATAATCCTTGAATGAATGACTCTCTTTGATGCTGGACTCTCTTTGATGCTGACTGGAAACCTATTTAGTGAATATACTATTGTAGACTCAATGCTGTCCTATTCTAATATCCTTGAAAATCAAGGTTTTTGTCTGGTCATTGAAATATTCATCACTTTTAAATAGCTGTGCTTATGAGTACAGTATCAAAAAATTTTAATATTCTGCCTGTGGACCACCAGATCATCTTCATGGACCACTAGTGGTCTGTGGACCTCAGGTTGAGAAATACTGGCTTACATCATTTAGTAGCTTGTGTGGCCTCTGGCTGCTGTAAAATGGGGGAGGACTATGGCAACTGCTCATTTATCAGAACTTTCTCATTTAAAGCATACAGGATCATACAGAAATGAGTAATCTACAATTTTTTACAGATGAAAGATGATCCATCAACATAGAAAATAAGGTGCATTATTTCAATCTACTGACTACATAATTAGTGTTATTGTGACAATATCATTCTTTTCTGTTGTGAAATCACAAGCAACTGTGACTTTTTGCTTCATCAATGTGCAGTGATTGCATTCCTGATTAAAGATTAAATCCTCTCTCTTGAAATTCGCCAACTCCGATAACGGCTGGCCAATAAATAATGAACTATTTTTAGTGTCCATTTTCTGTTTCACTTGTATTTTGAGTAATAAAATTACATAATAATCCTGAGACTTAACAACTTTCTTTCGAATGCAAAATTGACTGTTGGTTTAGTTTGTCATTTTCCTGTATTCACAGCCACTGGATAGTTACATCATAGGTCCATTTAATTGTTACACTGTTTTCTTAAATTACTTGGTTCGTCTGTCCTGTATGAGTCTCATAACTGTTGGGATAAATAAGGTTTATTTGAAGTCAGCATTTGCCAGTAGGGAATATATTTATGTTCAATGAACTCTGTTATGTGGCTTGACTCTTGTAGGGAGTCTATTTTTATGCTGTATTTGGAGTGGATGGTACCTGACTGCTGGTGACTATGCCTGGTGGTGGCATTTTTAAGTACTGGTCTCACTACCTCATTGAGGTTGTTGGATCTATTAGGCAATTTTGCCCTTTTTGTATCTCCTCAATTTTGCCTTAAGTACCTGGCTGCTCGGCATCTTTTGATTTCGGTTCAATATAAAAGATTGAGTAAAGTTTGATTAAAGTAAAAGGCTTGAAGGCTTCCTAGACATTTTGAGGTGCACAGTTCGTTATGCTAACTAAAGAAAGGCTTAATTAACATTGGTAGGCTTACTGGTACCTGAAACTTTTACAAGATGAAGTTAGAGCTGTTTCTGGGAAACTAAATACAAGAATTTCAATTTTTTTTTTTTTTCTTCTTTTGTAAAATCGTGTTCCATACTTGAAAAGCAAAATGTTATCTACATATGAAATTTCATCCAAATTGCTAGAGCCTTTTCTGAAATGCCAGTGTGGAATGTTTGTATACAAGGACGTGACGTCAATGGTAACCAGTATTGAGTCGGAGGGAAGAGGTGTGGGTAAGGTAGAAAGCCGGAAGAGAAAGTGCTGGGTGTCTTTTATATGAGAAGGGAGCTGATTAACAATGGGCTGTAGGTACTGGTCAACCAAGGCAGAGATGCGCTCAGTTGGCGATCCATAGGCTGCAACGATAGGGCGTCCTGGATTGCCAGGTTTATGGATTTTGGGCAATAGATAAAGGGTGGGTGTACGTGGATTTTGAAGAGTGAGAAGCGAAATGGATTGTACACTCCGCTGGCGGTATCACTTTGCCACTAATAGCAGTGAACAGGGATATCAGGACAACCTAGAACCAAGTCTAGAGAAATTCAAACCATCATCCACACTTGACCCTCCACCTTTTCCCCAGAACCATCCCCTCCAAATTTTTGAAGATTTCCTTTCCACCAGTTTGGCCTCTCCCACTTTCCTTAAATCTTTAGCAAACACCGATAATCTTAGCCCAGCTGAAACCCGTGCCAGAAAACAACTCTCCAGCAATTCAGAACTCATTATCCTTCCAGCTGACAAGGGCTCAACCACTGTAGTCATGAACAGGAATGACTATGTGGCTGAAGCTCTTCGTCAGCTATCAGACACCAAAACCTACTGCTGCCTGTCGGAAGATCCAACTCCTGCTGTCAACAAAAAAATTCAAGAATATGTACAGTTTAGTGGACCTCTCCAAGGCCTCACCCCACAATCCATTTCGCTTCTCACTCTTCAAAATCCACGTACACCCACCCTTTATCTATTGCCCAAAATCCATAAACCTGGCAATCCAGGACGCCCTATCGTTGCAGCCTATGGATCGCCAACTGAGCGCATCTCTGCCTTGGTTGACCAGTACCTACAGCCCATTGTTAATCAGCTCCCTTCTCATATAAAAGACACCCAGCACTTTCTCTTCCGGCTTTCTACCTTACCCACACCTCTTCCCTCCGACTCAATACTGGTTACCATTGACGTCACGTCCTTGTATACAAAAATTCCACACTGGCATGGCCTCAGGGCCATGGAACACTTTCTGGACCAGCGCCCTCCCAACAGCCTTCCCATGACATCCTTCCTCATCAAATTAGCCCACCTTATCCTTAATAATAACTACTTCTCCTTCGAAGGCAACATCTATCACCAAACCTGCGGAACTGCCATGGGTACCCGCATGGCCCCCTGTTATGCTAATCTGTTCATGGGCCGGCTGGAACAGACATTTCTGGAGGAATTCCCTCTCAAACCCATCATTTGGCTTCGTTTCATTGATGACATATTTATGATTTGGACGCATGAAGAAAATGAACTGCTAAATTTCCTGAACCATCTCAATAACTTTAGCATGCTGAAATTCTCTTGGTCCTACTCCCACACCCAGGCCACATTCTTGGATGTTGATTTGTCCCTATCAAATGGCTATCTCAACTCTTCAGTTCACATCAAACCAACCAATCTTCAACAGTATCTCCATTTCGACAGTTGCCACCCATACCACACCAAACGTTCACTCCCCTACAGTCTTGGCATTCGAGGTAGTCGCATATGCTCTAACCAACAGTCTCTCATGGATTATTCAAACAGTATTTCAGAAGCATTAATATCTCGCAACTACCCTCCAGCTTTGGTTAACAAACAGCTTTCACGTGCTACATCACAACTGAATCAGCCAATCAATCATCCCAGACCCGCAAAAACCAACCACAATCCAGTCTTGGTCACACAGTACTACCCAGGCCTCGAATCCATCAACAGAGTCCTCCGGCAGGGCTATGATTTCTTACAAACATGCCCTGAAATGAGATCCATTCTTCCTAAAATCCTCCCTGCCCCTCCGAGAACTTGTTTCAGCAGACCTCCTAACCTCAGCGAACTTCTAGTCCACAAACACAGTCTTCCTGTAACTAACAATCAACCCCAAGGCTCTTTCCCATGTAATAGACGACACTGCAAGATGTGTGACATACACCATGCTTCCACCACTTTCATCAACCCGGTCACAGGGGAAAGCTTCCCTATCATAGGACACGCCACCTGTGAAACCACGCATGTAATATACCAGTTAACATGCAACCACTGACTGGCTTCATATATAGGTTTGACCACAAATGCACTCTCCATAAGAATGAATGGCCACCGTCAGACGGTGTTCACACAGAACCCAAAGCACCCAGTTGCTGCCCATGCCATAACCCACGACTTGAATAATTTCAACTCTTGTTACACAGTCCGTGCTATCAGAGTTCTCCCTAATAGCAGCAGTTTCTCTGAACTCAGAAGGTGGGAACTTGCCTACCAGTACAAACTTGGCACAAGGCAACCACCTGGTCTCAACTTAAGATAATACCCGGTCATTTTAAAATATTTTTTATTTTATTTTTTTATTTTTATTTTTTAATTCCTCTCCTTTCCACTACCTATATTGAACCACCACTAATCTGAGGTGATGTTTAATTCACAAATGTTATTATTATTATTATTATATATATATTTTTATTTGTATAATTTTTTTTTTCAATATATACTATATTTTGATCTTCCCACCAACCAGAAATTAGTTTGGATATTAATTTTTGCTCGGGTATGAGCTCTGATTCACTGCCCCTCTACTTTTCCTATGTTTGAATTTTCCCCCACCATTTTCTCGACCGGCGGTCTTTCCGTGAGGCAGTCTCCGGGTGCACCCACCTCTAATAATGTTCTCTTGTTGAAGAAGGGGTTTTTCCCGAAAATTTCTTTATTATTTGTGTTTGTGTCTTTTCTATGTGTTCGCGCCCCACATCCATCATCTAAAGGTAAGTGGTGGCTCATTTCCGTATCCTAATTTGATATATATATATATGTATATATGAATTGCTCATTTAAAAATATAAGATTAGTGGTGATCGTTTCTTCATCTAGCCTTACTGTTAATTAACTGTGTAGTGTATTTGTTAGGTATAAGTGAAAACTAATAGTTTAATAAAATTACTATACTAAGGGAAGCTAGTTCTGAGGAAAAATTGCCACTGTGGCCTGTTTACCCATATAGCTGAACATAAAGTTTATAATATAAATAATCTTCTTTTCCAATTGCTTTCTAAACGGTCCATTTTATCTCGTAGTGATTCAGAACTGTAGCACTGGTCTTACTTACGTGTTCCTAATTTCTTACACATTATATACTATGTGATTAATATTTTTCCTGTTTCATTTAGCCAACATTAAATTGGCACAGACTGCTAATGTTGACAAAGAAGAAGAAGCTGTGACTATTGAGATGCAAGAACCTGTTACACTGACATTTGCTTGCCGATATCTTTCATCATTCACGAAGGCTGCACCTCTCTCACCTGTTGTAAGTAGGCTCAACGTCAATTAACTTATTGGGAAAAGTTTCTTTGCTTACGAGTAATCACTGGAAAATAGATTCTAATTTTCATGGGTTAACTTATCAACTCTTGATTTGTGCATGTCTTATTTTTATTTTTTGAAGTATCTCAGAAAGTTGAGATGGAAGCTGTACTTTCGTGTGTATTGCAACAGGATTGTTTTGACACACACTGTCTTTGTAATCATTCTTTGGTAAGTGTTATATTTCTATTTTCGTACACGGTATTCAGCAATTAAAACTGATTTTTCTCACATGTCAAAACTACTGATTTTAATAATTTAGTTTCAATTCAACATTCTTTTTTTAGAATTCCTTTGGTTCTAATCAAGACAATGTGTTCATGCCTGTAATTGTATGTCTAGCTGATAAGATTCATACTATGGACCTTTGGAGCAACTTATCCAAAAGATTCTCCTTTTTTAAAATTTCACTTTGCACATATTACCAAGTTAATTCGTTGCTCATTATGAATTTTCTGATATCACTCCTTTTACTATGATAATTTATAATTTTATCACTAACTTTAACTAATTACCCGACTTTAATAATCTGATTGGTGAATGAATCACATATATAGGGAAATAAAACATAAGACCATAAGACCACAGATGACTGCGTCTGGGAACAATGAACATATATGTTAACCTGTGTGTTTTTGTTTTAAGTTTGTGTGTTGGTCTTTCCCAGCTGCCATCATCTATGGTGAGCGTTGGATTTTATTTCCCTTCTCTTCATTAGTTTCATTGTTGCAAAGCATATACCCTGTTGGATTGGCAAAAGCAGCACAAATTAATCTAATGATTAATGAAACTTATTAGACACCAAATTTAATTTTTTCCTCCAAGCTGCTGTGTGAAGTCTGTTTTTTTGGTGAAGTTGACTGAATTAAATGCTTCAATATGCAGAGATTTCAACCTGTGTGACAGTAAATGTTTTAGTTAATTATATATATAATCTGTAAAATTCTCATCCTCTGCAGTAGTCTTGCTCTGCTAGTTTCAGGTGAAGGTTGTTTTATAGATTTATTACATACACTTGGATAATAATGACAATGAAACTGTTGTATTTACACATGGGGAGGAGGAGAATGAAAGGCTAGCGGTTGTCTGTTGAGCAGTTACAGAGAAAATGGAACAATGGTAGTTTGGTTTGGTATTTTCTGCTTACCAACAGCTTCAGTAATAACACTCAGTTGAAGTTTCAATTGGTCATTATTTTAATTAATGGCAGCCTGTTTCATATTTCTCTTCCCCCCCCCCCCCCTCCCTGGGATAATCATGAAGTAGCCTAGTTGAGCTGACTTCTCTCTCTCTCTCTCTCTATCTCTGTTGCCATAATATTATGATAATAGTAGTGTGTGACAGTGCAAAATTTTGTGCTCTTGGTTGATTTTTTCTCATGTCCATTACAATATATACCAATGCAACTACTTTCCACCATGTGAATTAATGACCGCACATTCATTGACAAATGTAACTAGTGGGATCCACATGGAAAGTTAATACTACATTGGGTGGGGCTGATCAGCTGCTTGAATTCAACTGAGAACTAAACCAATCTTGAATAAGTATTTATCTTCACCTCAAATTGTAATTGTTCAGTTCCATATGATATCTGAAAATAATGAAAAGACAATAACCGTATTGTGGCTAGTAGCAAAAATGGTTTTTTAAGGAAGTAGAAACAAAACAAATGAAATCCTCTAACCATATATATCAAACACACAAACCGTTATCATCTGATTCGGCCCATCCACACAAATTCCAAAATATACTACCAAAAAAACTAAAGCCTCCAAATATATTAAATGTGAGCAAAAAATATGTAAAAAAACCCATAAATAGAATAGCATATTAAGGTACCATCCTCTCCAGAAGATGAAGTCAAATTGCAACTTCGAAACATCACATCAAAATGATGCGCTTCCCAATTGCATTTCATACAAGATTTCGCTGTTTTCACAGATGTTATACTGGTATAAATATCTTCACTAGATTAACACTGCGTTACCAATGCTTCTCCTTCTTCCCAACGTTTCAACCAAGCCTAAGGTCATCTTCAGGGAAGTGGCCTCCTACTGACTCAAGCTAGAGACTGCAGGAGGCTACTCCCCTAAACTTGGCCTTAGGTTTGGTCGAAAGGTTGGGAAGGAGGACCATAGTAATGCAGCATTAATCTCGTGAAGATATTTGTACCAACATTTAATGCAGTTGATATAATGGGAAAGCCACCATTAACTACTAAAATACCTGTAAAACAAATATACCAGAACCATAAACTCAAATGAAGCCCATCCCATCAAATACAAAACACAGCATCTGAAAAACTAAAACCATTAAACAATTTGGTCACCAACTAAATGAAAAACAATCATTTGTTTAACCATGTACAAAACAGCCAAGCAAAAATCATTATCAAAACAAGCTGGTATTGTAAACTGAAATTCAATCCACTCTTTATACCAAATCATACCATCAGAAAATGTCACAATAGCATTCATACAGCTTGCTTTCTAATATCATGGTATCGTGTACACATACTTAAGAATATGCGGTGTATTCATAGTATCACGTTACCACCATTCATATCCTTCCCGTGTAACAGGCCCCAATGCAAAATGTGCTGTATGCATCCACCTACCACAACATATTACAATCCCACTACTGGTGAACAACTCATCTCTCATACTAGCTCACCTGCCTCCACTAAATTGGCCTTACCTCAAGCTTGTTATCCATCTGGCCACAGACAAACAGTTTACTCCCAAAACCTAGACTTCCCTTTTGCTTTCCATGCCAGTACTCACAATTTCTGCAAACTCAATAACTGCTTCATGGGCAGAGTCATTAGAGTACTTCCAGATACCATTTGCCAATCTGAACTCGACAGGTGGGAACTATCAACATATCTTGCAGACTAGACACACCCCAGGCCTCAATTTCAAATAATACCTTCCATCCTCACCCTGTTATACCCATCACTAGCCAGTACAATATATATGTACACTTCCAATTTTTTTTTCGACTTGTTATTTCTCCTTTTAAATGTTCAATTTTTCTTTCTTGTGATTAATATTTGCGATTATATTATCATTGCTCCCCACACCACCACAAGCACCTCTGATGGTCAATTTCATTCTGCGTGTTGCTGTGTTGACCGTGAGGCTTGCATGAGCTCAGCCACGTTTCTTTCCACTTGCTAAAGGGTTAGTTAATTCCGAAATACAACTTTGTCTGTCTGATGTATAATTATTCCATACATATTAATATTGTGTGTACTGAATGCATTTTTTTATCGGTAATCATTGCAACTCTACTACCAGCTTACCTCTTCTGTGGTTAATGCATTTTTCCTGTCAGGGCCTTTTTTACGTTATTGTCCTTCTATCCCTATTTATCAAATGCTTAATTGTTGCAGGTACAACTTTCAATGTCCGCTGATGTTCCTTTGGTTGTTGAATACAAGATCGCAGAGATGGGATATATACGATACTACTTGGCTCCTAAGATTGAAGATGATGAAAACAATTAAAACGCCTATATTCCAGGTGTCACTCACTGGTGGTGATATCATGGATCTACTGATTTGTCCTGTTGGCTGTTTTATCAAGACTTGTATGAAGTGAAGAATTTAATGTCATATGTGTGCATTTGTTTTATATTTTATACTTTTTGGCTGCTGTTTTAACTTATCACTGCATAAAGCCAGGTTTTTATTTAGGAAATGAAAGGGGAGGTAAAACTGTCCTGTGTTCAGTAGCCTTTTTATATTCAATAATAAATACTTTACTTGGTTACATAGTAACAGTGCAGTTTGTGTGAAATATTTATAATTTGTATTCACATAAATAATAACCTTCCTTGAATAAATCAATGCTAAAAAGGATGTATAAACTTCCTCGCATTGATATTGAGCAATAAAGTACTGATTCCAAGTGTTGTCACATTTAATTTTCAATAAAATTTTTTACAAATTTTATTTTATTCATGAGAAGCTTCAATTATTTATATATGTATGTATTAATGATATTGGTCAGAATCTGTAAATACAATTAAGGTTTATACCGAAGTATGTATTTTTGCATATTGTGGCCGTCTTGCCTTTATCTGTGATGAGTGGCTTATTTTAATGCATCAGAAGAAGATACTTCATTAGGAGTAATTAATTCTACATGCTGAAACACAAATCTATTGAACCCACCGAGCGTGGTGGTGTAACGGATAGCGTTCTGGCCTCACATTCGGGAGGACAGCGGTTCGAATCCCCATCCGGGCATCCAGATTTGGGTTTCCCAAATCACTCCAGGCAAATGCCAGGATGCTTCCTTAAAAAGGCCATGGCCGAATTCCTTCCCATTCCTTGCCCCCATCCTTTCCCGTCTCTAATGACCTCGCTGTTGAGAGACGTAAAGCAGTTTAAAAAAAAAAATAATAATAATAACTATTGAACCATATTAGGATATTCATACATGTAAATTCCTTTAAATCTTACTATCATAAATCTGTAAGCGAACTGTGTATGGCTGAGAGTTTGAATGTTTGCAAAAACTACTGCACTAATTTGGATTGTCTTTCAAGTTTTCAGAACTTGGTCCAGATTAAAATCTTGGAAAATAGGTTATGACTTATATGTACTGAGGAACAGAACGAGAAATTATAATCGATACGGGAGAAATATGTACACAAATAATTCTGTATTTCAAGAAAATCTGGCAAAAAATCACACTACTACACTGGATTCTGATTTATTTTATGACTTTAGTTTCCTGAAATGTAGTACATTAAACGAAATATGTGAATCAATCGTAATAATCATAAGTAATATTTAATATACTGTACACATCTTTGCGCTGAAAAAGATACTGGTCTAAAAAGAAGAGGTCTTTAGTGTGGAAATTACGAAAATTTACGTAAAAACGGATCTGTAATGCACTAAACAGCAGATAAAAGGAAAATGAAATGCATGCAGAAAATAAAAATATTTTGGGAAGCGAGGATTGAACCCAAAAATGTTTGTATGTGGACACAACCATAAAATCACTCAGCTACTTAGACGCTACTGTAGTTTTTTTACAGATTGATATCAAACATTTAAAATTTCTGTAATTAACTCTCAATTTCTTGTGAAAGAAGTTCCACCAGAGCAAACCCTATTACGCTAAAATACCATAAGTTTTATACTATAAATCCACACTGAATAGGAATGAAAAAAATGCTCTTAGCTATTATTGTTTTGTGAGTTCATCAAAACTTTGCCGATTAATTTCATTTATTATAACAGAATAGGAATACAGTCATATGATATCACTAAAACATCATTGCTGTAGATGCTATGAAATATGGTTGGAAATGGCCACTGACTACTGCCAACATATTGTAAATTTTGTGTAGCATTATGTCTAAGATACGTTTATTTTTCTCAAAATGTATATCCTCAGGAAAGTATGTACCAAATTTCTAAGCATAGGTAAAATTGCTTCTCGGTACTCTTTTATTGGACCGTAACCGATAATTTTTCACGTAGATTTAATTTCTTATATTGCATTAAAGTATATGCAAAAAAAATGATGAAAACTTAATCTAAGGAAATAAGTAAAAAAAGAAAGGAAAGTGTTTAGATCATTTTTCCTTCTTCTTCTTCTTCTTCTTAATGATTCAATTATTTGTGAAAGACAAATTTTGCTTTTATTAGGATGCTATGTAATTAAGAACAAAAAAAAATCCTTTACCTAGGGATATCTGTTTATTACCGATGACATGAATGCTTAAGATGCATTTAGATCATTTGATCATTGGTTTTAATTTGTTTGTTCTGTTGGTAATCTGACCATTCACCTGCGATCTTGACCATTATAGTTACTACAAACTAAGTACCGGTAAATTGCTCAATGTTGAATCAAAGTTGGTTTAAAATATGATGTACAAGATAGTTTAATAGTAACAGTTTAATCCACTTAAACCAGGCCACCATCTTTGAGAGAAAAGATTTTGTACTTTATATTATCAGTCAGTAATGATGAAAGGTTTTTTCATGAAAAAACGATAAAGGTTGTTAGATTTGAAAGTCACTTGTTTATTGAAAACTTTAATTTTAAATGTTTTGGTACCAATCACATTACAGAACAAGTTAAGCAGTGGTCTTAGTATCCTGAATGAAGAATGTGAGAAAAAAAGTTTCCAAACAGTTTATTCACATTAATTTCATATTCTTACAAATTATTATTCTTAAATTGTGTTGAAATGCTAAACCTCACATTAAAAGTACTTCTCAGATTTCACATGCTATTTTGTTCCTTCATATTCAAAAAATTATCAACATGGCTGCATTCTACCCTCGTCAGAGTCCACTTTGGCAACTGTATTCACATGCGAGGAGTGTGGATCTACGCTCAATAACTTATGCGATAATACTGAATCGCCAACAGCCATACTACCAATAGATTCTTGATCATTGATTGCACTTCTCACAGTGTGACCACCCAACTAACTTATTAATTTATTAGAATAAATTTTAGTGCAAACCTTTTAATCCTCTCTCTTGGCCATTTTCTATCTATGGTACTGTACCAATTCATTAACATAATATGACATTTTATTTCTCCGCTGATTCTTACCAAATTTATACAAAATGATGTGCCAGATTTTTAAACAATTTTTATATAATCAGAATTTTGCAATAAGCTATTCCGGGATATTCCTTTTATTACCAAAGATTTAAATACAAAAAAATGCCTTTAAATCAGATGTTTATAGTTGTGTAATACTTTACTACATTTATGCTTTTACCTTTTAAATGAAATTAGTTACTTGCCCAATATTTATGATATCTAAACATCTTTTAATCACCATTATCTTTATTTCCCAAAACATCACATAACTTATTAAATTCTTCCAGATCCAAAACATCTCTTTTCTTAAATTAACCCACAATATGTTGTTAGCATTTTTCTCTTGCAAATTACCACATTTTATGACTTTCTGGACTAAACGAGTTTGTCGCCTCAGGCTTAATGAATTGAAATTTCTACTTCTCCGTTATAACATTTTGTTTTTGTTGGTCATGTGGTGATGGTAAAAATGTAAGAGGGACTTGTAGCCAAGTGGTAACAGGTAAGTACATTGATGATTTTTTTGTTGTTGAAAAAAAGTGTGCTTTGAAGAAAGGTTTTCTATTCCAACTTGCTTAGAATTATAGCATCCTGATAAAGGGGGGCGGGGCAGTGATGGAATCATGAATGAATTATTTGAACTTGCACAAGAAACAGCTAAAAGGATAAGTGTTTAAATTTTTCACATTTTAAAGGATAGTTTTCACTACTCTGTTGGAAATATCTGAAGTTTAACAAAACATTGGAGTAGATTATTCTCACTTAGGTCAGTTGACCCAGATGAATTCTGAGGTTACAATTTCAGATACAAGTGAGCTGAATTAAAATCATAAGCCAGCTGTAATGGTTTCAAGAGACATTTCCATCATTTAGTAAAAAGGTTGACCAATTTATATTAAGAGTCACAAAATGTGCTGTTTCTGAATTGTAACTGGTGAACAGCATTTATACTGTTATGATGAGGTTATGTGACACAAGCATCTTTCAATGGCTATTTTGATTCCAAAAATATAATCAATGCAGTTGGCAATTACTATCACTTCAAAGCAGTTAAATAATTGCAAATTAGCTTAAGTTCCTGGGACAGAACAGTTCCCCTGCTGTTTTATATATTTGTTTCCTATTCTAAATTTTCATTCTTTATCTGAAACTATTAGTTTATACTGACCCTATATTAAAACTTCACCTGAACATCCTGTTGTGGATTGTAATGTGAAATGAGATCTGTATCCGATTCGTTCCTTTACTCAATTATAACTCTTGTTAATTAGAAAGAATACTCGTGAATATTCCTCTTACCTGAGGCAGTGGATTTGCAATACATCTGATAGCTCTCTTTGCTGTCCTCCTATTTGTAAATGTATCATTTCTTCTCATAGCTTAAAAAATTGTAAGCTGATGTTATAGTTTACTATATCTTTTATTTTCTATTTGGATGTCCTACCTAGAGTTCCTGACTTGGCCAATTTGTATCCACATCGTATTCAGCTCATAAGCTGAAAGGATTTAGAATATTTTGTGTGCATGATGCTATTAAATCATAGTACCATCAGTTAAGTTTATTTTAAATAGTAGTAGAAAATTCTAAATAAAATTAAGATTATTTATCAGATTCAGTTTTATACTAAGAATATATACAGTTTCTCCATTTCTAGAGGCACATTTTCTACTCCAGCTATCTGAATATGACAAACAAATTTCCTATCTTGCCACCACTTCTTTTCCAGTATGTTTGCCCACTCTGTGCTGTGACTTGCCATATCTTTTTGTACTTGCTTCATCCAATTATTTTGTGGTCTTTTCCAGTTACTGTAATTTTTAAACGCCTTAGTCTCTTTATTGTCTTTCTCAACACGTGATCAAATAAGTACTGATTCTCCTGTGATGTCTAGAATGCAATTGTGTAGTCCTAGTTGAAGTCAGACTGATTCTGTCTCATATTGTCTTGTGGATACTTGACCTGATCATTTTTTTTTTTTTTAATCTGGCCGTTGTCCCTTCTACTCAGAGTGGCAACTTCTAATCCATAGATTAGCAGTTAGCTTTATAATTATATCTTTATATAAAGTCTATTTTCATAGCACAAAGGCAGTAACATATGTGAAAATTTTTCCATAAAAAGACACTAATGAATCAAAATAAGAGCAGAGTGGTAAATATCTGATAACTTGCTACCTGATGTACACAATTACTTCTCTTTACTTTTGAATTTCAGCTAGTGAAATTATTTAATTAAGGACTGAAAAACTAACAGCAGCATGATACAAAAATTTGTAAATTACAAATAGTCATGACAACAGTTCCTTCTGTTGGAACTATTTCAGAAAAAAAAGGAAATAATGATAATAATTAAATACAACATTACAGAAATAGTGTACCCCATAACAATATAGTACCAGCCTTCTACATAAATATTGTTTATTGCAATCAATGGTTTGAACCCATCTTATTACCCTCCTATAGACATTTTCAAGGTCTCTTATTAATTTAAATAAACCTTAACACAATGAAGCATATTAGAGTAGCCACATGACCATGTGTTTTTCGTCTTCAGAATTTTAATTGTAGGAGTGCTGCAGTGGCAGGTTTGGAAGTCTCACAAGCATTGACCATCTGCACTTAATTAGTATAGCCAGACTATAATGTGCAAGCCCTAAACTGCCTGGACACAACTTATATGAAATGTTGTCTTTACTTAGACTACAATTAATTAGTTTCTTTTTTGAAACTTGCAGTCTTAGCCCTTAAAATGATTCAAGTGATCTATTAAAAGGCATTATACAATTTGACATTAAATTTGTAAGATTTTTTAAAATAAAAACCACTAATTTATTAACACTCAGACATTCAAGCTTACAAAGAAAATCACTTATCATTTATACGTAAAACTATTTTTACAGTAAGTTTGTATCTACTCAGAGTACATGATTCAGATAATATGCCAAACATTAAGGCAGTAATTATTTCAATACATTTCGTTGATTCAAAAAATTTATAATGTCCTCTTGGAAGCATTAAAGTTTCTTAGGAAGTACAGATGACAAACAAAACTACAATTATTAATCAACTGCAGACGGGCTGACGATTTGGTCATGCAGTGTTCGCAAATGTCTAAGAAGGTTGCTCTTAACATTAAAGCCCTTTTCACAAACAACGCACACATAAGGTTTCTCTCCTGTGTGAGTGCGCCTGTGTATTACCATTGATGCATGGGAAGGGAAAGCCTTGGCACACACAGGACAGCGTTTACGATCACCTGTTGAAGACAAAAGATTGTGGTATAAATACTTGTTACACATCTAGTATTCATTTACTTCCAAAATATTTAGAAATCCAAAGTATGTCTCTTTGTTCCGCCAAAATGAGAAAGAAAATGTTATAGGTTAAAATGGAAATGAGGAAGAATGGTTTTATTTGCCTAATAAGCTTCAGCAGATGAAGCTACGGGGAGAGGGATGTAAGTGAATGATACCACAATCAGGAAATACTGTTGAGCAAGCATACTGTACTGTTCTGTAGCTTTTATGTCATGTTAATTTCATACCCCCAGCTTTTATATGAACACAATGCATTGCACCACGTGTGAATTTCTTACTATCTAAGATGGTGGTAATAACTGAACGATGTTGGCACATTTGTCTATAAAAAAGTAAAATTAACAATCACAATTATATCACACGTAAACCGAGATCAACAGCTAATTTTCACAGTATGAAATTTTATAACTGTTGTACAGTCACTTAGTGGAGTAACAAATATATGCAAAGGAAGTAAATAGGAATAAATAAATTTTTTCCATAATTGCAGGAAAGTTGAAATGATGTAACTGATTAATATGAAATGCTATTGGATGAAGGATTGGAATATGAGCAGTGTAACTTTGTGAAGATTGTATCTGAGTAAAAATGCAATGCTAAAGAAGCTGAATGTCTACAGGTACAAAATGGAAATTTCAAAAAGATTTAGGAAAATAAGGGTAATGAGGATGGATAATGTATCCGAGTTATAAGAAGATTGTCAGAAAAGAAAAAATTAAAGCTGAAGAGGATGATTGTAAATGGCTGGAATTTGGTAAATATTTATGGACAGTTAAACTCTGAACCATTGGGGTATGAAAAAACAGATTAGCTAGGAATAATTTATTCGAAAGAGTTGTATAATAATATCTTTAGCAAAGATGATTAAGGCGGACTACTGTAACAGTGGGAGTTATAAAATAACAATAGAAAACTTGCGTGGATACGATGGCAGACAAGTATTATGTACGCTAGAAATAAAGTGAGGGGATTGGGAATATTTTATGAAAGAAAATTAAGGGGAGAATAGGACAACTAATAAAGAACTTTTTAAAAATTGGAGTGAAACAATGATTGATAAGGAGGGGTAGAAAAAACAAAAGAAATATGATTCTTGACAAGAAGTAACCAACAAGAGGAAAATGCAAATAGTGAATAAATTCGGGGAGAACCTGAAGCATGATTAAAACTTGTACAAATAAGCTTAAAAGGTGGATACTGGTTCATGACGTACCGGAAGCGATGTGAAAGAGGAAACTAGTGAACCTCATAACCCTTTTTAACCTTCTCTTATTAAAAGGCTTTTAGGAAATATAAATAACTATGGCGGAGGAAAGTAAGCCATAGTCAAAGGCAGTAGGGTTGTGATGAACACAACTGTAAAATACTTCAACTTAAAACCTTATTTGTGCACAAACAGACAGGCCATTTGGCACACAAAATGCATACACACCAAGGCTTATTACATGACTGATTTGTAAGTTCGTGGACACTAACATTCAATTCAAAGAAACTTTAAACTTAATTCAGTGAAAGAACTTTTTAAAGATTGTTTAAAAGTCAGTGGCAACAGTGTTTAAAACTACCATCAAGCTCACTCTTAACTTTAGGGTGCACATCTAAGTATGATTGCAAGAGTGTATGCTTCTAAACAGTGTTGTGCCTTGGAGGATAACCTGACCTCTTCATATGTGATTTCAAAGTTTGGTACTGCCTTTTAATATTTTTAATAATTGTAATCTGATACCAGTGTTAACTTCATAAAACATAGGAATATATTTCAAATTCATGACAACAGTGACTGGCTTTCATTTATGTGTGACCTGTTATCTATTACAGGGTAAATTAATAGCTTGTCAGTCATTTAAAGAACTCTACCAGCTTCGAGAAAAGGTATCAGACAATAATACAGGCATCATGATCAAGTTAACATGAATGTTGTGTAACCCCAAGCAACGTTATGTCATTACAGAATTGTTAGTTACCCTTTAGTTCACAAAAAGCACTTCAACTAGCTATCCCCAGCAGTAAAGTATTCTATAGATCAATTGTGTAGTCGCTTATGCTGTACTTAGAAATTTCGAGAAGAGTAATTGTCAACTTGAAGGAATTTCCCTGTATTTATTTCCACAGTTAAAACCCATAATTTTAAAGTGTATTTATTATATCGAGAAATGTTTATTTTAAGAGATATTCCGGTTTGCTCACGTTTTGAAACACGATCACAAAAGTAAAAATTTAAGATTTGAAATATCTTGGAATCGAGTACAGCTACAGCTGAACTTTTATCACCAGCTATAGTCAGCATTGTTCCTGATATTTTGGTAGTAAAATTAAATAATTTGGCAAAGTTTAATTAGCAGTTTTAATTAAGAGAAAAAAAATGAACTTTTCAACTAAAAGGAATATTAATTTGAAATTTATATCAGTAGATAGCCCATACTGAGACGATTACGAACATATAATGGTTTTGGTAAAAAGTATAAGCATTCGTCAGAATAATTAAGTTTTTAATGATAGATTGTTGCTGAATCGCCTAAAAATTCCGCCAAGTTGGTCACATGATGACTTCAATTTTAAGATTATAGAAACCTTTTTGAATGTTAAATTAAAATAGATCATGATGTTAGAAACTCCCTGTAAAAATTTCAAGTTAAACTATTTAGTACTTTTGGAGATATTAATTAAAGAAAAATTTGCTGATGTCATAGGCTCTGAAAAGTGTATAAAAGATCTTGCAGTGAGCTCAAATTGTCTCACTCCGCGCTAGATTTTCAAAGAAGTAACTTCGTGCCAATATGTAGTCTCACTCTGGTCTCATTCTTTTGCCGGAAAGTGATTGCGCAACTCCGCGGAGCAAATTGTTCCACACGGTAGCGGTTTAGGCAAATTCCAACATGCCGTAATACTCACTAATGTTAGGGGGACATTGTGAGTTTTTGTCTTCTCATGTGAATGTACTTAATCTGTAATCTTCAAAGAAACTGTTGTTCGATGCTTTATTCACGTATCTGGTACCGACAATGTACGAGTGAATTTTTGCAAGAATATAAGTATTGTATTATTCTGAAACTGTGTCAAGTGACTTTATTTCAATTACCCTTCGCATTTGGGGTTTAATACAAATGCGTGGCAGCCAATCTATTTAATATTATAGGTACCAGAAGGCTACACATGGTCATGAACTTATTAGTACACAGTTCAGAAGAAAGTGTTGTTAAACCCCCAGCGAACCTTGCCGCCTGACAGAAAGGCAAGCAATTTTAAATTGATGCTTGTGGTGGAAGAACCAATCTGGGGAAATGAGAGAGCAAATGCTGACAGTATCAGCTATGGGTTAGGCCAGCAACTTACCAGGACACCCATGCAAAGGATATCATTATAAAATTTGTAAAAGTTTGCACAAGGAAACTTCTCATGAAGGTATATTTACTGTCTGACAGTGTGATGTAAAGAAGATGTGAGAATAGTTCCACGGCACATACCTGGTGCTCTCCGAGTTAAACGGGAAGCACTAGATCCTGCATTGCTTGCTGCAAGTTGCTCATCTGTGTGAGCCTCCTGTATGTGGTGTACCCACACCCCTGGGCTGTCAAACACCTGCTCACACAATTCACACTTCAGCGGTGAAAATTCTGGCCCATCATCGCTATCCTAAGGGAATGAGATTGTGTGATAATTCTTTCTACAACATTGTAAAATTTTGGACAAATAGTGTCTGAAACAGAAGATTCAGAGTTAATGAGGTAAACTGGTCATGAAATTTGCAAAATATGCTTGTAGTGATAAAATTAAAGTCTAAAAAAAAAAAAAAAGAAGTAAAAATTCATCCATTTGTTCTGAGTGACAAATCAAATATATTTTTTCATTGAAAATGAATCTCTTCTTGTGATCTAACCTATAATTTTGAAGGAAAAACGTACTAAATACTTATATATATACAGATGAGGCTACAGGCAACTCCGTCACCCACAGGCAGCAGTCAACTGACAATGGCAGCAGAGACTATGACAGTCGAAATGTCGCGTTTTATTGATAAACTCACTCAATTAGTTACCTGAGAGAATTTTATCTACATACTAAACTGAGAAAATAACTTTACCAAAAATAGGTATGACTTTCATTTAATTATTAGTTGTATCATCATCAATGCTCATATGTTAAAAGACACAACTAATGGTAATATCTCTTTTTAATCAGTTCTTCAGGCAGGCTGATCCAGATTCCACAAGGCAAGGAGGTGAATAGTGATAAACTACATGTAGATGATGGTGTATGATGACAGTATGATCTGGACTCGAGTCAAGGCTTGCTTGGTTTGTCATTGCCAGGGTGACGTCTGCCAGCCAAATGCTGGAAATATAATACAAAAGACCGAGCCTGGACATAAGATCAAGTCTGAAAGTAGGCTTGGTCTGTTATTCACGGTCTGTATAAGGATGAAGCAATGCTTGTACTCTCTCCGTACAATCAGAACAGCCATGAACTGCATTACAGTCTTAAAATCACTAAAGCGGAGGATGAAGTAACTGAAAAATTAAAGAGAGGAGGGTACATCTCTTCTTCTTGTTATTTTCAATGGGCTGTTATATCATTCTATAAGACTGTATGTGTTTACTTTTGGAAAATTCGGATACTTGAAGACCGCGCCCAACTATATCTTAATGAAAAAGCAAAAATTGGCGGACTGCACCACATTTTAACCTTTTAGTGGCAATGTCCGGCAATTCATGAAAGTGGAACTTCTTCTGAACATATGAATGATCTTTTGGTTATTTACAGTCATGTAGGAGAGTGATATCAGTTGTCATTAAGTGAGTTCAATGTTGTGCAATAAAATGTACCAATCCATATACTACATATATCTGAAGCTTCCACATTAATCATAATGCACTAAATGAGGATTCAGGGTATATTTTACGTATGTCAGTAATTATACATAAATAAGAAAAGAAAGGGAAATTAACCCACCACATACCAAAGTGGACGGCTGCGATGAGAGGGAACACTTATGTTGACAAACAACTACACAATATTTCGGCATCTGCCTTGTTCACTAGTAGAAAAATGGGCCATTAGGCTCGGTACGTGTGTACACAATGAACGTTACCTAATGACTAACCGAGTAGTGGGGGAACGGCTAAGGAATAGACTATCGATATATCGGCATGCAATGTCTGAGATAATATATTGCAGGCGATGGTAAAATGAACATATGTAGTAAAGGTACGGTATAAACGCGAAAAAAAAAAGTGATGAGTTAAAATCCACTTAACCCATACGGTACCTTTACTACAAATGTTCATTTTACCATCGCCTGCAATGTATTATCTCAGACATTGCATGCTGATATATCGATAGTCTATTCCTTAGCCGTTCCCCCACTACTCGGTTAGTCATTAGGTAACGTTCATTGTGTACACACGTACCGAGCCTAATGGCCCGTTTTTCTACTAGTGAACAAGGCAGATGCCGAAATATTGTGTAGTTGTTTGCCAGCATAAGTGTTCCCTCTCATCGCAGCAGTCCACTTTGGTATGTGGTGGGTTAATTTCCCTTTCTTTTCTTATTTATATCCCCTAGAAGCCGCTTCCATTTTCCTTAGTTGCATAATTATACATAACTTATTTATGTTATGTTGCACAGTGTTCTGATCTCAGGGTTTGTAATACTTCCAATATATATGTTTATCAAACACATACCTGTTACAATTCATGTCTAAGACAATTAAATTGATAGAACAAACTGTTGGTAGTGTTTACTGATATACTATAGATTCGAGAATGATGCTGCTGTACAATCTTGTCTAGTTTTCTATGATATATCATCCTCGTTAAATGATTCAGGTGAGGAAGACACTATGCGCTATTCCTGCATTGCCGAGCCTTCATATGTCCATCGAGCCTGGAGAAATTCCAGCGGTCACAGTTTGCCAGGGTAGAGAGGACTGATCACAGGAATAACTGAGTGAGATTGAGCATGAATAGACAGCAATTTACACAAATCCTAATCTGGACAGTATGTCTAACTGGATTGGTCAACATGGGGTGAAGATAAATTAAAAGAAGAGTCAGCCTATTAAGTGCACAGATAAAAAACTAAAGGCTGATTATGTTTAATGGGTGGGAAATGAATTGCTTGTTGAAGACTTGAAATTAAACACCTTAGCATAACATTTGATAACAAACTCAAATGGGCAGGACACATTGGACAGGTAGTAGGGAAAGGTTTCAAAACCAATCACCTGTTGGGGAGAGTGATGTGGCAATGTACCAGAGAAGTAATGGAAATGGGTTACAAAACTTTAGTTAGACAATTGCATGAATACAGTGGTGGGCTTTTCCGGCGTATTTTTGATACGAAATCTTCGCAGGTTCTCCGCCGGATAGTATTATCAAAAGACAAGCTTTCGGCGACTTGCTCTGCAACAATCGTCAGGATATGATCCAGGCTCGTTACGGATCCGCAAGACTTCCAGTGCAGTTCTAGTTGTCACATACATACAATGGACCTGGCAATGGCAGTGGAGCAAGTCGCCGAAAGCTTGTCTTTCAATAATACTATCCGGCACAGAACCCGCGAAGATTTCGTATTGAATGAACTTCATAACTGACTTTAAAAATGATATACAATATTATTCAATATAACTCGTGGTTCTGAAAACAAATTTTACTATGCAGTTACAAAATTTTTAGGTTACCTTACAAGCGATAATTCTCACATCTATCAGCTTGTGCTTTCTTCGGAAGGGTGAAGATGTCATTTTTATTAAAATCAGTGAGAATATCTCCTGTTACACAACTTTTTGATATAGTTTGAATAATCTTTGGATTACTTCTTCACCTAGGGATTACAGAAGTTCTGCAGGAATCTCATCATTTCCAACTGCCTTATTTGATTTCAAATCATTCAAAGCTATATCAAATTCTGTCCTCAAAACAGGATCACCTAAGACATCAACTTCTTTTTCAACTGTGCGTGGTTTGGTGATTGGCATTCAGGAGATGGGTTCAAATCCCCATCTGGGTATTTAGATTTGGATTTTCCATGGTTTCCCCAAATCACTCCAGGTGAATGCTGAGATACTTCCTACAAAAAGGCCATGGCCAAATTTCTTCCCATTCCTCGCCCCCCCCCCCCCCCCCCCCATCCTTTCCCTTCTCCCTCGATGTTGACCAGGCTTTAATCCAAAAAAATTTATTTTTTTTTTAATTTCTTTTTTTCCAATTCACTGTTGTTCAAATCATCTCCATCATACAGTTTCTCTATGTATTCCTTCCGTCAGTTAGTTCCATCTTCTGAACTTAGAAGAGGTTTCCCATCGGCATGTTTATAACTCTTTTCTTCATTTCTTCAAAATTCTGATTGATCTTCCCATATGCCAACTCTATTTTACCTACGACCATTTCCTTTTCTACTTCTTCACCCTTTTCTTGCAGCCATCTTATTGCTCTCTCCTCCTGCTTCATCCTGAGCATTTTTATGCCTTTTTCTCTGATCCATCAAATACAAAATTTCTTCCGTGATCCAAGGTTTTTGGGTGGCTTGTTCCCTAAAGTCTAATGTTTCTTTACCAGCTTTCATTATTTTGGTCTTTAATGCATTCAATTCTCCTCAGTTGAGCTCCTTTCAGAGTTACTACTTAAAGTTAGACCCACATCTACCATTTCTGCAATCTTTTCTCTCATGACAGATAGTTTCAATTTATTCACTTCCAACCTGTTCTGCTTGTATTGCTTCTTTATTCTATTGAATTTCAGTCTGCATTTCATAACTATCAGATTATGGTCAGAGTTTGTCTGCTCCTGGGTATGTTTTTCAATCTAGAACTTGATTTCTGATTCTCTGTTTGACAAGGATATAATTTTGTTGATATCCCCTGGACATTGCCAGGTGTATATCCTTCTAGCATGATTCTTAAACAGTGTGTTCACCACGACTAATTTATATCTTTCACAAAATTCTAACAATCTGCTTCCTCCCTCATTTCTTTCTCCTAAACCTACAATATTATCTTCTTTTACCTCTCACACTGCCGCATTCCAATCACCCATGAGTATTAGATTTTCCTCCCCCTTCACACTATCCAATAACCTGTCAATAACACCACCCATACAGTTTTTTTTGGCAAATCCACTTCAGTCATAAATTTAAAAACATTTTTAAAAAAAGGTGACAAATAAACAAATAATATAAGTATTTATTCTCTGCAAATAAATATTACTGCATATAAACTACTTCAAAAAGTATGAAAATATGTTTTTGACAAAACTGATACTGTATTAAAAGAAATGCAATAAAAATAAATACTTCATTCCCATTGCTGTCACACACAACTTTAGGAGCAAAGTGTAGCATTTATAAAAGAAAAGCCAATGCCAACTACAGGGTGAATCATAGAAATCTTTCCAATTTCATAAGATCATTGCCTGAACAGCAGAAGGGATGGGAGCAGAAGGGTTGGGATAGCATCATTAGATGCACCATGACATGCTACCACTACTTTCTGCCATGTAGACAGCAAATTGCTGCTGTTACATATGATATCATTGTATTCATGTGTGCCATATTCAACATGTGGACAGCTACAAATATCATGGAAAATACTTACATTGAAAAGAAAGGCAAAATACACCCAACACTCACCAAAGTAGAAGGGAGGAGGGCAGCAGCAACACAAAACAACACACAAAGAAAAAACAATATTTCAGGTGAAAGTCCTTTTTTGAAGTTAACAGATAGGTGGTTGATCTTGCATAAGACCAGCCACCTCTCTGTTAATTTGAAAAGGGGATTTTCACCTGAAATATTGTTTTTTCTTTGTGTGTTGTTTTGTGTTGCTGTTGCCCTCCTCCCTTCAACTTTGGCGAATGTTGGGTGTATTTTCCCTTTCTTTTCCATGTAAATATTGCCTCACGGCATTTCTTTCCTTTCATTGTTACCTATATGGAAAATACTTTTTTTTTTTGCAGTAACAAATCAAATGTAACATATCCATAATTATTTATGATTAATAATAATATTTTTCAGTGTTAGTGGTATCATTATCTAGAATTAAGTCGAAAAGTTTACTCATGTATAGATCGCGATACCATGTTGTCGGCACAGGGATCATATCAGTGTAAACTGTTCCCCCCCTTCTTCCTTGCGGTTGTGGTTAAGTTGAAATGTGGCCCCTAACAGGAGATATTTTTTGTTAAAGTCACTGAAATCTACATACAGTGTAAGCACTCTATCTCTATTGATTCAACATTACAAGAACTATCACTGCTGTTACTTTATTGTGACTTTTTGCAATAGAGAGATGTTGAAATTTCAAGAACACACAATGTAGTTTTTGATGTTTTATTGGCAAAATAAATCTTCTGCTTCATCTGCAGATTATATGAAAGTATTAATCCTAGATTATGGCACCAGAACTATAGAAATTTTTTATTTCTTCTCATATAAATTTATAGAAATAACAAATTTCACTTTTCCCTGCTCGTGGAAAAAAATATCCGTGCAGATTCTGTTAGTAATATTTGTAGCTGCCCGCACAGTGTATGCGTCATTTCCAGCAACAAAGTTATGCCATGAACAACATTGGCAGAAGTGTTTATGTCATCATTGTCCATGTGGCATAAAGTAGTGGTAGTGGTATCGTGATCTAGAACTGACCTGAACTGTTATCACTAAATGGCTTCATTGGAAAGATTTTAACAAAAACAGGAATAATAAAAAACTACTGTGTTAATAGCATTTCTACCTGTGATCTGTTGTGATAATCCCTTCTTCCTTCAAGCTTTTCATGCTGAGTTTCTATGTGACGGACCCAGTCTCCAGGTAGGCTGAATGTTTCATGACAAAGATCACATGTAAGAGGGGCATACAATGTTGAAGCTTCCTCATCATCATCTTCAGCCCTTCCTTCACTGTCATTAAATCCACCTTCCTAAAAAAGGCAAAAAAGAACTATACATTTTAAAAAACAAAAAGAGGGAGAAAGGAAAAATAAAGCCAATTCTCATGAAAGCTGAAGGCAGAGTAGCTGGGAAGAGAAAAAGAAATTAACATAAACACAATTTACAAACACATGGCGTGTATACGAACTAGATCCCACCATATGAGTAAACATTTCTGCGAGATTCACATTTGTTATCTGTAGGCTAGAATTGTCATGACAATAGGTACAAATCCAGGATAGGATAATTGATGGTATCAAAGAGGAGGTAAGGATGAAGGAGGTAAGTATCACAAGGATGAGGCTACAGGGAACGACTTGAATGAAGTGAGATGGCTGCACGCAAGCTGCCGGCAGCGCTTGCGTGCAGCCATCTCACTTCTACTGAGGAAGAGCCATGCTCGAAAATTCTATTCTTTGTGTGTTCCTGTTTTTTTCATGTACCAACACCGCTGAAATCTCCTTCTTTGGTAAGCGGTGGTTTTTTATCCTATCCAATGTTCAATATATCCGCTTTTAGCGCCTTTGTTTCCTAACAATCTATATATATATAGCTCTGGTCGCCGCAGCGCTAACATCAGACCTGAAGATGGCGACGGAGTTGGTCGCCGAAAGCTCGTCGTTCACAAACGCTATCCGGCAGCAAACCTGTGAAGAGTTCATTATATATATATAAATAGACTCAACAGATCCTGCGCAGAACAAATCTTCAACCTAAAAATCATCCTAAAATACAGATCCATCAGGCACAAGAAAACCATATGCACCTTTATAGACTTCAAGAAGGCTTATGACTCCATCGACAAAAATTGGACTAAAAATCTCCTTTCAGAAAACTTTTTTTTTTTTTGGCACACAAACTGTACATAAAATATTTGACACAAAATATGGGAAAATCAACACAGTCGCTGGGTTTAAATACTTAGGCAAAATTATCAGTCCAACAGGACTCAAAAAGAAGGTACAATAAAACAGACTCAACAAAATGAAAAAGGCTTTCGGACAGACCTGCAACATCTACAACAAAAAGAACGAAGGAATCCAATCAAAAATTAGGCACTACAATACAGTTATTAAACCCAACGCTCTCTATGTCACAGAAACACTCACAATAAACTCTACAAGGGACATCGAGAACATCCAAAAAGAAGAATGAAGAATCATCAGGAAAATTATTTGACCAACCAAAACGGAAGAAGGCTACAGACTAAAGTCAAACAAAACAGTAGAGCCCCACTAAACATAGCCAACGACATCAGAAAACGCTGACTAAAATTCTACGGTCACATCTGCAGGATGCCAGATCACGGATTAACTAAGCAGATATTCAACCTCATGAAAACATCAAAATTTCCTAATAGCTGGTTCGATTAAGTAAGACAAGACCTGGTAAAAGCAAATATCAAGAGAGCAGAAATCCTAGATCACAAAATCTTCAGACAAAAAATACACAACTGGGTAGTAATGCCAGAAACCAAAGCCAAGAAGACTGGCACAATTCGGACAGAAGAGAGAAAACTTGTCTTCAGTAAATGGATGCGAGAATACTGGAATGGCAAAAGAAACTCAGACAGAAAATGAATAAGTTTTGCGTGATTTGTATAGGTCTATTTGAATAAAATAATATATATACATAACCAGACAACCTTCGGTGTGTGCATGTCGTGGCCTGCCTGGTGTCTCACTCATCGCAAGTATAAGGCTAAACGTCAAAATATTGAGTTTCTTGTGTTCGCCTTTTTTATGGTCATTATTCGCAGCCACTTTCACGTTTCCTTACTTGCTGTTCGTTCCTATTTTTCTATCTTATATATAGATTCATATATATTTATGGACCTTATTTCAAAATCTTTGAATTACATTTTTATTTATTTATATTTTTTATTACTATTATTTCCCATTTTAATCTTTCTTATGATTTATACTCATGGTTATATTATCATTGCTTCCCCCACCACCTCATTCTACCAATGGCTGCGTCAAACGCAAGGCTTGTGCAAGCCCAACCATTTCTGTTTAATTGGAAAAGGGTTTTACCCGAAATATTGTATTTTCTTTGTTAGTGTGTTGTTCTGCTCTCCTCCTTTCAACTTTGGTAAGTGTTGGGTGTATTTTATCTGTCCTTTCCATATATATATATTATATGACTATAAAAGATAGTAAGTGACAGGTTTAACGTAGGTTTAGGCCAAGGGTGTGTCTGGTGTCAAGGGTATGCTGGCAGGCTAGTTCCCATCTGTGGAGTTCTGAAGGGCTTGTGGTGTTCAGAAAAACTCTTAACAGCTCTAATTGTGATACAGTTGTTGATGTTGTTCAAATCATGTAAGTTGGCATCAATTGCCACTGGATGGTCTTGATTGGAAGTATAAACTTTTTGCCTGTGGCCATTCATGCTGTAGGATAGTGCAATGAAGACAGGTGAGCTGGTAAATAAGGTGTGTGGTAGCACATGTAGCATGTCCAATTACAGGAAAGGATTCTCCTGACAGTATTTGAGTAAGTGGTGATGGCAGGGTGCATGCTGCATATTTTACAGCAGGGTCTGTTACATAGGAAAGATCCCTGTGGAGGTCTAGGAGAGTCAAAAGATAAATACTTGTGGACTAAAATGTTATTCAGAGTTTCTTTAATTTTATACATATATATTGTCGATGAGGCTGGGGCAAATATTTAGGAGAAGCATGTTGAGGGGAATAGAAGACAATGACCATGAATTAAAATTGATTTCAAGCATAGGGGAGTAGGGAAGGTTTCCTTTGTTGGCCTGGGAGGGAATGCATAAGTCACCTATGAAAGAGATAAACTGTATAGACCTACCTCTAATGGTATAAGATTTTATAGTAACAATGAGCATGATAGATAAGTAAGTTGGTGGCCAAATTAACAACCAGGTAAAAGCTCAATCACAATTAATTAATAATAATCCAGAAACACTATCATCACGTACCTCCAATCACTCGGTAGATCATAACTAGTATCCATACTTATATTATTCACTTTAGTGACAAGCTTTTACACATAATTGCGATTTCACATGAGCTTCATAAACGAATTCATCTGAAAACAACACTTCATTGCATGGCTCTACCAATGTTATTACCTAGCACAAGACTGCCCTACCAATTTTGGAGATGGGCCACTATTTTGATTCTAAGTTAGTTTGCAGGCCACACAATACTTGCCTATAGTTTCAATAGATATTTAAATATAATAAAGATATAATTAACAAAGTTTAATTACATTCAAAAAGAGAAAACGATCAATGAGACCTTTGTAAAAAAAAATTAACATTGTAATCAAAAAGTGAAAAACATCAATGAGCCCTTTGCAGAGGTTTTTGAGCTAACACATTCTAGACCGCTGCTGTTGGCGGGTCAATTCAAATGTGCTGGTAGGCCACTTCATAGCCTGTGGGGCTGGGCTGCCTTGACCTAGCAGAATAATTAAATGACCAACAGCTTAAAACTAAATTAAAATTTAACCATCCATGATGAAAGAAGAAACATCTACAATCATATTTATCATTTAAAGACATGAGTAGGTACCCTTTTATGTGTATATTCACAATATCTTCTTCGTTATGTTTATTTACTAAAATTTAATATGATACTATAGTTATTATGTAATTATAAACAAATCTGGGGTAAAGTTTAGATTGCAATACAGTGAATTCATTAATAGGGAATATTAGTGTAGAGTACAGTTAGAAATGAAGTCTGGACTGGAATGACAATATACATTATGTGTTACAGCCTAAGGCACCAGGAATTTAGCTTTTTGTGGTAATTTAAGCTGTTTTCAGTATAACAACATTACTAATATCATGACTTTATGTGGACGGAAGTGGTTCGAAATTTTTTGCGCAACGTGTGGTGTGGACCAGTATTAAAACTAATACTACATGGTAGAACATAAGGTGTCCAGATTTCTTCGTTTATTTTCAATTTTATTTTAATTTTAGTGGTGTCATATTACTGTCATCATTAATTCGGTAGAATATAAGTAGTTCCAACTGTATCACAATGTAAACTTCTACCCACATTTGTATGCATAGTACCACTCCCACATAGTAGATCTATATAGGCCTACACTTACAGGTTTAATTGTCATTTCAGCATGCAAGTGAGTTTCCAAATCTTCTTCCATTGGTTCTTCTAGCTCCGTGTCAACCCATTCTATAGGTTCCTGCTTAACAATTAATTGTATAGGATTCAACGCAGCTGTGTGTGATGAATTTTGCGTATTAGTTTCTTTGGTATTTTCCCCTTGTACATGATTCTTATTTGAAATCACTTGCTCATTTTGTACACTCTGAACACACTTTTCAATAATTTGCACGTCATTCTCATTTGATTGTGTATCTAGAGACTCTTTGGTTTTCCCAGTGCCTGTACCAGAATTGGCTTTGCCTTGAGTACTTTCATGTTTATTTAGTGTAGTAGAACCTTTTCTCTGGTTCTGTAGTTCCAAAGGAAATAAACGTTGTCTCGTAGGTGGCACATTGCCATTTCTATCTTGAACTACTTGGTTAGAAGAAGTGGTTCTTTCATGACACAGTCCCTTAATACCCAAAATATGTGCCGCCCTAAGAATACCATCCAGCTGTCCATAACTAACAGTTGCTTCTCCACTATACATGTACTGAACCAAAATTTTCAAAATGCGATATGAAATTTCTGAAGGTAATACTATAACAATTGGAAAATTAACTGTTGGTGGGTACACCACTTTTAATAGTTGTTGAAGATATGAACTACAAGCTGATAACACAAAGCGATGAGCTGAAATTTGTCGACCATCTATTGTTGCTAAACACACATCTGTATACAGTTCAGACCGTAGAAGAGTAGCAATTGAGGAATGAAGATGTGTACCATAACTGTGCCACTTAAGCTGAAAGTTATCAGCTGCTGCAATGGCCATTTTAATGTAGTAATTAATTGTCTATACTTTTAATAGCTCTGCACTGACCAGTCTATTAATTTCAAATATAAAAAATAATAACACTTATAAAATGATTTCGAGCACGTATCACTAAACAAAGAATGAAGGGTAGAAGTTCCAAATATTTTGCCTTTGAAAACTTAGTCTTTACACTAACAATCTATTACACGTTAAACGTCGTAAGAATTATCACATAAACCAAAACTTTTAATTCCTCTGTCAAACTTGGAGCCACCAGAACTAGCGTCTGTACCTAATGAAATCGATCATTTACAAACACTATCGATTTTCAAGAAGGACAGCCAATGGAAGTTCAGCTTTATCCATTGATCGGTATTGGCTCATAGCTATTGAGAAAAGGAGAGAGAAATGCCAATAACATAAAAAGAAACATTTTCTTAGCAGTTGTACGAAACACATTGTATGTAACTGTTTCCTAGTCTAAGAACTACTAACTATATTTTTAGGTGTGACAATAGGTATTTTTGTTCGCCTTTTCCCGGTTGTTTACACCGATGTTACATTCATCGGCGAATGGGGGAGTATAAATAAACATATCTCTGGCATTGTAGCCTCTAAACAGTATAGAATGTTATTGGTCTGTTCAGCTCTTCAACTGTTTCAGACGACAGTTGTGGTTGTGTGACAGGCCCTAAGGTTGTGGGACATGGGTTGTGGAAAGGCGATTAAAGGCGGGTTTTCAGAAACTAACGTTATTATGTAAATAACAGCATCCGATGATTGCTTATAATATTTTTCTAGAGGATTATGGCAGGTAAAAAACTGTTTAATTAATGTTTTAGCTGTTTTATGAAACGTTATTGATTTTGTAGATTTAAATTTATAGGAACGAAAGTATTTTTCAGTTGAATTTTAAGTGATCAGTTATTAATATGTGAATGTGAATGTTTTAGCACCATCCGCTAAGGATGGTCTTCCACAATTGTTGGAAGACCTCAATGTCGCTGCTAAGTTAAACTCGAGCGATGTTTCACTTATTTTAGATTCCATAATTAGTCAGCTTCCAAATCCTAACAACGGTAAGTAATATATTTTTTTTAAAAAAAGTCTTATTTATAGATTTTGAACTTCAAGTATGACAGCACTAAAATTGTTTAGCATATTTTTACATATTTTATTTTATTTGTATAGAAATATTGGCTGATGCTGAGTTTGTAAACCAAACGCGAGTTCTTTTGAACTGGGATTCAAAAGAAGTTGTTTCAAAAACTGCAAATATAATTTCTGAACTTGCGAAGTTTGAGTTCGGAAGAGAAAAGTTCGCTGACAGAGACTTGGTTAAATCATTAATCAATCTCCTGGACCTGAAAGAAGACATTAAAGTACTTACTCAAGTCTGCCGTGCATTGGGCAACATTTGTTATGAAAATGGTAACTTGTTAAAATGTTCAGTCCATGTCACACCATCTTTAAATATTTGGTACAGCAGAAACAGTTCATCGTATTACTGAAATTGCTTATTTTCAGACAAAGGGAGATCTCTGTTATTGGAGGCAGAATGTTTACCATTACTGTTACAAGTTTTGGAAAGGTTTGCAACTGAAACGGGGGAGGAAGAAAGAAAGCTGCGAGTTGTTGCTTCAGGATGCTTACTGAATTTGTTAGTTGGGCAGGAAGGCATTCAGCAAAAGGTAACTTTGGTTAAAATGTATCGGAGTCATCTCTAGAGGCAGTTGATCTTTGCATCTGAAATTTTATGCACAGATTACTTATGCTTTATTATTAAAGATTGAGTAAAGGCGACTGGACACGAGCCAATTTGGTCCCAAATCTGCAGGGTTAATCATATGGGATTTTCCTCCACACATCACAATTTTGCTCCCAATTTTAGTTTGCATTGTGATTGTATGACTGTTAGTTACAAGCACTTAACAATGGCTCCTTATATATCAAAACAACAAAAAAGTAGACATTATTTTAACAGTAATCTGTATTACAGTTTGTACTGAGAAAAATAAGATGATATTCATTGAAAAAGCGGATTTTATTAATAAAAAATATCTTACCTGACCATTTTTGAGAAGCCTAGAACCAGAAGATTTTAAAAATTCTCTGGGAGTAGATTTTGAAAGTTTTTCTGAGATACTCCATTTGGTGACCTTTTATATATCTGTACCCCGGGGGTAAGGAACACTATGTCCATTTTTTTTTTTTTTTTTTTTTTTTTTACAAAATTAGCTTTATTACACTTTTGTATTTAACTTTTTTTGCTCTACATAGAGGTATATAGCATTATGTCCTAGATCAATTGTATAAGGAGTTAGGTGCTTTTAAAAGCTAACCAAGTCCATTTTTATTCAGAGGAAAACAGCACCATGTGGACTTGAAGTTATATACCTCTTCAAAATTTGGATTATGGAATACTCTCTGGTCATAGTGTTATATACAATACAATACATTCATTTTCCATTGATCCCAATATAAGAGTCTGGCTCTGTGGGATGTGGAAAGTTGTCAATTTACAGATAAACAGTTGCATAACAAAATAATAAGTACATCAGTAGATGTATGTAGTCTCCCGAGAAGACTACATCCATTCTCAACGCCGAGAAAGACTTCGTTCCTATATACACCAAAAGATGTACAGTCATAGCATACATGGTACATTAAACAATTCCATAACAAAATAATATATACACCACAAGATGTACAGTCATAGCATACATGATACCATAAACAATTGCGTAACAAAATAAATACATACACCAGGAGATGTACAGTCATAGCATACATGGTAAATTAATTATGTAAACTACATTTACACAAGCTGCTGCCAGTTATTTTTTAGATACCTTAGAAATAAATTCTTTGACAGCGTAGAAGGAGTTGTCAATTAAATTTTTTTTCCTGAATTTATTCTTATCTGCTAGACATTTAATGTGTGTTGGGTGCTTATTGAAGATATGTATCCCTGAATATTGGACCCCTTTTTGAACAAATGACTTGTGGGGTAATATCTAGATCGCGATACCGCTGCAACCACTTACTGCCTCCTGATGTAAACACTTCCCGATGGAGAGAGTATGACGTCACTGTGTTTCCGTGTGTGACGTGTTCAGCCTTCGATCAATTTGAGAAATTCACGTTAGGCCATAGAACGTAACCAATACTGCTAATAATAAAAAAAAAATTACGGATTAAAAAAGAAAATTATTACTTGCACAATTACTAATATTATTATAATACGTACAACATTACAAACTGATAATTGATATCATTCATTAGCATTAACGTTATTAGTCACAATTCCTTTGATTTGTATTTGATTCCGTTCTTCTATATTTCGTCGCGTGGCTGAAATTGCTATTAAAATCATTCATACGAAATAAAATATTTATAAAAACAAGATTTCGTCAATAACCGTTTGCGTTTAGGTTGAAACGCAGCCTGGACCATACTAACAGTGATAGATACGATTTGGAAATTGGGTTTCAGCAATATCAAGTGCAACGGTTACGTTTCACTATGGTCCAGGCTGCATTAAGATGTAAACAACGATAGATACGACATTAGGTATCCGGAATAAGGTGTTTGATAGTTACGTTTCAGTGTGGTCCAGGCTGCATCAAAATTTCATCGCAAATCAATTTATTCCTGTACTACTGGTGCAAAATTAACGATTTCTCGATATAAGACGTATTAGTGATGGACTACTTTCCGTGGAAGGCCCCGTTAGTGACATTTAAAGCCTCGAGTGGAACGTATACGTCACATTCAGCATAGTAGTGACGTCATACTCTCGCCAGCCGGAAGTGTTGAAATCGCAAGGCGGTAAGTGGTTGCAGCGGTATCGTGATCTAGATATTACCCGACTTGTGACTGGTGTTGTATATACCTTGTGGACTTTTTATTAACTAAGAGAAGGTTTCAGTTCAGCTTATGATCTAAGATTTCTACTATTGTTTTTCAACAAATTATAGTAAGTTCGAAGCAAGATGGATCACACTCTATTATACTATTTCACAATAAATAACCAAAGAGTTAGGGTGTGTAAGGTTATATTTTTAAACACGCTTTCTATATCTAATAGGCCTACTGTAGTGGTTAATATTTAAAAAAATATTAGGCCCGGAGGTGTAATAAAGACAGATCAAAGGGGTAGGAAGACACCAAGTAACCATAGTAATTGTTGGAAAACATTTTTTTCTTTTCCAAATCATCATGAGAAAAGAATGACAGGAAATATTTAGGAACAGAGCTAACTATAGAAAAAAATGTATGAACTGTACTTTAATGACTGTAATAAAAAATGGTTGATCCAAAATTAAGAGCTAAAAAAAATGGCTGTACTCGGATATCTTTAATAAACAATTCAATTTGTCATTTAAAACACCTGAAATAGATACCTGTTATACATGTGATTTGTTCCATGCTACACTGAAAAATAATCTGAATGATGAAGAAAAAGAATCTGTGGCACATCTCAATTGATAAAAAATCAGATACAACTTAAAATGGCCAAACATTCACCAAAACACAAAGTATTAACTGTTGATCTGCAGAAATGTTTGCCATCACCACTCACAACAAACTGCGTTAGTTTCTACTAAAGGAAACTTTTGACCTTAAATTTTATATTTTATGATGCGTCAGATTCCTCAGTTCACTGCATCATGTGGGACGAAACAAAAGGAGCCCGTGGTGGACATGAAATTGTATCATCAATTTTGAAATGGGCAGATAGTGTCATTCCTGGCAGTGGAATAGAAGAAATCATACTTTGGTCAGACAACTGTTATGTGCAAAATAAAAATGCGATTATAGTGATGTGTTTTTTCTGGAACTTCATAAGTATCCTCAAATTGAAACCATAACTCAAAAGTTTTTACTCAAAGGTCATACCCATATAGAGGCTGACAGTGTATATGCATTAACAGAAAGGAAGAGAATGAAACCCAGTAATTTCTCTATCTTAACTCCCTGGGACTGGCAACAGTTGGTGAGACAAACATCCAAAAATTACACTGTTTATAATATGGAACTTGAAGATTTTAAAAGCTTCAACACTATGACAAAAAAAGAAGAATCATCTATTCCTTCTTTTGTAAAAGGAAGAAGGATGTTGACAATCAGCCAGTTCTTCTATCAACTTGTTTACAGTTACAAGTACAACACAAAAATATTGGAATGCAATATTTGAAAATCCATTTCGATGGTGAAAACCAAGCGGTTGACTTTGTGAGGTTCCACAGAAAAGAAGTTACGTTTCCAGCAGATTTGAATCGATTCTCAACAGAACCACTACCCATTTCTCATCAAAAGTACAATGATTTAATTGCACTATTGCCTTATTTTCCCTCAGTTTGTCATGATTTCTATAAAAATGTAAAACATACAAGTGAAAAAGCCACAATTGATTACCCAGAAGGAGACATAGATGATGATTTGGACACTGTAACACTTTTCTAACTAGAACTTTTATGTAACTTACACCTGTATTCTGAAATAAACTATGTGCTTGGTAACGTGTTAATAATTGGTAATATCTTGAATATCCTAAAAAAACACCATTTCACATAATGTAGCAGTGTTATGAGAGGTACACAACACTATGTTCGTAAAAATTGTTAAAAAACAATAAATAACACTAATTACAATTTAAAAGGAATGTACTGATAAAATTTAGTTAAAAAAATTCAATAAACACTTGATGAAATAAATGTTTAAGAAATTTAGATTGCCCCCCTGTAAAGTTAGAGAAATGTGACAGTTTTCTTTACCTCCAAGGTACAGATATATAAATACCCTAATGCATGAAAGTATAAGTGCCCGGGAACGATTACTCTTTACTTTAAAATTTTTGGCAAGTAGTCAAACCTATGAAGATATTAAATTTAGTTCTTTGATTTTACTGCAAATGTTTTCAGACATCATTCCTGAAACATGTTGGGCTATCTGCAAATGCCTAAAACACTACATTAAGGAAGAAAAAAGACAGTGTTACTTCTTGGTCCAATTCCTTGTAAATTTCGAGCAAAACTTGAAATTCTTCTTCCTCATTTTGCAGTTTATGTAGTTTTTGTTGTGTTTGTACCACAATTGGGTTATATTCTTGTAAATTTTGAAAATATTCATCCACACCTCTTTAGACACACACACTACTAATGACATGAAATGCACTCACTCCCTGTTCCAAGCTGTCTGGGCCAAAATTGTCTCAATCAATCACGCTATGCACGTCTCAGTTAGCTCCCTGTCTACAGGGATAATCTCTAAGTACAATGGACGCGATTATGCCGGCAGAGCAAGCTGCCGAAAGCTTGTCCTTTCAAAATATCATCTGGCGGCAAACTTGTGAAGATTTCGTGTCAATCTGTAAATTGTTTATTTAGCTCTGCCAATCTCCCATTAGGGGGAATGCCACACCCAATTTGCTTACTTACATGGCAATCGGCAGGGCCCCAGCCAGATTGCCTCTGCAGATTGGGCCCGCAATAGGATCGTCTGTAGCCGCCTTAATAAAACTGCAATACCTGCATTTTCGAAATATTGCCACATGAAATGTTTTGAAAATTTACTGTTATACACAGCAGCTGTGATGTTTGTATGTTTTCAGAACTTGGCTGAAAACCTCTTAACACCACAATACAGGCATAGTTATTAGGCTATATTGAGTGCATTTTCTCACGACACATTGACCTCATTTGAAAAGGCACTCTTATCATATACACCAGAAATTGTTTTACATTTCTGACATAGGCTAATAATATACCATTGGAAACATAGAAAGAAATATTCACTAGTGATGGGTTGTTCCGAGATTTTAAAGGTGCTGGTCCAGATGTACATTCAACTTTTTGGACCTATTAATTAATTTAATTTAATTGCAATGGAGCTAACACTCCGGTGGAGATTCCCCCAGTCATCCGTTTATCCCTTTTTTTATATGAATTTTTTTTAAATTTTCTTTTATGATTGGAATGTTAAATTCCTCCCCCACTTACAATAATTTAAAAATTTTAATTCTAAATTCCTTAAGCATTTTTAGAAAATGGGCTAATATCTAGATTGGGATACCGCTGCAACCACTTACTGCTCGGCGATGGAGAGAGTATGACATCACTGCGTTGCTGAATTTGACGTATACATTCTGTGCGTAGCTTTAAATGACACGGGGCCTTTCACGAAAAGTAGTACATCACTGATATGTCTCATATCATGAAATAATTACTTTTGCACCAGTAGTACAGGAATAAATTCATTAGCGATGAGGTTTTGATGCAACCTGGACCACAGTGAAATGTAACTATCGAACACCTTATTGCGTTTACCTAATTTCTATGTCATATCTATTGCTGTTACTGTCATTTACGTCTTAATGCAGCTGGACCACAGTGAAACATAACTGTCCTACACAATATTCCTGATACCCAATTTCCAAATCTTATCTATCTCTGTTAGTATGGTTCAGGCTGCGTTACAACCTAAATGCAAATGGTTATTGACGAAATCTTTTTTATAAATATTTTATTTCGTATGAATGATTTTAATAGCAATTTCAGCCACGCAAGGAAAAATAGAAGAACGAAATGAAATACAAATAAATGGAATTGTGTCTAATAACATTAACATTTCAGGAACTGTCGTTATGGAACATTACTAATGAATGATATAAATTATCGGTTTGGAATGTTGCTGATATTTAAAAAATATTATTAACTGCGTAAGTAGTATTTTTCTTTAACTTTTTCAATCCGTATATTTTTTTTTATTATTATTACTATTGGTTACGTACTATGGCATAACATGTATTCACAAATCGATCGAAGGCTGAACACTTCACACACAGAAACAAAGTGACGTCATACTCTCTCCATCCGGAAGTGTTTACATTGCGAGGCGGTAATTGGTTGCAACTGTATCCCAATCTAGATATTATCCAATTATTCATCACTATACATGGTAATTTGTTCCGATCCCTGACACGCTTACCAACAAAAGGAAATTTTCCCACTCCCTTATGCATGAAATCGAGCACAAGCTTTTGGCCATGGTTGCCTTGCCCTTTCCATGCACTATTCCTAATTCTTTGACCAAAATGTGTATAATTTCCACTAACAAAACCAGATACTCTTCTTTGCACACCTTCCAACTTCTGTATTTGATAACAAAAATGTGGGTCCCAAACTACACCACCATATGCAACCAATGGTCTGACCAAAGTTTTGTAACCTGACTCCCTAACTTCTCTGGTACATCCTCTCATCACCCTCTCCAGTAAATTAAGGATTTTGTAACCTTTTCCTACTACCTGCCTAATGTGCTCTGCGCAATTGAGTTTATCATATGTTATGCCAAGATATTTACACTTCAAGCTTTCAACAAGCAATTCTGACCCCATCCTATAATTGTAATTAACCTTTTGTTTTTTATCTGTGTACCTAAAAAGCTGACTTTCTTGGCATTTATCTTCATTCCATGCTGACCTACCCATTTAGATATTCTATCCAGGTCATCTTGAAGCTGTTCAGTCTTCACCTGTTTTGATCCTATTGTATACCATTATATCATCTGCAAAATACCTGGGTTCTGACCTTAATCCATCAACACAATCATTCATTAGAATTATGAACAGCAATGGTCCCAATACACTACCCTTTGGCACTCCCATATTTACTTCCACCTCTTTTGATAATGTATTTCCTACACTAACACTTTGCTTTCTGGCTTTTAAGAATTCCTATACCCCAGAAGTAACTTTTTCATCCACTTCAATAGATTTCAGTTTATTTAAAACCAATTTATGGCTCACTGTCAAACGCCTTAAAAAGATCTAGTGCCACACTACCAACTTGGCCTCCCATTTCCAATTCATCTGAAATATCTTGCATATAACCCACCCTCTGGGATTCACATGAATATCCTTACCTAAAGCCACGTTTTCGATCTGAAAATCAGTTTCTTTCCTCAGACACTTCTGATATAGTTGCATATCAATCTCTACATCATTTTGCCTATCACTGATGTCAGTTGGCCTGTAATTCTCAACCCTATTTGTAATCTCTTCTTTATGAACCGGTACTACTATAGCTCTTTTCCAATTTCTGGTAAGCAACAAGACTCCAAACTCATTTTAAATAAAATTTCAATGTGAGGTACAATATCATATCCCACAATCTTTAATAAATCTGTAGTTATATTATCTACACCAACCCCTTTATGTTTTTTTAGCTTTCTGAGTTCCTTCATAATTTCCTGGAAATTTATTTCAAATTTTGTGGTTTCCTCATTTATACTCTCAGGAAGACTCCTCTGATTCATTCCCTCCCATCACAGGATGATTGTCCCTAGTCGTATCACTAAACCAGTCACTCAATATCTCTGCAATTTTAAATTCCTCAGTGACTTCAACTCTATTCTTATCTACAATACTCTGAATATCTTCTCTACCCCTCAGTTTTCTAATATAGCCATAGAAGTTTCTAGATGCGTCGGAGCAGTAATATTCTTCATAAGCCCATCCTTTGCTTCTTTCTTTGCGCTTATTAATTGCTTATTTACTTGTTTTAAGTATTCCCTACTGCCATTCTGTCTCTTAACTCTGCTATGTTCCCATCTCACTAGCCTCTTTAACCTTCTTACTTCGCTATTGTAGTATGTAGGTTCTGTACTTATCTTTATATTCTGCTTTGGAATTAACACTACCTCACCCTTTTTTTAAATTATTTCCTTAAACTCTTCCCATTTTTCCTCTACTGTATTTGGGCAATCCTTCCATTTGCTGAACCTTTCCCTGAAATATCTCTTCAATTCTAAAGTCTGTGCCTTTTTGTAATTATACCTTTTTTCCACTTCTATTTTGGCCATTGGTTTACTGAATCCCCTAATCCAGATACGGATCTGATTGGATTCGAACCTACAGTCGGGCTGGCGGAGCGTATGATGGCTGTAAATCCACCCAAGGAGGACTGCAGTATAAGTTATATCATATTCATTCATTAATTTATGAAATGAAAAAATGTTAATTGCTTAAATTTTATTTTTATCTGAAGCTCATAATTTTACATTATATTATAAAATCACAGTATATTCAGTCTCGATAATAATCGGAACAAAATTACAATTTCTGTTGGCTTCTATAAGAAGAAAACTAAATTATCTCTTAGTAGTTTTGTAAATATTGCCACAAAAATTTTATTACAAAATTCTGTGTTAACTGATAGTTTTTGTACTAAAAGTGAAACATTTAAAGGACCAATATTTTTAAATAATTATTAGTTATTCATAATCTACTACCTTGAGAACCAGAATATTATAAATGAACAAAAAACAAAACTGCACGTATAACTTTATTATTTTGAATTGTTTGTGAAAATTAGGTGAGTATGGTTCTTAAATGTGTGGTATTTTGTTCTATATATAATAAGACTGTTTTGAATGAATGTATAAAATATTGTTAGTTAAGTCTAGTGTCATACTAGGCATTTTAATTGATGGCATTAACATCTACATATTTTTGGGTTTTAAATATGCTGTAAACACGTGTTTAGCACAAGAAGTACTTTGATACCTCGACATACGAGTTTAATTCGTTCCGTAACCTTGCTCGTATCTCAAAACAATTTTCTCCATTGAAAATAATTGAAATGCCATTAATCCGTCCAGCTCCCAAAAAACCACCTCAGTTGTTATTGTTAAGTGTTTTTGAATAAGAAAAATGTACATATTTACAAGAAGAAACATTTATTTATAAATAACAAATACATATTCTATAAAAACGTAATAAAATGAAAAGTGAAGTGCTTACGGAAGCGCTTAATTTTCGTCACTGTCTTCACTTTTTTCGTCACGCTTTGCTCATTTTCACCTGCAGACCATTTAAAAAAAAACTGTCCAAGGAGGTTTGTTTCTTCCTACCTTTCGGGATATTGCGGAAATGAGTTAGGCAAGTTTCGTTGAACAACTCCAATGCACGACCAGTTACAACTTTTTGGGTGATTTTTATTCACGAACTCTACAACTTTCTCCCACATTTCCAAGATCTCCTTTATATCCTTTGTAGAGATAACCTCCTCCATCTCTGGCTCCTCTTCAAAAACTAATTTTCTGTTGAACCACTGTATGCTGCTGTGAATGTAGATGGTTATCAGCTCCTCAGATTGTTCCTCAACGAGTTCGTTCACATCTCTCTCATCCACCTCCAGACCCATGGATTTTCCCAGAGAAACAATCTCCTCTACCACTGACACTTTGGGTTCCATTCCTTCGTAGTCCCTTTCAGCTACAGCCTCAGGCCACAGCTTCTTCCATGCAGAGGTTAAGGTCCTCGTTGTAACACCCAGCCAGGCCTGATCAATACATCTTAGGCATATCATGATGGAAGTGGTCCTTCCAGAACTCTCGAAGGGTAAGGTTTGTGTTCTCCGTCACCGCAAGCAGCGCCAAAAAATATGTTTGGTGTACAACTTCTTAAAATTAGAAATCACCTGCTGATCCATGGGCTGCAGGATAGGAGTGGTGTTGGGTGGTAGGTAGAGAACCTTTATAAACTTGAACTCTTCAAGTAAATCATCTTTGAGATTTGGTGGGTGAGCAGGGGCATTGTCTAGGACAAGAAGGGCTTGCATGGGTAGGTCATTTCCCTGTAGATATTTTTTAACAGAAGGGCCAAACACCAGGTTTATCCACTCCACAAAGACTTTCCTGGTGACCCACGCCTTCAGATTTGCCCTCCACATAACTTGCAGTTTTTCTTTTAACTTCTTATGTGACTTAAAGGCTCTGGGATTTTCTGAATGGTATACTAGCAGAGGCTTGATTTTGCAGTCGCCACTCGCATTGGCGTGAAGTGCTAGAGTTAATCTATCCTTCATGGGTTTGTGACCTGGCATTGTCTTCTCCTCTGCCATTATGTGAGTCCCATTCGGCATCCTTTTCCAGAAAAGCCCTGTCTCGTCACAGTTGAAGACTTGCTGGGGGATGTATCCTTTAGCTTCTATCAGTTCGGAAAATGTTTTGACGTAAACCTCGGCTGCCTTCACATACAAACTTGCTGCCTCACCATGCCTGATGGAGTGAGTGCCGGTCCTTTTCCTAAAGTTGTAAAACCAGCTCCGACTGGCTTTAATCAAGTCTTCCAATTCCTTGTTTGTGGAATTGTGTGGGATCTGCTTCAGCAAATCACCGTAAATCGCTCGTGCCTTCTCACATATGATGCTTTGTGTTAAGGTTCCTCCTTGAAGCTGCTTCTGTCACCCACACCATCAGTAGTTTCTCCATCTTTTCATGGAGAGAGGTCCGGAGCTTAGAAATTATTGTAACACCCTTAGCTGGCATTATACTCTTTATAAACTCCTTGTGTTTACGCACAGTATGTATCATTGATGTGCTATACCCGTACATCCTCGCCAAGTCAATTACTCGCACACCTTTCTCGTGTTTTTCTATGACTTCACACTTTAATTCAATAGACATCATCTTCTTCTTTGGACCCATAGTTATAAAAATAAATGTAATCATGTTTTGTAAATGTACAAAAAGCTAAAAACACGAACCCAACTTATCAAAAATGCTTCGAAAACGAGCAAAACAAGCACACAGACTGAGGTGTAGTTATGCCGGGGCAAAAACTGTGAGAATGCCGCCCCTTGAAACATTATTTGGCACCCCCATTGTTGCCCACCCAACCGCAAGTGTCGCCGGCCTGATTGTCGGTCAAACCGCATTGTTGTCGCCGCCCAGTGTGGTAGTAGAGCTAAAAAAAAAGGTCGCCGCAACTTAAATTGCTGTCCGTATTCCTCGTATCTCAAATCTCTTGCTCGCATCTCAAAGCAAAATATCCGGCACTCGTATGTCGAGGTACCACTGTATTTATTAGTACGGAACAGTTCACACAGAATAGTAACAGTCACTGTTTATATGTTGGTCACAGTGTACAAACTCTACTGCAACAGAGATAATATTAATTACTGAAGTTGGTAATTCTAAATTGATGAATACATACAAATCATACTTTAACACATATGTACTCTGCAATTTACAAATTTTTGGGTGCCACAGGGTGCTTTGCACCAAAATTAATCTCTACTGTGTGTATTCCAATCCAGAATAGCAGGAGGAAAGAAAATTCATATAAGCATCAGTGTGGCATCTTATTTCTCTAATCTTATCTCTCCTGTCATTGCGATCCAATTAGGTTGGTGGGTGAAGTATTTCATCACATTCATAAATGAAACTGGGTATATGCATGTTTACCAATAAGTTCCAACAAAACCTACATCGTTTGTCTACCAGAGTATCCCAGCCCAATCTATGAATAAATTCTGTGACTCTTTCATAAGGACTGTAGCAAGCAGTCACGAATCGAGCGGCTCTTCTCTGTACTTTCTCTGTACTCTCAATCAGCCCCCTATGTAACTGGTCCAAACGCCACTGCAGTAGTTCAAATGTGGACACACGAGAGATTTATACACTATATCTTTTGTTTTTTCAATATTCGGCCTATGAATCATATCCTAGAAATAGCTCTACCTGCGACCAAATTAATGTGCAAGTCCCATTTGATGTTGTTTTGTACTCTTACACCCAAACACTTCACAGAATTGGCAATATCAGTAACGGAACTGTTTACTTTGTATCTGTGAACAAATGGATTCTTTTTGTTAGTTATGCTCATTACCTTACACTTTTCATAATTTAGTGTAAGTTGCCTTTTGTCACACCATGCCAAAATATCCAGAATGCATTGAATTTCTAAAGTCAGCCAAAATCCTTAGTTCCTTATGGATGACTGCATCATCAGCAAAAAATTCACATTGCCTCCATGATTGTTTATGAAAATTAAGAAAATTAAGAAAATAAATGATCCTATTACACTTCCCTCGATATAACATCCAGTTTAGAAGAGGCTTCTCCATCGGTGCCCAATCAGTTAGAATATCCTTAATCCATTCATGAAGTTGATCCGATATATCATATACTCGAATCTTCACTAAAAGTCAGTTGTGAGGCACTGAGTCGAAGGCATTCTGAAAATCCAGAAAAATTGCATTAATTTGTCAACCTGTATAAATAATTTTCATTGTGTCATGTGGAAATAGGGCAGGCTGTGTTTCACATGATCTTATCTTCCGAAATCCGTGTTGGTTTGGTCTAGAATGTTCATAATGTTTGAGCATATAATATGCTCCATAACTCTACTATAAACAGATGTTATAAATATATGGGACAGTAGTTACTAGGGCCTCTTCAATTCCCTTTATTGAAAATCGCAGTTACATGCGCATTTTTACAGTTCGAAGGTATGTTTTGCTTTTCCAAGGATTTACCGTTTATAACAGCCAGAAATAGTCTGATTTTCACCGCTTAATCTGAAAGTACTCTTATTCAGATTCCAACCAGGCCAGTGCTTTTCCCCACCTCAGGAGCTCTAATTGCTTTATAATTGCTGCAGTATCTGTTCATTATGAAACCATCTTTAACTCCACACAATGTGGAAAAATGGGTATGCTATACGATTTTCATCTGTGAATAAATTTTTTAATTCTGCATTGTGTACTTTAGCTTTCTAATGTCTTTCTTTAACCTAAAAACCATTGTGGATTAATACTGGCATATTGTCACTACAACTGACTTGTTTGTACTAGCAAAATTTCTTTGGGTGTTCTGTCAGGCTCTTAGAAAGAGAGTTGTAACACATAGCATTAACACATTATTGTGCCAGCAACGGTAGTGTGTTTTTGGTGCTCTGAAAATGTTTTATTTTATTCAGTGCAATGTCAAGAGCTTCTAATTTTTGTATTATTTCATTTAAAATTATTTCCATTTAGTTGCAAGTTTTAACTATTCATAATAGTAACTGATTGTTTGTGTGATTGTTAGACATTCTAGAAATGGCTTGCTGTATGCTTTTTTCATGTCATAAAATACTGCTCTAAACGCGGCTGGCAGAGATGCTTGGAATAATGTTACATAATAATATTTATGTATGTATATAATGTGCCTTGGAAACTTTCAGAAAAGAGAGTAGCTATTATCCACAACTTCTCATGTGTGGACTCAGAATTTTGTTGCTAGAATTATATATAGAAAGATGCAAGTTATGTAAAAGGTATCCCAAAAACCACCGAGTCAGGATAATATGACATAGAAGCCATCACTGTACCATTATACCATCAAATGTGTCTCATGAAGACAATCAACTTGCAATTAGGGTTTCCAACCGTCCTGTTTTCGGCCATACTGTCCAGTTCTAATGTGATTTGTCCATATCCGGTTCGCCACATGCGACTGGACGAAAAATGTCCGGTTATTAAGAAATTAAAAACATTATTGAAATAAAGAAGGTTGTCTTGTTCCTTATTCTCCTCCCGCTGAACGTAATTCAAATGTTTCGCTCCGTGTTCAAAAGTTGACAACAGTTGGTCGCATATCTGATTGTTGTGAAGCAATAGGTTTTGTCTCAGTTAACCTACCCGGCATGTTACATATGCACAATGAGTGATTTGCCGAAGAAAGTATGGAAATTTTATTGTTGTTTCAGCAAGGAGAAACTCTCAAATGACGAATTTAAAATATGGCTACGTAAAGAAAACGATTCCATTGCATATTGTGCAGTGTGTAAAATGAATTTTACTGTAAAATTTGATGGTGTAAAAGCAGTGAAACATACGAGTACAGAAGAACATGTGAGGAAAACTAAATCTATATCTAACACAGCAGTTTTAATTGAGGGCATCTTTCAACTTGGTCTTGTCTTCTTTGGTTAGCATGAATACCAGAAGCAGATTCTTGGTTTCTAATAACTTTAGTTGCTCATGCTCTGCTAGGTCTGATTTACGCATGTTAGACATGTCAAAAAAGAAGACAAAATGTGCTGATGGAAAGACTTTTAGGTAAATACAACACAATAATCTGGTGCAGCAAAAGTCAACATCTGTGCTACATAATACGTTTCGTCTGTAAACGAAACTTATGAACGGATCGTACACTAACAGACTGCCTGAGAAACAGCCTGAGCAAAGGATATAACATTACAGACCCACACATGCTATTTGTCTGTTTGGCACCATTCGGTTAGTTTTCAAAATTTAATGACGAAAAATGTTACCCCAAATACTAAATTACAGGGAAAGGGAAAATGGCTCATCACTCACCAAAGTTGAAGGCAGCAACGAGAGAAAAACATATATCACAAACACAAAAATACACAATATTTCGGTCTTAAACCTTCATGTTAAAGAGAATGAGTGATTTGGTTCGGGGTGTGCACACCTCCCGAACCACATGACTCGTTCTCTTTAACATGAAGGTTTAAGACCAAAATATTGTGTATTTTTGTGTTCATGATATATGTTTTTCTCCCGTCGCTGCCTTCAACTTTGGTGAGTGATGAGTCATTTTCCCTTTCCTTGTAATTTATATTGCCTAAAGCCGTTTCCTGTGTTAGGGTTAGAGGCAGGCTACGTGAAGGGAGGGGGGGGGGGTTCACAGGAAGCCAAAATGAAGCTACGTAGTTTATGGATGCACCCTTGGCCCTGAAAACATAACAGACATAGAGACAAAGTTACTTTCACATTTATAATATTAGTGTAGATGAAGGGATGAATGTGTCTACTTTTCTGTTCATGTCTTAATGTCATTTTGTCTTCAACCATGGCAGGCAGTGGTTATTCATTTATCTGTATCCTTTGTGTCCCACTGTTTAGCACATACTGTATTCCAACATATATATAATTGAGCATTGGTATGATCACATGTTGTCTCGTATACTTGCAGGAATAAATTTTAACACAGAAATATTGTGTTAAATGTTAATATCTGTTTTTTAGATTCATCATTCATTTTTTAGATCCATCTGTGGTAAATGTTGTATTGAATTTCCCTATAAACATTTCGATAGGAGAATAACTATTGCTTACCAAAGTAGAAGATTGCTGCGGCATCAACACGTGGAAAAACGTGTAGTCCTAAAATTTCATCGTACTTAGTCTACATGTTTTTCCACGTGCCCACGGCTTGTAAAAATATATTTTGTTTAGTATGCATTCTGCATGTGTACATTCAAAACTGAATATTTCTGATTTGTTTTCTCTCTCTCTCTGTTTTAATTATAATGTAATCTTATCGCATGTGTTGTGAGAGCACTGTTATCTGGACACCCGTGAAGATTATATTGTAACATTGAGCTGGGAAAGTCTCAACTTGCACAAGATTTAATTAGTTTACGGAATTTACTTTTTCTGGTAGCGTATTTCCTTTTTTAAATCCATATTTCGATGAAAAGCCATAGTAAATAACATTACTATGGTGTGACAATGATTCTTGCTGTAAAATTCTGTGCTGTTATGTAAAGATGTTGGTATTTTTTCCTTTCCATTATATAGGCTGTGAAGAATGGATTAGTGTCTTTGCTAACAAAGTTGTTGGAAGTTGATGGCACAGAAGATGCTGGTGAAGACACAGCAACACATGTTGTTGTGATACTTGGACTACTTGCTGATTCCAGTAGGTTTTAGGATTAGTACTAACAAGTTATTTATATGTAGCTATTTAAATGGCTTTTAAACATTTGTAAAAACTAAGTACAGTAGAACTCCAACTATCCGAATCAATTGGGACCGAACCTCATTCGGATAATCAAAAATTCGGATAAATGGATTTTTCCCGAAAAAAGGGTCTATTTTAATTACTATATGTATGTTGAAAATGGGAGAAAAAAACTATTTTTAAAGAAAAAGAGCTTTTAATTAATTAAATAAAATGGCGACACTTCTACATTTTAAGCGTACTTACAAATGCTGTCCAGTATGTTCGTACCGTACTGTAAATAAGTCATTGCTTGCTGAACATCTCGGTCAAAGTAAGCTGTTTGACTTTATTCATCTGTTTTCGGGCTGCCAAGTCGTGCACCATCTTGAAAGTGGGAAGTTGCATGTGGTCACACTCGGACTGATGCTCCATCCAGTTCAACGCAGTTTCAAGGCCGGCAATCATCATTTAGAATTTCATACACAGGGTTTGACAAATCACACACCACCCACACTCCTATATCTTCAGCATTAACTTCTGAACATCCAGGAATATTCAAAAGAACGTTTCACAATTCCTCAAGTGAGACGTCATCCTCATTTTCTCCTGTCTCTTTCCTTTTCTTGAGCTTCTTTTTCCTTTTTCTCTGTTTCATTATCTTTTTCAGTTGGTATGACTTTCAACTTGTTCCATGTGCGTCTCAGTGAGACTGCCTTAACCAGGCTTCAAGCTTCTGCCACCAAATTTATTTTTTAATGGCTAGCCAACACACCTTTGTTTCACCCTGCACCAAAAGTTTCCCTAAAAGTTGCCTTCTGTGATGGTGTTTCATGGTTTCGATAACAGACTGGTCCACAAGTTCAACAAACTTGTGACTTTTGGTGCTAAAAAAGACAGCGTTAAACTGGTCATTCTCTCTTTCCAACAATTCTTCAGTGGGATGAGTTAAAAAAGCGATTTTGATATCCAGTGATTCGAATAGTCGGAGTTCTACTGTAATTGTGTGACTTGGGGATTTGAAATCTTTAATGCAAGGTCTCCTTCACTAGTCATTTTCTAGAAATTTAGAGTTAATGTTTACTTATCAGTAAATGGATGTTATGACTTTACCAAGAATTACACCTTTTCTTTTTCTAGAAACTTCTGAATGAAATCTTTACATATCAGCCTGTATTAAATATTTACACATTAAGAGAAAAAAAAAAATGAGGCTTTCATGCATTATCAGTCCTCATTACTGCAGTCTTTTTTTTTCCCAGTGGTGACTGGTGAGACATTGTTGGATGAACGGCTTTGTCGAGCAATTGTACATGTGCTTGGAACTTGCACTTCACCAGATATTATTGAGATGGTTCTTGAACTGTTGCACTCACAGGCAGAAAGTGGTAAGTCAGAGTAGTCTACATAAACTTGCTTCATTATTTTTAAAGGAAATTAAGTTTTGTTTTTAAATATTAACAGGTCACTGAATAAATATTACCTTCCCCATTTTGTTACCCATTTGGCCCTGCTAATTCCCTTCGACCATTATCTTTGATAGCTTCCATTTGCCTATAATACTTACCTAAAGTCCATTGTGCTTGCTAACTTTTCTCTTTTTCCCTGAAGTTTTGTTTACAACATATAAACATTGTAATCAATTGGACACCTTCAGCAATCATTTTATGCTACTATAACACTTTGTTATTGCCACACTGGTCATTGTGAACCAAGAAATTGTTCCTTGTTGACCCATTGTTCCTGATTTCTTAGATTCAGAAAACAGTGCTTGCTTGTGTACTGCATCATAATAGCGCTCACAATAAATATGCCTGCTAAGTGAACTGTGTCTGGTGCTTTCTTCATTAGCAGTTGTTTAATCGTAATTCTTCCAGATGTCTAGGTATTCATTACACACAGACTGACAACATTCTCTTAATCTTTGCTAATACATATTTTGTTTGTTCTGTCACTGGAGCAACTATGTGTGATATAGCCATCACAGTTGACAAAACCTTAAAATACTGATAGGTTGTTTGCCTAAATACCTTCATAACTGTTTTTGTCAAATAGCAGCTCACTACATATCAGCCTATAAATTCGGAGGACAGTGTTCCCAAATGATGTTACTTTTTGTTGTTATCTTACAACAAAGGTTCCACATGTGGCCCCCTCCAATTTTAATTATTTTTATATCTGTTATATGAAACTAGAATCCCAAATTGATATAGATTTTTCCTTTACATGCTGAAAAATGTATCAAAGGGGTGAAACTGCCCATCCGATTTGGGAGTGTAAACTGATATTTATATGGGAAGGAAAGATAATGTAGACATTTCACTTACTAAGGTAGTTGCAACTACTTAAAACACATGGCCAGGTTCCCACATGTGCTTCCAGTCAATCCAGGCAAATGATTGGTTATTTTGACTACAGGATCCAAAGTTGAGATGGTGAAGGACAAAAACAGAATCATTAAAAACTTTATGTGCAGAAAAGAAATTAATCACAAGATACACATTCTGTTTTGTTGGCCAACTGACCTTACATTGACTTGGTTATGTCAATTTTTTCCCCCCTTCCTTTGTTAGTATCTGTTTCCCTAGTCATTCATATAGAATTGATATGTTAGCTATTAATAGACTGACATAGTATCAGTTTGGATGATAGTGTTTCAGAACATTTTCAAGTAAATTTCAGTTTAACTTACTGTGTGTGTGTGTGTGTATATATATATATTAAAATGGACATTGGTTTATCTGTTTGAGTTTAATAGATTTTGACACCATTAATCAAATGGTCACCATAAAAGTTGGCACATATATGTAGTTTTTCATGGAGAAGATTTTTGTACTATCCACTTTGTTGTAACTCGCCACAAAAACAGAGTTCATTTCAGAATTGTTATCACTTCACATTTGGCTAACTCCGAAGGGTATCATACTCCGTATTCGGTACCGCTATGTTTACTCTTTTCTTACGTAAATCCATACACTGTTTCTCAGATGTCGAAGCAAGAACATTATGACATATTCAATGGAGTGTTCAGTTTAGAAGTGCAAAAGTGGATGCACTTGATAAACTAGTAGTTCCGGAGTAGGTAATATAAATCAGTTCATAACCTTAAAAAAAATTTAAATTAGTTTGTACAGATGCCCATAATGCAATCTACAGGGTGTCCAGAAAAGGACTCCCTGATTTCAAAATTAAATATCTCGAAAACAAAGATCGATAGAGGAATGCAGTAAACGGTATGTTTATCGGGACAGCTGTAAGAAGTGTATACAGCAGTTTGAAATAATAGTTACAAAAGCTGCTAACAGATGGCGCTGTAATCGCCATACGTAATGCCTAAATAGTGATCCGAAGCTCAGGGTGATCAGTTCCACCATTGAAACGTGCCAATGGTGAACATTTTGAAAACATTGTGAAGTGATTGTTTTCATACGATTATTTCACTTATGTATGCTGATATGAACGTACAGCGCCATCTGTTAGCAGCTTTTGTAACTATTATTTCACACTGCTGTATACACTTCTTACAGCTGTCACAATAAACATACCGTTTACTGCATTCCTCTATCGATCTTTGTTTTCGAGATATTTAATTTTGAAATCAGGGATTCCTTTTCTGGACACCCTGTATTATTACTATTCTAGATGACACTATTGATATACGTATATATTTGAACAAGCAGAATATTTTCTATTCTTTTCTTTATAGGTGAGTGACATTCCAGTGGTGTTTGTTTATATGTGGTTTATTTTGTTAAACTAAACTATTATTGGATGCCTTGTCTGTTACTAAACATTAAATAATTATTTGAAAATGCACCCAAAAAAATCAGATATTGGAAGATCAACCAGACATGCGCAGCATCTGGCAGCCAGTAGGTAGATCTGAAGGTGGAATACAATTGTTAGTGCAGGCACAAGTGTTTTGGAGCACAGCGTTCGGACCCTTTGTGTTCACATGGTTACCCAATTACATCATTGGTTACAATTGCACTGGGCATGAGATCATTGAAATTGAACCGTAAATCAATGGAAATTTGTTGCTGGTCGGATGAGTCATGTTTATTGCTACATCAGGTCTGGGTGTGCCATCTACCAGGTGAACGGCTGTTTGAAACATGCACTGCGCCACGGATACAGGCCGGCAGGGACAGTGTTGGGCAGTATTATACTGTTGAGTGTAAGGGTCTTAACCGCATACAGGGGTTGTAGTTTCAGTTAATCATCTCACCACTTACTTCCATCTCTGACAAAGTTCTCCAAAATTCAAACTATTAAACCGTGAAAATAGTACCTTGGAATAAATCAACAATAGCTTAAAGTCGGTCATCACTTTCTTAGTTTGACCTCAAGAAAGAAAAGGTTGGGTTGTAACTACAAAATCCACTGTTCAAGTTCCAAACAATCACTATATTCTTGGAATAAAATACACTTTTACAGTTGACACAAAATCAGACTTTTCTTCACTGAAATGATTGTAGTTTATGAAATGTTAATAGACAGACAACTCCCTTTTCTAAATTTGCAAAGTCACATTTTTATAGGTAAGACTGACTCGTGCTAGTCAAAATCCATGATGGCCGACCAGAAGCATGGTTTTTCCCGAACTACTTTTACTCTCTGCACTGCCCGACTAAGTTAGCGAGAAACTGAGCCACACATCCACATGCTGTGAGAACTTTTCTGAGACTTGCGAAGATGGCTCGTCCACTCTTTATATGGTCCTCTTACTTTTACCAATGTAGCCCTTCACTCTGAAAAATAGTCCTATAAAATTTGAAGAAATAGAAGTGGAGGAAAGTCCAAATTAATTTTATATAGCTTCTATTAATCGTATCTTTTTTATATACTTAATAAGGCTTATTTATTTATTAGGTTTAGAAGTCCGCCAAAACCCATACTCTCGTCCACCAAGAACATGTTTGTGTATCCTTATGCAGTACAAAATTGTGCGGGAATACTATATTTTAGATTTTAAAACGAACTCCATTGGCTTCTACAGTTTCTCAGCTTTCCAAAATGCTTACGATCTCCTCTCTAGCTGCTGCAGTTGTTTCACAATCAATTTCCCAAAATATCCATTTCCTTGTTCGGTGACGCCATCTTTTAAAAAGTAGTATTTCATGTGATTATTATGAAAGTACCGCCTATTATGCAAAATGGCTTGTGGAATAAATTTCTCTGGTTTTTATTACATATTCCAAAAGTATTTTTATTTACTGATAATTAAAATTATATAAACCATGCGGCATTTGAACGTATTTCATTTAGAAAGTAATCTTTGGCTTGACTGATTGTATAAAACTATTTAAACTTTCAGTATGATGTTATAAAATTTTATTTAGTTGGTTGAATACTATCGGCTGACTTCAGAAACTGCTTGAAACCTATGATTCTATGGAGTTGAAAATGCAAGTTTATTTGACTACCGGTGTTTTCTTATTTTAATTGCTTCAAGCTCTTGATTATGGTTTGTTTATAACAGAATTTACTTTATAATGGTTGATTGTTATTATAAAGAATTAATACAGCATCAAAAAGTGTTGTTTAATAGTGATATTGTGTTGTAACAAAATTTTATGTTCACCAAAGATGGATATTTCGCTGTTGCAATTATTTAGGTAAGTTGACATTTTTATTTTCACTCTTTCTGGCTGGTTTATGGTCTGTATTAGCTGTTTAGTTATTTTTCCAGTTTCAACTTGTCGTGTATATGGCTGTGAGCTGTGGTATCGGTTTCTGCATTGGTCCCGTTCTCCATTTCCCATAGTGACTAGCTAGAATTTGACGAATTCTAAGGTAGCTTACACAAGGTTGTTTACCCGTGTTTCCATGGCATCTGTGGTAATGATAGAAGGCATCATGACAGCTGTGTGATACATGAAAATTATTGTGGACCACTTGCATCCCTTCATGCTTGATGCCTTCCACAATGTCGATGGCATTTTCCAGCAGGACAACTGTCCGTGCCAAAATACCAGACCACGCTACTATGGTGAGAGGTGCATGATAGTGAAATCGCATTGATGTCTTGACCATCAAATTTTAGCGATCTTAAACCGATAGAACATATCTGGGATGCTATCAGGCACCTGCTATCCATCCGCCCCTAATTTAAGGGAGTTGTGATATGAATGTGTAGACGTCTGTTGCCAGACACTTCCGGAAACATACCAAGGACATCTCAAATCCATGCTATGCAGAACTGCATTATGAAGGTGAGCCAACATACTACTAAGCAGGTTATAATAATGTTTAGGCTTATCAGTATGTTACATACAAATTAGCTCCCAGTAGAAACTAAGAGACAAAAAAATAATTCCAGTGAATTGACTCTAACTTGGGAAGAATACTTTCTGGTGCCTGAAAGATGATGTGGCATACTGTGGGATATTTTACTTGATCGACTTTCATGAAATTTTTCTACCAAGCTTCACTGATAATTCCCAATTCTAATTTGTATATAGGAAAACTTTGTATTTTCGAGCTTAATATCATTTTCTAAATGTTTCAGAATTGGTGAAACGTCACTTGGCTGCTGCAGGCCTTTGTGAACTTCTGATTGCTCTCCTAGAAAAACATAAACCTGAAGTAGATGATGATGAAGCTCGCAATTTAATGAAGATGGCATGTGACCTAATAGTTCTGGTTTTAACAGGAGGTATGATACTTAACTATGTTATTCCAGTTGTATCCTTGGCTGTATTAAGCTATATCAAATCTCAGTATTGAATTGCTGCTTTTTATTTATAAACTTGCTTAATGAGATCTTCACTGTTATTGCTACATTCTTGTGTGTTGATATACATTTCATTAACAATATGTAGTCACTCTTTACTATTATTTTTAAATCCCAAAGTTGGATCCAGCTGGTAATATAATTGTTGGTAAATTAAGATTAAAAGGATGAGCACTTGAAAAGTTCTTGCAGCCTTTATCCACTATTTTCAATTTAGGCAATGTTATTATTCTATGTGTTTTTTTTTTTATTTCCTGCTGAGGACTGTTTGTTCCTGCATAGGAGACAACATGGTTCATTTTCTGTAATTCATTATGTTTTGTATTAATTCCCTACATTCACTAATATAATTTGCTTTTTTTATTGCCACCCTGTTTTTGCCTCCAATAATATGTATTTCAAAATGTGCCCAAGCAAATGCTGTGATGGTTCCTTTAGTTGTCCATGGCTGAATTCCTTCCCCAATCCCCTTCTGCCTCTCAAACTTAGTCACTAAGTATATTTCTGTTGCTTTTATTTATTTATTTATTCTGTACTTGCAGGCACACTGAGCTTTTATCTCCTTGCATAACATTAGAAATGTATACAGTTTAGTTTTGTTAAGTGTTTAAAGAAAAAGGAATCATCACTGAACAAAATTAACCAATAGACAATCCATCTCATCATATGCAGAGAAGAAAAAAAAAAAAAAAAATTAAAAAAATGGGCATATTAGGTGGTACCTTTAAATTGCTCTCAACTGCAATTTTACTCCCTATAAGTTGCAAAACTGCAAGCTTACAGTAACCAAGAAACACTGGATGTCATAAATTTGTAATTACATTCTGAGCAACTTTTTTTATTGTTTGTTATTTCTGTCTGATTTTAAGGAAGGAAGCAGCTTCAATATATAATGCAATTACATAAATCTACACAAACTTCAATCTATTCAATGTGACTCATAATCAGTAAAATATTTATCCACCCTTTATTTTAATATGCAAATATCCTTGAAATACTGGTGATAACTTTTATTCATGTCTGAGCAGTATTTGTGCAGCATACGGGTTTACTATCCTCATCATTGATCCAGTTGATGTTGCTTTTAAACGTTGTTTAAAACTCTGGGTGTGATATTTAGATTATAGAGAAAACAAACTAAGATAGGGAAAATAAATACATACCTTGCAAAACTTGAAGGCAGCAGAGCAATGACACTTTGTCACAAGTGTACAATAACAGGATCTATAAAATAATTCCACATATACTTGTGTAACATGGTCCTTCCTGTGAATTGCCAAAAGTTCTCAACTAGGAATTTTTTAAAGGTTACTGAAATTAAAAATCTTTGGTAGTATGTGAAACTGTTTCTTATTATGTTGAAAATATGAGTTGTTTAAAGAGAGAGGAAAAAAAAAACAATGGTGGAAATCTTTACATTATTCTACAACTGATTGAAGTTTTTTATTTTTCTGGGTGTTCTTAAAGTTCCATTTTATAATTAATGATTCTAGATGAAGTACAATATTTTATAAACTCTATTATTCAAAATTTTATGTTTACAGAAATTGTTTTTGTGGTGTATGTTGCAGATGAGAGCATGAATCTGTTGTATTCTGAAGGTCATGGCAATGTCTTCCAGTCAATGATATCTTGGATTGAATCTGATGATGAAGACTTGCAAATTACTGGTGTACTAGCTATGGGAAACTTTGCTAGAACAGGTATGTTTAATGTGTCGATATTCAACAAATGGTCAATGTATGTTATTGATTGCAAGCTGTAACTATTGGATTGCATGATATGCAGAAAGTGAATTTTTAAATCCTGCTTATATAAACCTAGAAGTACACTGTTGCACTTTCCATTGAATTTACACTAATACACCTACAATTTTGACTTGGGAGGCAGAGGTAAGCATCTCTTTTTGTTGATAAAAAATGAAAACTACTGATTAGTAAACGTAAATAAGTAAAGAAAAAGGAACCACTACTTCACATGGATGACACCAAAAGGAAAGTGAATAGGATCTTGGTCTGTATTTGCCCAAATGGCATTTTCTTGGAGTTCTTTATACCGTAAATTTATCTTATCTATCTTATCCATTTTTCTTAAAGAAATAATTGGACTTGTTTACTATTATTATTTTAAAATAAACCGTTTTGTATTCACATAGTTTAGAATGGATTATTTTCTTTTAGTAGACCTAATGTTGTGGGCCATTTGTCCAAAATTAACTAAAATTTTCAGGCTATTAAAGGCATTCTCTTCAAATGGGATATCAAGTGTATTATATTTTTTTTCAATCAAGACCTGTTTGATATGTCTACAGTCACACTGCTTCTCCTAACATTAAAGAATGTTTTGGTCATTATAATCTTCTATTCTGCCTTTAAAATATGGGATACAATTTATCCAAGATTCCCAAACAAAATGTCTTTCTTTACTTTGGTAGGCAACTATACAGTGGCCAAGTCTTATAGTAATAATTATCTATGTGGAAAGGAAAGATACATTATACCAAACACTCACCAAAGTTGAAGGGAGGTTGGCAGCAGCAACACAAAATAATATTCCAACACACACACACACACACACACACACACACACACACACACACACACACACACAAATTTACGATTATTATTTTACTTTTACCTTAATCTGTCTCAAGTGTTTCCAGCCAGGATGAGAAATTCTTGTCATCTTTTTTACTTAAATGCCCTGCGACGATAGCTCTCCGGTTATAATTCCACCCTAGTTCCTTCCCTTTGTATTGTGAAACACAATTTTATTTCACAAAGTTAAGTTTGTTTAACTTTATACTATTAAATTGGAATGTTATTAAAGTATTGAAGTAGTTTTCGAGCTAAAATTGGATTGGTCAGGTAAATTTGAAGTTTAATGTCAAAAACCACAAATACACACAAGAGTTTTAAAAATAAAAATGGTCATTCTGATATAAGGTGTACTGATTTAAAGTGATTTATTTACAAAAGTTTCAAATACAGTAGGCAAGACAGTTAGTTGCATCACTAGGTGCAGCAAACAGAGGATTTTAGATTGATCAATAGAACAGCCTCTAAACAAATAAATTACACTGTTCTAACTAACACATTGTGTTGTCAGCACATAAATTAATATTGGTAGAAGTTTTCAGTTTTAACATAAACTATTATATGAGATATTAATAATAGAAAATAGATGACTTTCTAGAAAAGGGGGAAATCAAATTCTAGTTAGAAGAAAAGGAAATTTGATATAAAACATTAAAATTATAACAGTGAAAAAGTGAATTTTTGATGTTACACCTTAGGGAACAAAACAGACGATTCTAGGTGATTTTTATTGAGAAATTTTTCTAAAGGAGCTTACTAAATAAATGAAAGGGCCTAAAATTTCATTAAGAATAGTGAAAGTCCCTTGTAAAAAGATTAAAATAAATGGTAAATATTTAATTTTGGAATATAGTAACTACATCAGTTACAGCCCAACCTAACACACAGACACATTTTTGGTGGAATAACCCCTAATGAAACTAGAAGAGAAAAGTAATTTTCTGAATACTAATGCTTTACAAGGATTAAATACTTTTGAAATGAAATGAAGATACAGTAGAAAATCGATAATCTGAACTAATTGGGACTGAGGATGGTGCAAATTATTAATTTAGTTAGATTTTCAATTTGTATAGTTTCGGTTTTGTAGTTTTAATTTTACCTTTAAAATCACATTAGGTAAATTATAATTTTACTATTGTAAGCAAAATAAGTAGCTTATTTTTTTCTGCTTTATGGTGCTATTATAGGCACATAATGTTGATACAAGAAACTAAAGTCAACAGAATACCAACACAGCAAATCAATAACACGCATAGGACGAACATGGCCGGTTTCAGATTACCGAACGAAACTCAAAACTTCAGGCACATTGAAATTATTGTTACAACAAACGTTCAGCATCAAAGCCAGTATCTGGTTAGTTATGAGGATATTGCGGTGATAATACAGTAACAAACACAACACACAAAACTCATTGTTCCTTGTTCTTTGTTAATGGAATTTCCAAACAAGCATTTGCAAAGGTGTACTGTACTGTAAATCTGTAAACAGAAAAAAAGTTAACACTTCTGTAAAAGAGTGCACAATGTGTGAAAAAAAAAAAAAAAAAAAAAAGGGTTGATCGGATAATTAACGACGTTTGGATTATCAATGCTCTGCTGTAAGAGGAATTTACAACCCTCCTAATTAAATAATTAATAACAGCTAAACTCATAGGAAATGGAGAAAATGTATCATAACTAAAATTTTGGTTCCATGAGAATGGAGGACTGTTATTTCACAGGAGTAAAGTGAATCATTATAATGTCCCACCATTATTCTGAACATTTTGAAGATGAAGCTTTAAATACAGAGCAGAGCAGAGAACTGCGTGGCAGTTGGTGAACAGATTTGGAGCAATGCAGGTGAGACCAGTCTACACGATGGCATTGCAATGCAGCACTTGGAAATATTTTCAACAAAGTAGTTTCAGGTTATTGAATATTTTTGGGGAAAAAATTGAACTTGGGAACTTTTCAGTGGTGAACTTTGAGTTACAGCCATGTTATTGACAATGCCAGAATGTTTCACAGCTACTGTGGGAAGTAAACTTTAACAATTAATAGCTGTTTCTTTGCTACATAAACTATTGTTGACAAGTTTTGTCAAGACTATTTTGGTATGTATGAAATGCTCTCGGGTGACTAGCTGAGTCAAGAAAGCATTGTCACACGATATTTCAGCGACTAAATTCATCGTGTGACAACTCATTCTTGACTCGGCTAGTCACCCGAGAGCATTTCGTACATTCTCAACGTCGAGGAAGACTTTGTTCTTATATATTTTGGTATGCTTTAGAACTTTCATTTGAGTGAATGAATAGTGTGGCCTTTGTGAATGTTCCTTTCAGTTAACTTCATTTTGGATTTACATTCAAGTTTGTATTGATTTCCTGATATTAGCAGCAAATTCAACTTTTCCAAATAAACTCGGTCATAATAATTTTCTGGTGTAGTCTTCATTTAACAATAGACTATTTGCTCACTGCTGCTCCTTATAGTGATAACTGATTAGTAGAATAATATAGGGGAGCTAGTGACTGTCTTGTCTTCATATTTATTTCTTTTCCAGTTACTCTTTGCTTTCAGAGATAGTCATAAAATAAAATTAGTATGAGGCATTTGAATTATTTTATGAAACTAAGGAAATTGGTAGCAGCTTCTAGTTCCTATATAGGCCACATCACATAGCAACTCTGTCTTTGGCCATTCATTCAAACAAACAGTCCACACCCGCAACTTGTACCTTCCAACACCAGAACATGCCAATAGCCATGATTCCAACAATCTCAACGACTGTTTTACTATGAGAGCAGTCAGAGTTTTCCCCGATATCGCCATTGCAGCAGAACTCCGGAGATGGTAACTAGCGTACCAAAATATCTTGGATACCAAACACCCATCTGGCCTTAACCACCGTTGAAATCCAACCACTTAACCCATCAACTTTTTTTTTTTTAAATTGATTTAACTTTTTGTGTCAGTACTAGGTACCCTTGTTACACATGTTCATTTTACCATTGCCTGCAATATATTATCTCGGACATTGCTGATATATCGATAGTCTACTCCTTAGCCGTTCCCCCCACTAACTAGCTAGTCTTTGGGTGACGTTCTGTGTGTACACACGTACGGAGCCTAATGCCCTGTTTATCTAGTACTGAAGAAGGCAGTTGCCTAATTATTGTGTATTTGTTTGTCCGCCTAAGTGTTTCATCTCATTGCAGCCGTAAAGTTTGGTATGTGTCGGGTTAATTTCTCTTTCCTTAATTATTTACATTGTAATTATTTGTAATACAAATTGTAAAACATTATTTTATATTAAATTTGCACATTATTTTAAATTTATAATCATTAATGTATGGGTGCGTCGTATATGAAATATCTAGTTTGATGGGTCTCGGATACTTTTGCCTTTTACAGAGAAATAACAAAAAACGTGATGTAGTTTCTCTTATAGTTATAGTTAGTTTTGAACGCTTTCTGAACCTGCGTACTAAAAATTATGATCTAACCAAAACTTTTAACAATGACATTATGAGGGTGGCCCAAATATAACTAAGCCTTTTTAAATTGTGCACCTGTTATTGGCGTGAGGGGTCTGCAATGGTTTGGACGGTGGAGACCGAGAATTATGGAAGGCACTAACGACATCTGTATGCCTCATGTTTCTTATTCTCATAACAGTCAAGATAAGCAAGGAAGAGGTATACCCTGCAGCTGCACGATGATTTATCATTAAGTTTCTTGTCAATGGAAATGTCAATTATGTTGAATTCGAGCACCATTTACTCCCATAGTTTGGGGAAAGAAACTTACGGACTCAAGTGAAACGGTGTATAAATTTGAGAATGGATGGAAGCCTGTTGGCAATATTGCCCACTCGTCTGTCCCCACAACAGCAACACACCACATAACACCAAAGCTGTTGGAGAACTTATTTAACACCTTCGGCACATAACTGTTCTTAAAATCTCTCAGGAACTTCACATCTATGGAAATGAGCAATTAATCATTCACAATGAGTTGGGATTCTGAAAAGTATCTACTTGATGCATTCTGAAATTGTTGAATGCACAGTGAAAAGCCATGTGCTTTGAAATTTCTCAGAGGCTCCCAACAAGGATCGAGGGGAATGTGACGCTTTTTTTTTTTAAATAATCTCCCCATCTAATGTGACTTGGTTCCATCATTACTCCCCTCATTGGAACAGGATCAGTATAGAGTGGCGGAAGATTGGTGAATGTGCACCAGTGAAAGCAAATATGTGGTTGTCTGCAAGGAAGGGCTTGGCCACCATTTTCTGGGGGTTGTAAAGGCGTTCTTCTTGTCGATTTTCAAGAATGTTGATCCATTAATGCTGCCTACTATTGTGGTTATCTTAGCCAAATTCGAGCTACCTATAAGTCAAAAAGGTGTGGCATTCCAATCAGAAGTGTGTTGCTTTTCCTTGACAATGCCAGACCCCACTCAGTGAAGCCATTGATGGAAAATGCTTCACAACAAATGAGGTGGTGCAGCAGTTCACATGCAATTAATTTGATACAAGTCCTCAAGCATTTTAAAAATTTACAAGGCTGTTGGGGGACATGAACAGATAAGATGGGGTACTATGTAGACTATTGGTTGCTATTCCTTCCATCTAGTTTCTGCAGCTACAACCAATGTCAATTTTAAACTCTCTTTCACTCCTCTTACACTGACCCCTACCAGTATCTTGTTCCTTACAATTTTTTGATTTTCCTCTTGGTTCTCGCCTTCCATTTATTTTCCTATCCTGCTTATCATCTTCACTTCTCCATTGAATATAATGTAGTCCGATACAGACCACCTCTGCTAGTCGTTACCACACCACGTAACCTTTTGACATTAGGTTTTTTTTTTTTTTTTTTTTGTACTAGGAATTTTCTATCACCAACCCATCCTACTTGCAGAAATCATATTGCTTCTCCCTTCTCTGTTCCTGTCTTCACATTCTTCTGTCTCAAATATCTTCTCATACCTTTACCTCTGTATGCCCACACAATCTTTTAGGCCTCTCATAATTATAACATTTGCCCATTCAACTGTCTCTGCAACTCTTTTTCAAATCCTTCTTTATCCTGTGATGGGCAGCATGCTTGAGGTGCAAATACAGAATCTGCAAACTTCTGTATTGTATTGTTATCTTAAACATCATCCTGTCACTTCTTTTACTCCCCGTTCGGGCATCCAGATTTGGGTTTTCCATGGTTTCCCAAATCACTCCAGGCAAATGCTGGGATGCTTCCTTCAAAAAAGGCCATGGCCGAATTCTTTCCCAATCCTTACCCCCCCATCCTTTCCCGTCTCTCAAGACCTCGCTGTCAAGAGACGTTAAGCAGTTAAAAAAATTTACTCCCCCTCCTTTTTGACTTTCATAATTACACCTACTCAATTCTCCGCCCTTCTTCAGTCCTATTACAGTATATTGGGAACCCTCTCCTCAGCTCTCTTCTAAATTGTGCTTTCCACTCCCTCTTTCCATTTCAAAATATTTTTTCCAGGCATTGTGCTGAAATGTCCTACTTTCTTCTTTCTATCGGACCAAAATTTTCAAAACTTTCATTGTGTGTGTTCATATATTTAAATCGCCAATTTATAGACCATTTCGATATCCACATCCTTTATTTAAGGCTTGTTTGTTTTGAAAGCACCTGTGAGCTGCCACTTTCCAACGTTCCGGTAGGTACTTCAGTTACCATAGTGGACCCAGGGCACTTAGCATCCACACTGTATCTCGCCTCCTTAGAAAGTCTTCTGCTTCATCCCATAGCCAGTCTCCACAGTCACCACATGGAGGAGGGGTTGGACTTTGAAGGAAACTCCAAGACGATTTTCCTAAGTTAGTTACCCATGAACTCTGAAAATATTTAGAATTTCTTCTTTTTTTCTTATGTTGTGTATGACCTTTTGGCAAAAACATTCAAGAAAATTTAATTCTTTTCTTTTATTTCTGAAACTAATGATATGGAATTTATTTAAAAATGCAATATTGTATATAACCTTCCAATGATATAGGAAGAGTGTAAAAAAAATTCTGCATGTTATGGTTTTTGAAAAATAACTAAATAAATAATTTTTAAAAATTTAATGTTTCACCAGATAACTGTTTTTTAAACAATTAATCTTTATGTGTATATATATATATATATATATATATATATATACAGATAGGAGAAAAACCACCGCTTACCATAGATGAGAATTCCTGCGGCGTCGATACACGAAAAAAACGCATACAAGCATAGAGTGATAATTTTCGATCCTGTGGCCCTTCTTCAGTAGTAGTGAGATGGCTGCATGTTGGAGGCCGGCAGCCAACTGAGTGAGTTCGCAAGACCGGTAGCTCATGGTGGGGGTGGAAAAAAAACATGGTGGGGAGTGAGGGTGGGGGTAAGAAGGCATATGCTAGAAAATACTAATAAATGGATAATAAACCTGTCCATAGGGACCCGTAGTGGAAGTGTTGTAGGCGACAGCTGATGGTCTTAGATTGCCTATAAAGTAATGGATGTATGTGCAAAAAAACTGAAGAATATGTGAAATCACAATCAAAAATATTGTAAAAATAAAATAAATTTTTCAGTCTTTCATATTCCACATTAAGCCGTAGGTTCCCAGAGGGAAGGAACTGTTTGTTAATTCTATAAAAGATTTTGATGTTTTTGAAGTCACCATGCTGTTATAAATATCTTTACGAGATTAACATCTGCTAGAGTCTCTAACAGACTCAGTTGGAGGCTAATCCCCTGAAGACAACCTCTGGCTTAGTCGAAACATTGGGAAGAAGGTTGAGCATTTGTTAATCTTTTGAAGGTATGTACAACAACTGGTCATTCTATCTCTGACACTGTCTTAGTACAACTCCTCTGGGAGTATCTAACCAACCTTTAGGTTGTGGGCTAAGTTAGGTTTTACTATTTGAAAATAAGTTTTGCAAAGTGAATAATTAACTTGATTCAAAAATTGCTTTTTTCATGGTTTTTAAATGTTGTTTTTTTAGTGGATTTCATTTAATACAAAATCTGTGCATGGAGCCTCAGAAAATGAGAGTAATTCACATGTAACCATTTCTTTAAAAAAATCCCTTTTCTTTTGTTTGTATGTATACAGAGAAGATTGTCAAGACTGTGTTCTGTAACATTTATGTTGTGTTGACTTTACTTCACAGAGCATGGTGGGTGAGCAGTAATGCCCTGGCCTTGCTTTTTGCAGGTCGTCGGTTTGAATCCTCATTTGAGAATCCAGATTAGGGTTGTCCAAGGTTTCCCCAAATCGCTCCAGGCAAATGCCAGGGTACTTCCTTCAAATTCCTTCCCGCTCTTTGCCCCCAGTCCTTTCCCACCTCTAATGAATGGTTCAAAAATTAAAATGCATCAATATAGAGTCAAATATACCTGCAAGAATTGCTTGACAGAGGTCGGAATTGCAAAGTAAATTTTATTCCTTGTTATCTATAGTGATTAACCTGGTCTAATAACCTGCCACAGTATCTGAAATAAATCATTTTTTTAGTGTAGTTCTTTCGGTTACGTGAAAGGAAAGACTTTTTTACTGACTTCTTTATTGACCATTTGTACTGAACTGCTGCTCATTGTTTCTTGGAAATTTACTTTATCCAGCCCAGATTAAAATAAAATACAGTGTCTACATTATTGCTTTATGACCCAGAATGAGTGTTTTGTAAATAATCGTTGGTAGTCAAATGAGTAATCTAGTGCCAAATATTATACTTTGTTTCCTCTCCAGACAAGCACTGCATCCAGATGGTAGAAGCTGGTGTAAGCCAGAAACTTCTTGTGCTTTTGAAGAGGAACAACACTCCAGATGGTGATATACGACTTCAACATGCCCTTCTGAGTGCTCTCAGGTTATATTTAACTTCCTTTTTAATAGTCTTAAAAATTAATTTTCTTATGTTGTGTATGACCTTTTGGCAAAAACATTCAAGAAAATTTAATTCATTTCTTTAATTATGAGTTCCATTGTAGTTGACATTGAAAATTTTCTGTTTTGTGTGCCTAATTTAACTGAGTTTTGTTGAAATATTGTAAAGCTTATAGATTTCCTTTAATTGAATTGAAAGTTATATTTGTAATTGAGTTATTTTACTTACTGTTCCTGATGTACTTATTTTAGAGATCTTTGTATTTTAATTTCAATAACTTACTCGTTTTTTTCCAGGAATCTTGTTATTCCTTCCCAGAATAAGGCAACTGTACTTGCTAATGGTCTGGTCGAAGCAGTAGTTCCTATGCTTGAAATACCAACTTTTCCAGTTGTCTTCAAGCTTTTAGGCACACTACGAATGGTGGTGGATGGTCAAGGTTTGTAAAAATATGATAAATCATTGTTCTCAGGTCAATATTAACCTGATCATAATAAAACACAAAACAAACATTTACGTCAAAATGTATTCATCATATTACAGTGTCTTGCCAGTCTGCAATCTACGTCTCCTCATAGTACTTTCTTTTTCTTGAAATGAACTGAATTTATTGCACTTTCCTCTTTGCCAGCATCGGTTAACCTGTGCCCTTTGTACTCTAATTTTTACATTATGTGAGGGGAAAAAAATTGTTGACAGTTAAAATAAAAATAAAAACCTTCCATCCAGTACATTTTGGTGAGACATTTGTATCCTTTCTGTCTTCTTTTAATATAAACAGATCACATGTATAATCTATGAAGAAATGTGAAATAAACTTCACTGTCAGCTAAAATTGTTTTCAACTGTTAAAAAAAATGAAAGCCACATTATGAATTTGAATGTAAAACCATAATCAGAACACTAGGTGTTTAAGGAGTGAAATAATAGCTGAGAAAAAAATTGTCTTTATAAACATTTAACCAATATGAAGGTAGCTTAGCACTTAGTAAATTCAACAAGTTCAAAGTTATATGTTCGATATATGTTAGCTGCAAATAAAAAGTGTTGTCATAATATCCCAAGAATTTTTGGAAGGTAATTTGAAAAATGTGGATATAAACTGGGGCAAGTGTTTAATTCAGTTGAAACTACTATTTGTCTCTCTCTCTCACTCTCTCTCTCTTTTTGGAACAGAATGCCAGCCAAAACCTACAAATCAGAAAATGAAATTCCACGCTCTGTTTCAAAACATCAGAAGACAGAGTTAAATTGTTAATTTGTTAAAATGCATGTGGAGATGATTGTTAATCCATTTCTGTTTCATAAATCATTAAACCTATGTGCTGTAGGAAACAATAAAAAGAAAAACTCACCAGTTTTTACTCTAAAAAGAAAGTCTGGGAGATAGTTGTTTTCACACAATGGTTCTGAATTTGTTTTGTTACTGAAGTTCAAATTATAGGCAACAGTGGAAAGAAAGAATTGCCATGGCTGTGTTGACCGCAAGGCTTGTCTGAGCTCATCCACTTGTTTCTTTTACTTGACAAAGGGTTAAACCCGAAATATTGGGTTTTCTGTGTTTGTATTATTTCATGTTTCTGCCGCCCTCCTCCTTTCAGCATTTGTGATTGTGAAGTTCAAATTAAAATTAAAATAATTTGGTTTCCAATATGATTATAATCTTGGACAATTCACATAGTGCTCTCTTGAAGTATGAGTTGTGCACCATACAATGAAAGCAGTACTTAATCCTATTAACACTGTCTCAGTTTGTACACATCTTTCCATATGTCCACCTCTTAATATGATTAAGGTTTATATTGAAACATTGCAATTTTTTTTTAGCCTTCCTCCCTTTATCTTGTCCTTATTTTCATTGGCTAACAGACTTTTCTTTCATTATTATCTGCTTATCTACAAACATGGCTGCAAATGTCAAATTAATTTCTGTAGTTTACTTACTGATGGCAGACTGAAGTTGATTACATCTTTCAGTCACAAAATTTTCATGACAAGCAAAGTATACATACTTTTGTACTATTTTACAAACCTTTCACCACTGGTTCAACCTAATAAGATTAAAATCGAAATACCCAGAGTACTCCTGGCATCAATGTGGTGTAATTCTAGATACAGTTCAACCATTATGTCCAAAATGTGCTACAATTTGTACTAAAGGTAATACATTGCTTGCAAGTGAAACTGCATATAGGCCAATAGTGAGCTTGAAGATATTAAGAACATAACCGACACAAAAATAAGTAAAGTAAGTGTAAATATTTATGCCTGTTTATCCTGTTTGTGTTGAAAATGTTTCTTACAACCTGCCATTTTTGTGAAAGCTGGAACATGCCTGTAATATCTTCATCAAAAATTTCTTTTCAGAATTTTTGCTTTTATCTCAACTGATTATTACAGAGTTCTTGAAGTTAGACTAAGCTAAAAGACATGTAACGACATTAAATTAGACATTCATACTTATCTGAAAATTGAGAGAAGATCTGATACTTGGACACAAAGTCAGATGGAAATACAGGACTTTAGTAAAGTAGTACAGTGTTATCAAATTGAGTTGAATATTTTTCTTGGTAGTAAAACCATTTGACATACTTATTTGGGAAAACAGATTATAGCTTTTGTTTTTAAACTGTTCTTCTTTATTACTCATTTTAGTTCTTATTGCTGTTGTCATTATCACATTCCCTTTCTTCAACTTGACTATGTCTGTCTGCATATTGTTTCATATGCACATGCACTATAATGTGAATTTTTAGATTAGTCATCTTTGTACCATCATTGTTTTATCTGTTAACTAGCTGGTACCCACGACTTTGTTCGTGTTTGTAAAGAATTTGGATTGACAGCTACCGACATCTAACAACCATAGTGCACGATGGGAGACTCGATGCTAATACCGCACACATATGCCAGTCATCTGCGCTATGTAGTTCAGGCAACAAAGTAAAATTTACGGACACACATGTCTTTGGACGAAATAAGAAAATACCCTTGATCGACCAACTTCAACCACCATATCTCCCACTCTCCAAAAGTTACCGAAATTCGGCCAATGTTGTGACCGATGCATGACTCTGTGTTACTACCAAACACAAATGCCAGTGATCTGCGATAGATAGTTTTCGCTGAAAAGTGATACACCAAGACACATGCGTCTTTGGCAGAAATATGAAATTGCTGCAAGTCGACCACTTTCAACCCCCATATCTCCCACACCCCCATAGCTACCAACATCTAACAACCATAGTGCACGACATGAGACACGATTCTACTACCACACAAAGCACCAATGGTCTATGCTATGTAGTTGTGGCAGGAAAGAGAAGTAAAAGGAGACAAAAATGTTTGGTCAAAATATGAAAATGCCTGGCATTGACCAACTTTAATCATCATATCTCCCACATCCCCACAGCTATCAGCATTCGGCGAATGTTGTGCACAACAAGAAACTCCATGCTACTTCCACACACAAACAGTGATCTGTGCTAGGTAGTGGTGGCTGAAAAGTGAAATATAGGAAAACACACATCTATTTATATGTGTATATATTTTTTATATATATAAGATTACTGTGAACTAGAAATATCCTTCATTTAGTGATGTTTGTTTGGCAGCACATGCAGCAAGTGAACTAGGTTCTCAACCGGAGCTAGTCCGTAGGTTGGTTTCGTGGTGTGCTACAGAGGATCATCCAGGAGTTCAGGGAGAAGCCAACAGATTACTTGCCTGGCTTATCAAAAACAGCAGGTAAGCAATTCCAAACATAATTAATCGTAACAAAACAACTTTATCATTTGTTAAAGAATAACAATGGTAAATATTTAAACATTTTTCACAGATGATATTTCATCATAATATTTTGTAAGGCTTTCATTACAAGGTATACATTTTTATTAACAATTTACATGTGTTAGCTATTTGCTATTATTACCTTAAGTAATATAAAAACAATCATTGCTCGTAAACGATAACTTGAGAGTTGGCAGACCTGCGGTGGAGGCTTACAAATGCCTTAGTTGAGTTAGTTGTTGCAACCAAAACTGAGATTGATTAGTCATGTTGAATTTTTAAACATTAACTGATAGAACAGCAGAGATGTGGTTGGTTGGTTTTATTTTTATGCAGAGGAAGTCACTAGAAACAGAAGTTCCAAGTACTTGTGGAACAAATGTTGGCATACGACATATATTGTGCTGGATAGATAAAGAGAGCGAGTTGATGGAGAGTAAAATTAATTTTCATTTTAACATCAAGGAGGCCAAAATTTTGTATTATATGTAAAAGAAAAATGATTAGAAAAAATTATTTTATTGAGGTATTACTTATTGGACTCTGCAGAGAGAGAAAAAAAAAAAAAAAAAAAAAAAACTTTGTGGCAGTTCTAACTGTGGGTTTTGCTTCTTATTTTTTCGCTAAGTTTTTTTCTCATTTTGTGGCAACAAAGAAGTATTTTATTTTTGTGTGCAAGAGTTTAGTTTGTCTATTTTTCTTTTTGTCTTTTTTAAAATTTGTACCGGTTTTCACTTGGCTGGACTATATGCTACAGTAAAGTACTGGGCAGTCATTGGCTCATTCTGCTGCAAAAGGAAACCTCATAGCATAATTATGTGAATCATGGTGTTTTTGTAAAGTGAGATGTTGTGAACCTTTTGAGTCGTCCTGTTGCTCTGGACTTGTTCTATGGATATAAAATAAGTTTTTTCATTTAGAACCGTTGTTTGCAATCAAGGTGTATTATATCACTGTCAGAGGCAACCTTGCTTAATGGTGTCTGGTGCTTAGTACGTACTGGTTGGCCAGTTGCCACTACCAACTCAGTTTAGAGAAAATCCTTCAAATAGAATAGCATAAACAGTGAAACACAAATTGTGCCTATTATTGTTCGTGCAAAAATGGCATAAAATTTTGAGTGAATACAGTTTGTATTTCAGGGGAAACAAGACTCAAATTGTTTGGTTACATGATGGCGCCAATTAAACTGCCTGTGGCATATTTTAAAAAGTCAGTAACTGGCAAAATAAATAAATAAATAAATAAAATAAATCAAGAGGAAGATCACGAAATAATTGGATGAAGCAAGTACAAAAGGATCTGTGTATTCGTTCAGTGTGGGAGAATATATCTGGACGAGGAGTGGCGAGACAGATTATGGAAAAGGTTTGTTCATTATCACAACTGGTCTGCTGGAGTGGAAAATCAGTAATGATGACTGTTTGTAACCATTAAATCTGGTAGGCAATTTATTTGTGGTCAGATCTATGAAGGAAGCTGGACAGTTGTTGCAAGTTATCTGATAAATAACATGGCTCGTTGAACAGGTGACATATTATGGAAAAATACCATTAAGTGGTGGGGTTGGTGAAGGTTTAAGATGGGTGGATATTGATAGTGTTACAGCCTTATCTTTTGTACAGGAAGGAGCAAGAGTTCAAATTTTTCAGCTAACTGCTTTTGCTAAATAATTACAAGCAGTTATCCTAGGTTCACCAAGCAAATAACTCCGGTTACTGCTGATATCGCTACTTAAATATTTTAATGCCCATTATTTACTATGAAATGTAACTTTCACATGCTAATAACACACCATCCAAATTACTGCACGAATTTGGCAGTATTTGTTCCACCATGCATTGTATTAAGACTTTGTAATGTTGTTCAAAATTACTCACTTGCACTATAGATACCGTTAATTCCTGCTATCATTGTCTCTAACTTGATTTACATCTTTCCATCACAGCATTTGCGTGAACAAACACACAGCCATGCGTGTATGTACAAAAAGTTTAGCCAGCTGTTGACAACAATTTCGTGACATAATACCAACACGTTATGTTAAAATGCGTGCACTGGTTATGCCAGGTGCTAACATGTTAGTCCTTAGATAAGTAATCTGTTTACATTCTTCACTCGATGCAACCATTTGACCAATACTTCTTACATTTAAATAATGTACTTCTCCTGATAGTTAAATTAACAATACTTTTAGCTCTTGCTTCACAGTACAAATTAATGATGACTATGGTACCCTCATGCTAATTGTTATTCATCACTTAAAATCCCTTCAAGTTAATTTATGTTAATCTTATAAATTACTTGGATTGGATAAGTGACAATGAAACTGCCACTAAGCTCTGAAAATAAGATAGGATAGGGAAAATAACCCATCACATACCACATATGAAGGCCGGAGGACCAGACAAACACAAGAAACAAACATGCTTCAGAATAGTTTGGTCAGTAACTTAATCATGTAGGAGGCAACTTATAAGAGAGTTAGCGAGATATTAAGTTTTGAAGCTATGAGCTGACATGATGCTTCTTAATTTATCTAGGAGTAGGGAACAGCCATATTGAATTTTGTTCAATCTTTCACTGGTTTTCAATAAGACTATGCAATGCGTAATGTTCGTAGGTGGGCGGGGATATGTAGTGTAACTGGGTGTGCTTCCAGCCTTATACCTGTTGCCAGCCCACACATGTTGTTGTTACTCTGCCACAGTCTTTACTCTTCTGTACCATGGTATTGTTTGGAGACTTAACAGAGATGATAGGAATAATTTGGACTGTGAAAGGAATGTACTGGTATACAGGCTGGGATTTCTCAGATTTGTAAGACAACAATAATTGCCACCCGGCATTCGGAAAATTCATCAGGACTGCAAATACAAATGCTTGTTACTAGCAGCTTACTGCTAAAGTATGTTTGTTATCATTCAGAAGGTCAATTTTAAACTGTTTACTTCAAAACAAAGATGCCCAGGTCGGTACCAATTCCACATTACAATGAAAGTTTATACATCGGACTTCAACTTGAAGACGGCAGGTTAGCAATTAGAGGCTCAACGCCTGAAATAGCACACATTGATATTATCGGGTTATCACACTAATTTGACAGATCACATTCGCAGTTCACATTTTGACTAGTCGAGATAATAGACAATGCCAGCCACCCAGCTGAACACTGCACATGGTCCACATGTGGGCCCACCATAAGCAATACACATCAAATCACCATAACCACTTGTAAAAGACTAACATGGCTGCTATGCTTCTCTCTAGTCTGGCAGCTGATCGTAATTCTTTTTAGTCATCACATGATCTCACAAGCCAATCATGTGTACACGAAAGATTACTTTTTTGTGTAGCCTGTCCATTCCACTCTTGTTCTCTCTGTTTAACTCTGAAATTTACTGTTCTATCTCACCAGCTAACATACACTTTGCCGGCTCAGCCCCTTTACCAAAACAGTTCTCCAACTGTGCTCTCCTAACACTCGCGTTACAACTAGTCCGTGACAGGTTGCTCTGTGATGTAGACTGAAACAGTATCTCAAGTAGTGATTTGCAGCCGGTGCTAGCTAAAGACTTTATTCAGCATACACTTATATAATACCTCTTCATAGTTGGGGGTTTAGGATGAAAGTCTGCCTGCCATGAATATGCCTAATCTGCATGCTTCATTTGGATCTGATTGTTCGATGCCTTAATCAAAATTATCTGGTACCGGAAAAATGTATGAGCACTTTTACTTGAATACAAACTTTAAAATTGCAACAAATGTATTGTGTTAATCATTTAAAATACCTTTAACTCTTGGAATATAACAAGGTTTTGGCAGCAGCTTAAAATAGAACTTCGTTGGTACCAGGCATGGTCAGTAACTTAGCTACTCGAGTTTTGAATCAAACCTCCAGCTTCAGTCTCGCTTAACAATATGTGTCCACAGACTATACCAAGATCACTTGGCTAACCCTGAGCGGTTTGGGACATAGGTTAGGTACGTATGGTATTACAGGAACATTCAGTCGAGTAGCTTGTCTGCTCCTATGGAATTAATCACTGTCATGGTCTATAGTGGGGATGTGCATGTTTCTATTACTGTTAGGAATGGAACGGCGGTTGAAGATGCAGAAATATATTTATAGTCCTTTCTATGAAAGGAATAACGATGAAGAAGCATAGACTCGCTGAGATATACAATAGAACAGTTACGACCGACTGACCACCTGGCATTCTTTATATACACAATTACTGCTGATGTGACCTAATAAGGCCACAATTGGCTCAGCATTGCGATATCGCAAGAAATGGAAGCATTGCACACTACAAATCCTAAGCCTTACGTAACATATAGAAGGTGGATACAAATGACGACAGCCCCATTTGTCAACCCTACAGCGACTTATGACACAATCATATATCAAAAGCTGATGGAAAAATATGTACCAATATAAAGGACTTCCAGCTGTTGCAATTCATCAAATGCTTCTTTCAGAACAAGGGTTCTTTTGTTTTGATGCAGACGAAAAGGAGCCAATGATTGAGCCAGGAAAATGGCTTTACACAAATTTGTGTTCTTGTCCCCATTTATGTACATCTATACAAACGATCAGCTTTCCAGTTTGGGCTCTCACCTTTATTTATCCAGATGTTGGACATTGCTGCCCAGATTAAAATCTTTAGGCTCAAAGATGTAGCCGACTATCAGTACTAATAAAAGACCAGTGTGGTCATGATGTCTCTCAAGCTGTGACAATACCCTACTGACCTTTTTTGGCAAACTAACTGTGGCCCGAGGTGTTACTGCAAAACTGAAGTTATGAGTGGCAATTTATGACAGTTCTATTTAGTTAAGTATTTGTGAAGCAATTAATTTCCAGAACGCTAGCGTATAGTTTGAATTAAGTTGTTAATTAGTAGTATCTTTTTGTTTATTTGTATTCATTCATTGTAGATGTTTATGTTATACAAACTGTCCATAGATTTGTACCATAAAAGCTTTACTGTTGATTAGCAGTATTAGTAGATGTTCTGATTGGATTGAAATTTAGCCTGGGCCAAAATGTCAACAGGCATTCATTGTTACAGCAAAACGCATGAGTGATTAAAGTTCATTAAAATAATTGAAGTTTATTTCATGAGCACCATGTAAATTAAATCATTAACTTATGTGGATGGGAGTAGTCAAAGGATTAAAACAATTATTATGCTACATAAGTTGTTAAGAATTATTTTTAATATGCCTTGCTTTCACTGATGTCATATTACTCAGGTCATTATTTCATATGCATGTAAGTATTTCCAACTGTATCAGATGTCCAGACTCTGTCATATGAATCTGATTGAAAAATAGAGGTGTAAGAACCCATGAAGATTTCATTTATTTACTATAACTGACTCCTTATAACAATTATATTTATTTAAACAACCGCACAGAAATGACTTGCCATAACACTCCTTTCAACCCATCATTTTTACAAGCTGAGAAGCTAGTTATAACAGAATCACTGGAAGACCAATGCTGCAAAAACACAGGATCACTTATTCCATCTGCACAACAGAGAGGTTAGTAGTGGAGAAGGCAACACCTATCTCACTGTGATAGTCAAAATACCTTATAGTTAAGCTTCACTTTCAAAGAGACATGTAGCTGAAATAGTGTGCTCACAATTATATCATCTGGAAATTAACAAATAGCATAATGGGAACACATCCCACAGTCCTCCAGATTTGTTCTATCCCTATGCTTCACCGCCGCAGAATACTCACCACCAGTTTGGCAAAACGCCTCCCATATGTAAATGTAGCCCTAAATCAGGCAGGATTGATAGTAAATTCAAATGGGCAGGACACATTGGGCAGAATTTGGCAAAATCCTTCATTTACTGGAGAGAGTGATGAAAGGATGTACTAGAGAATTTACAGAATTGTGTTACAAGACTTTGGTCAGACCATTGCTTGAATATGGTGCTGTAATGTGGGACACACATTTTGGGTATCAAATACAGGATTTGGAGAGTGTGCAAAGGAGAGCAGCTACATTTTTTTGTAGAAATTACTGCTATTCCCACACAGAAACTGATATGATAAAGGAGCTGGATGGGGAGTAATTGGAATACGGGAGGAGGGTGAAGAGAGTGCTGGTACCATACAAGGCGTGTTGGTGATGGGCCTTGGAAGGATATTGGCCAAAGAAGTAGGAGTGCATGGAAGGGAAAAGGTGACCACAGACACAAGCTGGCACTTGATTTTATGCATAAGAGAGATGGAAAATTTTCTTTGGGTAACGGTGTCAGGTTTGGAATAAGTTACCTAAGAAGGTGATAAATTATTTACCAAAAATGCTGTTGAAATTTAAAATTAAAATTCATAAATCACAAATGTTGATGGGTAGGAATTTTATCATTGAAAGTTTTAAAAAACTAAAAACACGCTTTCGTAGTAATGTGAACTGAAAGGTTAAAAATAATCTTTAAATTTAAAGATTTTGTTTAACATCTATAGGACGTCCCAGAATTCAGGATAAATTAATTTTTTGAACAAGCTTGAATAATAAAGTAACTGATTACAAAATTAGCTTAAATAATGTAAAATAGCGTGGGGTGCTATATCAGTTGTCTTATATTTTTTGTTGCTGGCTGTTTGTAAAGATAGTCATTGTCAAAAAGTTATGTAGAGAGCACCGCACGCTTTTTTACATTAAAATTAACTTTAATTTTTTGAATAAGCTTAAATAATAATTTATCCTCAATCGTGGGATGTCCTATCGCTGTTAAACAAAATCTTTAAATTTAAAAATTATTTTTAACCTTTTAGTTCAAGTGTTTTTAGTTTTTTAAACTACAATTTTATTTTTAACTTTTTAGTTCAGATTGTTTCAAAAGTATGTTTCTTGCTGTAGGCTTTTCTTCGCCAATCTCTCTTTTTCTTTGTGTTGTAGTTTTTATTGTTAGTTATTATTCCCACATGGAATGTACAATTAAATGGTCAACCCCACCAGACATCCAATAGCAGGGTAAATGTGGAAGACTATTGTTCTATAATACTGTGAAGTAATTGAAAACGATGTTTCGAATACTCACTATTTAACATCACATTAAGCGACTGCAGACACTATCATAGCAGCTTGTATCATTAATTGTGCATGTTCAAAAGGTTGCACAGCAAAACCATTTTTCTGTTGTTACTATCAAAGAAATGAGAATACCAGGTTACAGCTGCGAAATTATTGTGTTGTTAAACATTCTTAATACGTGTGCAAAATTTCGATAAATTAAGCGCCTGGAAGTTGGTAATTAAATTAAATGCATATGGTGATATTGGTCGGGAAATCTCCGAAGGGTCCGGCCGACAAATGATGGTTTCTCAAATTGATGCGTTTGTGCATTTGCTGCATTTGCCTAACTCGGCAATCCCATCAGGTATAGGGTACCTGCAGTTTAACGTGAAATCCAACTGTGTGTTAGTCTAATCTTTTCCACTTATAATGTCCATAAGAATTCCAACCGAAACCAGGATTCGAGCGGAGAATGTCTGTTCGACATCACACACCTTAACCAACTGAGCCACGAAGGGTGATGCGGAAAGTGGGTGAAAATGAGCCACATCTGTCATAAGACGTTTAAATCACTTTAGTGTTCTTACTGTCAAAGTAATGTGATTACCAAGACATAGATATGAAAATATTAGATTGTTATCGGTTCTTAATATGTGTACAAAATTTCAGACAATTCGGACTTTCTGAAGTGGGTGAAAATTGAAATGAAATTTTCTAATACATCCATGCACTTTTAAGTTGTTACTGACAACATGGTGAGAGTGAAATTATTGAATTTTTATTGGTTCTTAATAAGTATGCAAAATTTCAAACGATTTGGATGTCAGGAAGTGGGTGAGCACTGAAATGAAAGATTCCATTACGTGCATCCATTTTTCTATTGTTACTGTCAAAGTAAAGAGAATAGCAGGATGTTGCTAAGAGACTACTGTATTATCAATGGTTCTTAAAACATGCGCAGAATTTTTCTGTTGCTACTGTCAAAGTATTGAGAATATTAAGACATAGCTATGAAATCATTGTATTGTAATCAGTTATCAATACATCAGCAAAATTTCAAACAATTCGGACATCTGGAATTGGGTTTAAATTAAACTGCAAAATTCCACGATATTCAACCATTTTTCTGTTGTTTCTGTCAAAGTAATGAGAATAGCTGGACATTGCTATGAAATTATTGTATTGTCACCGGTTCTTAATATGTGTGCAAAATTTCAAACGTCTCGGACATCTAGAAGTGGGTCAAAATGGAGTTGTAAAATTCCGTTACATTCATTCATTCATTCATTCATTCATACATACAGGTCAACGTAATATAAAATGTGTAATAATAATAAATACTAAGAAAAGAGTAATTTGAGAATTAGGGAAATTTCCACCAGAGAGAGAATGCACACCATTGCAATAAAATTCAGTTCAATTCAGACTGCAAAAACATCATAAACTAAATTTACCAGCCCTTAGTCATAACCCTTCCAGACATCAGCAGGACAACTGGAGAAACTGAAAAAAGTCTAAACAGCAGGCAGACCTAAGGCATACCATTTTTCATGTAAATTCCAATCCTTTAGTCTTAAATCAGGAAAGAGCTTCTTGCACGTGATGATACAGACATCATTTGCACCTAAAAATGATGAGCAGAACGTTTGTTCATACAATTATCACACTTAATATCGTAACAATCGATATTTCTCTTGCAGGGACCAGAAAGTTTTGCAGACCATGGTGACTGCAGGTGCATTACCATGCCTTGTAGCTATGGTAACAGCAGAGCATGCAGTGATGCAAAATGAGGCTCTTCTTGCACTGGCATTGGTTGCTGCTTCAATGGATGACCTGTCAGAAGCTGCAGAGCGCCTGCTAAATTCTGGTGTTGATGCTGCTCTCACACGTTTACTAAAAGGATTTGGCACCTCTCTAGCTAAGGAACAGTTGCTAAATGTCATTACACTGGTTGAACAACTTGCTGCATCAGGTAATTTCTGTGAAAATATTTGCATCTCTCTTTACTATTGGAAAATGATGATGAAAAGTGGATAACATGTAACTAGATGTGGATGGATGAGCTGATATTCATATTTTTTAACGTACAAGTCGCATAAATGCTAGAATGTCTCCAAGACATATTTATTAACAAATTTTTTATATCATAAAAATTCAAGAATGAAGTGTGTTACATCAATCTTATTCTAGATACAGTTCCTTAGGGTGTTTTTTCCTTTTGTGTGTTTGTGTGTGTGACACTTGTTATATACAAGTTTTTTAATATATGATATTTCTTGTTTCAATTTTGTCAGAATTTGTGTCAAATTTCGCAGTTGACAGCACAGATTCAAAGTGCTAAGGTGTCTATCTTTCCATTCATAACTTCATGCTATCTATACTATTTGACCAGAACTTAAACTGGAAATTAATATTTAAGACATCAGTATCCTTGAAATAAATATATTCACTTTAATTCATTTTTAATTTTCATGTGTACGTGAACATGTGCATTTAGGTGTGTATACACAAGGGTTGGTTCTCCATCACTTTGGCTTGTCGTAATATAATACTCTTGATAGAAAAATAACTTGTACTTACTCTGTAAGATGAGATTTGTCATATCAAGATTTATGTCATCCAGGAGTGAAGGTCATCTAAAAATGTGATCAGTGGTAGTGGTTTGAACCAAATGAGGGACCTTTCTGATTCTGGCCACATACCAATATCTTCCATCGATCAGACTGTTCTAATATGTTCAATAAGAAACTATATCACATCTTATATATCTAGTAAACTTAATTATTCTCAACCCCAATAGTCTTCAGTCTCAAGAATCTCCTCATTGGTGTCATATCACGCGTCTAAAAAATGAGGTAATTTTCTACATGAGAAGAATCTGCATTTGAAGGAAAATCTTGTTTCCTGATCCTCTGCTACAAGGGAAACATAGGTTACATGAACTGCCCTTATTAAATTTCAAAAATAAGTGTAAGGACAAAGGCCGATACCGGGGCTGAGTATCGCCTAAGTGCCTTAACTAAAACTCTTGGTAGCACCTCACTGTTCAATGAAAACTTACTGAATCTGTTAATTTGCTTTGACCATGTTGCTAGGATACTCAACTAGAATGCTACAGGTCGCCACAATATTTGAAGACCCCAAATATTGAAAAGGTATTACAACAGCTACCGAAATAAAACAGTTCACTTTTCCAAAAATTCTTCAAGTTTATTTAAAATGAAATTCAAAGTTCAAACAGCATTCTTAAAGTTGATTAGGCAAATCGAACTCTCGTTCCAAAAGTTTGCAGATTGTGGAGAGAAGATAAGACCGACCGACCCCTGATGAAAATCACAAGTTCATGTTGATAAACAAATGCCACGCCCCAAAAGCCAAAATCCATGATGGCCGACCCGGTGGTACCAACCTAAAACTTGAACTACCAACCTCAGCAACGCACACGCACCTAGCACGTCATGTCAGTACAGCGTTCAAACCATAAAAGATGTCGCTTCAACATGGCGTCATGTTTTATACCCTCGCTGACGTCAGAGCCAAAACACAACTTTATACTACCACTTATACGATTTAGGCCGGAAATATCTCAGTAACTAACCAATTATGCGAAACTTTAGGTGTGACAGTGTTTATACTTATTTAATTGTGAAATAATGGATATTTAGTGATTAACTTTAAGCATCTGGTTTAAAAGATCTTAGCGTAGGAGTGAACTATTTTCCTACCCTGGGGAATTACTATTGTTCGAGAAACTTCTTTATTTCGTCATTTACATAGAACTACAATTTATGCAAATAATATTATTATCCCTGTGTTCTACTAAAATTCCTGAGTTTATTGGTGTAATTTTTATTAAGATTGATGCACGGATAGTTTAACTACGACGTAACCAAAGTGCGATTTCAGTTTTAATTTTATAACTTTATTTCTATTACTTTTATCGCAAATATAAAATTACCAAGAGATTCTCTGAATTAAATTATGTATTCTGAAAGTTACCTCATCTCTGTATCTACTTTCGAACGGTTGTAATTAATTTCTAAACTCTACACGTGGTTGCAATGAGAAATAAATTTTAAGATCTCTATAGAATCGGTTCTATTGCCTGGAATTACTTGAAATTATTATATGTGATATTAGATTTTTAGGTCTTCCCGGAAATCTACTTTTTATTTCGAATGTTCTCTAGGATTTTGAGATAAAAAAAATGTTAAAAGTGAAGTGCATCTGACGAAGTATTAAAAATTGTTTTAAGTTATTTAAACGTTCAGAAACTACAAAATTTTAGTGAATTTATATTTTAATTGTATTATTACTTCATCACAACTACTTTATTTTGTTCGAAAGTGTGTGAAAACAGTGAAAAGCCAAATATTAGAAATTTCTTGTGTGCTGAACTGGATTATTTTGGATTATCATATTTAAGGTTAGTAAAAGGTGTTAATATTGTTACAGAAAATTAGTGTAGTTGGTTTATTAAGTATTGAGTTACTTTCTTGCTCGTAAATCGGTTTAAAAATGACAAAATGCTCCCCAGGTAGAAGCTCATAATTACAAAGTTGGATTACTGATGATTATTTAATTTTCAGTTGATTTAAAGTTTATTTATTATTATTCAAAGTTTATATTCGGCATTTAGTAACTACTGAAGTCTTTACTGCCCTCAAATTGGCTTAGAAACTGTGAAGTTAACTTATAGCAAAATTTATTATTTGAAATTGACTTGAGTGATTTAACCTATTTCCTCCCAAACTAATGTTTTCTTTCTAATATAGGAGGTTTATTTAGGGCATTTATTTAATTTTGAATACTTTTAATATTCCTAAAGGGGTTTATTTAGTGTGTTTGGTTACAGTATCTTCATGCTATATAAAGCTTCGCTCTCATAACCTGTACACGAAATGTAAACTATCTTTTACTACAGAGTAAGCTTTCCCCCTAATACCTAAAGGTGAGAGGCTAGAATTTATCAAAATTCTAAGATGCTTACATGCCCCCTGAAGATTGAAGTTATTTTCCCAAGAAAACTAACTGAAAATCTTGAAAAAAAAAAATAATAAGAGAAAAGCAAAATTTAAATTCCCAAAAGAAAATGAACTATTCCCACAAAATTTAACTATCGCTTGTCGGTTCGGTTCTCTCTCCACCATTCATACTCAAAAGCAAAAATATTATTGTTTATAACAATCTCAAAACTTTAACTTTCACTCACAAAATTATTACAAAAATTCTCCAAAACTCATTCACTCTTAAAAGATCTACATTAATGAAAATTTATGACCAAATAGCAAAAATGTAAAATATGAAATATTAAATGATCACAAAATTATCATGTGTAACATAAATAATCCCAAAATTATCAACATGTGTATTCTAAACAATCACAAAATTATTAAAATATCAAACATATTATCAAAATACAAAACATAAGTGGTATAAATGCACATTACAATAATTACATTGAAACATATTAATACAAGAAACATCAAATCTGTTTTAAGAAAAAAAACATCAAAGTTTATCATTTTATGAACATAGAAATAAAGAACAAAAATGAAAAGTTATAGTGTTTTACAAACAATTACACTTCGAAATTCCATATAGGAAAGTCTTTCGTTTTGTAAACGTCCTTGTTTGAATATTATTCTGTTTTATTATGGCCTTACCACTTTCCCTTTACACACTTTAAACCCTTGTCACAGAACTCCCTAAATGGGTGAAAACCCAAGTCCTGAAACGGGCGCAGACTTTAAGGCTCGCAAATTATATAAATCAATAGCCTTTTGGCTAGGTCTGCCGAGCAATGTCCATCATCCCCGGTTCCTGACGCAGCAGGAGTAGCCGGGGAACTCGGTCAGCTAGCTTGTCTGTGAATGATACAAAACAGAAAACAAAATATGGGAATTAGTGGCGGCCAAACTGTTCTTAACCACTAACATATACATAAAGAAATATTAAAGTAAAATACAAAAGTAGATACAAAAGTAATCATAGTAATTACAATGAAATTCCCATAAGTTGTTGGGAAATGAAACAAAAAACAATTATTTTCCCTAGGAAAGGTGATAAAATAATTACAAATAGCAAGTAAAATGAAAAACAAGTACAAGTTATAAGTATACCCATAAGTAAGTAATGTTACAAGAAATGATCCAAAGGAAACATATAAATAAAGGTACAAGAAAAATACAAGCATATACAAATCAAGTTAAAACAGAAGGTGAACTTGGTCTATGCCAAGTTATTGGATCACTTAATTCAACTGAATTTGTTATAATCATAAGAAATATTACTTATTAGAATTATTTACAAAATATTATCCCCAAAATAAAAGAAACATCCTAAAAATGTATAGGGGTAAATTGTAACTTATAAGGAAACGTAGTTTCCAAGCAGCAGTATACTGCTGTGTAAAATGAGAGTAGAAAAGTAATGTATGTAGTAGCAACGTAGTTGCGTGGAACCAGTATACTGGTTGGGAGGTCAAAACAGTGTGTCAAATCATTGTGTCAATAGAGTTCACCCCAGTGTTGTTGGTGTTGTAAAACCAAATAATGTATCAATGTATAACGTATCAATGTAACTATGGAAGAAAGGTAGAGTAGAAGAAGAAGTGAAGAAGGAAAGAGATAGTTGAGGACATTAGCTGATTAAAAAAATATTCCAAACCATACTGCTACTGGGAATCCCCTAAAGAATCACGACCACTGCATGTGCAAAAAACTTCGCAAAGTCGGCCTTTCCTGCGGAAACGGTTTCGGGTCGTATTTAACCCCAAGAAAACAACATACCCATGTCCATAATGACTATGGTAATGTATAGAAAAGAAGCAACCATACAGGTATACGTAGGAGTAACACCGTTCCTAGGTGCAAGTCTTCTTAGTTGATTATGGAAATGATAAGAAGGGCCAGGTAAAATAGAAGGATCCAGTGCAGTTTATTGCAAAAGGGATAAGAACTAATGTGACTATCTAGAAAGGATACCACACTCCCCAGCTTATAAGGCCTGAAAGGAGTGGGTTTAGGTTATGCCTGCCCATGGTATGTGATGCCCCCCGAAAACCCACTGAGGCCCCAACCCAATGGGGAGAGCTTAAGCTCAACTGTCCTCTAGGTTGGAAAAACAGAAACTTGCTGGCCAGCCAAGCTTTGTTGAAAGAAGAAGAGTTGGCTGAGAGTAGCCGATAGGAAAGAGAGAAAGATGAGACTGCCCCAAAGATTAGAAGAAGCAAAGACAGTCACAGCTGAGGACCTCGTGGGCGCCAACCACGCATGCAAGGTGCATGTCCCTGAAGGAGTAGCCTTAGATGATTTCTACATTTGTGTTGTCATCTTGCGCATAAAAAGGTTTCAGTGCTGATACGTGATACCTCCCCTTTAACTGATTGGTATCTGGGTGAACTAGTGTGTAGTTATTGACATTCTGTACATCTGTAATCTTGAAAGGTCCCTCATAAAGAGGAAAAAATTTCTTTGTTTCTTCGTTAATGGCAGAAGATTTAACGTGTTTTTGAACTAATACTAAGTCACCAATATTGTAAGATGTATGAGAAATTGTTTTGTCATGACGTATTTTACGTTCCTCAGCTTTCTTTTGTAGTTGATGTAAAGCTATCTCCAGAGATTTTTCATATGAGCAGTTCTGTGGTGATGGGAACGTGATAATCTCATCTATAACATGTGGTGGCCTTTTGCCAAACATTATTTCAAAAGGAGATAAAGAAGTTGATGAATGAGGTAGTGAGTTTAAAACATCTTCAATGTGAGGAATTTGACTGGCCCAACTCTTATGATTCTCATGACAATATGTGCGAAACCATCTCCCTAGCTCGCGCATAACGCGCTCAACAGGGTTGGCCTGGGGATGGTAATATGCAGTCTTGAGTGTTTGTATCTGTAATGACTGTAAATAATCATTCCACTTAGTACTAGCAAACTGAGGGCCATTATCTCATGAACTGCCCTTATTAAATTTCAAAAATAAGTCTTTACAACACAACCAATAAGATTGTCACTAAAAACAGTAATATAGCCATAAAACAAAATCATATATTAAAATATCCCCACTTTTAAAAGTAAATATTTTACTCACCAAGTTAAATACAAAATTAAAAATTCAGCAGTTGGTATAGTTAAGTCCTCTGTTCTTGAAAAAACTTTTTGAAACATGTTCAAAATTCTTGCAATCGGCTAAAAAATGGAAAAAATGAAAAGTTCTTATCTAATTTCCTTATTTCTCCTTCATTATCTTGTAGGATAACTGATACACTCCAATCTTGTTAACAACAGTTGATGCTTAGGTGCATGCTTCAGTTGTAACAGCATGCATCTTCTCTGAGATATTACTGCCTCCAACGTACCTGCAACTCTCAATTGTCGCTGCGGTATCATTATTCACTTGTGTTGTCTTGTGCTTCTGTATTCTTCGGCTTGCTATTGTGTTGTATTTGGATAATGGTTACAATGAAACAGCCATTAGGTAAAGAAAATGAGATAGGGAAAATCTCTTCTCTTACCACAGATAAGGTAGGAGGGCCAGTATGAGAACACATTAAAATATTTAGTTTAAAAACCTTACTTACATAAGAGGTGAGACTCGTGGCCTGGGGAAATATGTATACACATCCAGACCTACAAAATTAATGTACTCCAATTAAATAAGCCTTAAGATACCAGTTTCTCATAAATCAGACAATTGGAACAAATCTACCAATATGTATTGAGCACCATGCATCTGTCAGGCCAATATGTTAGCTAGTGCACCGATCTCTTCCTGTCCCCCTTGCCATCTGTATTTTTCTACCTTCATCTCTAATTCCTCCCCCTCTTTCTCCCCCTCCCCAGCCTATCTCACAACCCTACAAAACTGGTCATCATCCAAGTAAAGAAGAATTAAAAAAAAAAAAAAAAAAAAGGGAATAAACTGTGGGTATACTGACAACAGGATGGTAGGAAAGGAGATTATCAAAGTTTCAGTGTAAGCAAATATCTGGTATCTATTTTTAATAAGCTGGTTTTCTATATGAAGTTCGCACACCTTTCCTTACCGAAAATTATTTCGATGTATTGTGGCTGTTTGTGACAGAACGATCTTTGCAGTACTCCCCCAACATGGCACATGTCCTCCTACCCCATAGTTACCCATTGACCCCTCCCCGGATATTGCCCAAATACAAATTTCCCTACTGCGATTCATACCTCATCCCACAAATCTAAACCTGCATTATCAAACTCTGGTTAAATCAAATATTGATCACTTAGTTCTTTCGTCACCTCAGATCCTTTATTGAAATTATATGTTCTTTCTCTAAATTGAATGAAGTCCTCCCCAAATACCTTCTCATTGCCTTCAGCAAACCATCCCAGGGATTGTTCCCCTAAACTTTAAAGACTGCACTCTAAACATTTCTACCTCTTCCTGTCTTACCACTGGAAAAATATTCACAGTTTTTATACTTACCATGTGCAGAAGAACATACCTCAACATGCTGGCCTGCCTGCGCTACCTTATTTCATGTTTTACGAATTGTGCAGACCAGCCATCTATCAGAATAACTGTTTGCCTGTGAAAGTTCAACACCTAAAACTTAGACGATCCAGTGGTTGCCCAGTCTAGTTCCCACTATTCCAACCACCTCACAAAGTCTCGTGGTTAGAATTGTCAGTCTTTTATTTTAAAAAAATTACCATCCCATATGAACTCTGTAGATAAAACCGATCACCAACATATCCTTGCCATCAGATATCTGTCTAGCCTCTGCCACTGGAAGAGCCCTCTTCCTCATCCCCACCTAATTTTTTTCAATAATTTGAAAATCTCAATTAATGATACTTTTAATAGTATATGTTTATTACTATTATTTTGACATTTTATTTTCATTTAGTCTTCCTCCCATGTGCTCTACATTGTTACCACTGGGGTTCATACATTTATTGTAAGCTGTGACTGTTGTTTGTATATGTTAAAATTTGACTGATACCTTACACTGAAGAATGCAGTGTGATTCGATACGTCAGTTGCCAAGCTATTTTACTTGTTTAGCCTGCAACAGTGAACTAGTTCTGGTTCAGCATAAATAAATGAGTAAGTCACTTTGAAAAACCATATATTCTTTAAAATTAGATTTGTAGTTAAACTGGTATCAGCATGTGAACCTAAGGTGGGCATCGGAAAATTAGGAACCTTTAATGGACACCGCAGGTCATCACCAAACACAAGTTATAGTTCACTCCCAGAAATCTTCCAGAAGTCCCCAAACAATTGAAAAACATTAAAGGTAAGAGATTTAATCCATCATAAAATTAATTTTGAAGTTCACTCCTATTGTTTGAATGTTGAGCTCGAAGATCACACCCTACTGCCTTTAAAAAAATTACAAGTTCGCACCGTTAGCTGTTCAATCAGATTCTGTGTTCCACATGGCTAAAAAATATTTCTAAGTTTCAAGGAGCCTAACCATTTTCCATGACATGACCTGATGCAAAGACTGCGAGATAGCAACTGCTCTTACAACAGGGAGGGGCAGTATTTATATATTTTCTCCAAGGTTACTCTATCTTTTTCCCCTAATTTTTATACCAATCTTCCTGAAATTTTGGTATTGTTATAGAGCGTTTTATTTTTAACGCTAAAAGTTCCCTAAAAATCTCTTTATTTGGATGTTTAAATTTTAAAGCTTCATATTGATTATTTACGTTAACTTTTAAAATCCTTGATCCACCTCAAAGATTATTATATCAACAGTTTTCTGAAAAAATTTCTTTAATTTAGTGAATGTTGCTGTTTCCTAAATCTTGTAATGTTTGTGTAATCTTTGTTAACCGAAATTGTGCCTTACTTTTCTCCTGTGCGATGTCTAACTAAGACCTAGAAATTTAATATCTTGCTAACTCCTTTCTGTTTTTAAATGAGATTTACATATGTTTTCTGATAGCCCATTTACTTCTCACAAATCCTTTTTTCTTATTTTATTTTTCGCCCTTGACATCGCTATGATAGCTTTTGGCGAGGGAATTTGAAACAATTTAATAATCAGATTACTAAAATCTTACTTTCCCCCATAAATTTTAAACTTTTTGCTAAACCATTATTATATTCTTGTTCTGATTTTTTCTTTTTTTTCCATTTTCAGAACTTAATTTTTTCTCTCCTAACCAATATATATTTAAAAAAATCATTTCCTTTATCTTTCTGGAAAAACATACTTAGTATTTACCTATGACTCAAATTTCAGTCAGAGTGTGTGTGCCCATGCTGACAAACATACTGTGATGTTTAAATTTGGATTTACTCTTTGAAACAGCAGATCCTCTTCGATCTAACGTTTTTTGCTTTGTGTTCGCCATTCTACCACATCGTGAAATCCATCTAAAAGTTGATATATCTCTCTTAGTAAAATTCTTAGCCTACCAAACTGTACATCAAAATACTCATCTTTAAGAGCTTCAACTGTGAAAATGAATGCAACAAAATTTTGACCCTTAGCTTTTCAAGTTTCTTTATGATTTGATTATTTTTGAGTCAAAATTGCTTCATTAATAACATTTAGTTATTTTTATTTACTTGCTGCATTATATGCTATGAATTTACCCTCTTTAATGGGTTTTGGGAAACTTATTCATACACAATAATAATTTTCCCAGAATGGGTACGTTCTGTAAACTAATATTTATTATTCTCAAATTGCATGCCCTCACACCCCACACCCCCTTTCCCCCATCCTCAAGCACAACTAATGTGACATCATTAATGGATGTTTTCTCCAAAATTAAAGTCAATTTTCATTTTTTGTTGAATATAATTTATTGAAAACTCGTGAAAAGAAAACATTTTCCACCCACTGTACAATTTTAAGTCTTGTAAACAGTATGAAAAACGTCAAACTATACCCACAATTGATAGATTAAGAAAAAAATTATAATTTCATTGTTCGTTTTATAGCTGTTCACATTGATAGCACCTTTTAATAATTTGTCTAGACAAAGTTAAAATATAAATAATAGTACCAATGATTCATACTTGTAGGTTGTAATTTGATTAAATATAAGTTGGAGTGTTGTTTGAAAATGGTTGTTTCTGTTGCTAATAATTGCTGTTTTATAACGGAAATGCTCAAAGGTACGATTTTCCATAAGACCTCTTGTTTTCAAAGAGAAACAATACTTTTTTTGCAAAATACATAAAAAAATGCTTGTTTTATTTCAGATATAGTGAAGAAGCATTTAGTCACAGTTGACTTGGCTGCGGCTATGAAACCATTGTTGTTGAGAGAAGATATCTCTGATATTCACAATCGAATCAGTCGCCTGTTATCAGTTCTTGAGTGTGGGTGAAGTGGTAATTAATCAGTATTTTCTTAGTAATTTTTTTTCTTTAGCAGGCAAGAAAGAAAGTTGTGGAAATATATAGTTGCATCATTTCCCCCATGTATTTTCTGCAAGGGTACAGTTCATTTCTATGCTGTTAGCTTCAAACCTACATAAGCACAATAAAAAATAGTGTTCATTGAGACTGAAATATATTATTACCATTCAGTGAGCCAATAGTGCAAAATTAAATGTTAATGAGAACATGTGTTAACTCTTTGGATCATCTAAATTACCAAGTATTCACCGTATTGGTTTGGTTTTCTTATGGAATGTTACGAATTTGAAGTTGACAAATTTTCTGATGTTGTTGTTGTATTTTCCACAGTAAAAATATTAACGATATATATAAGAAGTCAGAGTAATTTCTTCTGGCCAAGTTGAAATAATGATATTGAAAGAAAGAAAAAGAGCCATTCTGTGTTTTGTGTATCCATATTTATGTAACAGAAGAGGTTATTAATAGTATAAAACAGTAAAAGTGTGGCACCATCATTGTTGTCTATGATAATATGAGTGCAGGGCATACAAAATCTAGGATAAATGCAAATATTTATAACTTAAGAAGTAATGTCATGGGGCAGACTTAATTATCTTTCTATTTTATTGAAATAATCAAATTGTTTCAAGAAGCTGTATTGTACATCACATGGAGTATGTTATTTTTGTAACTAAGACCAAAACAGTAGGTCTCAGGTCAGTTAGGTTTTCTTCAACTGTGATTGCAATGGATGTGATGGGGGCAAAGAGTTATCAAAATAGTAAAAAAAAAAAAAAAAAAAAAAAGTCTTAGTTGTTGAGTCTTACTATAAAATTCATTATTGTTTCTTTACTATGAAAATCATTTGGAAAGTAATGGGGGTGTGATTCTTATTTCTCTTCTCTAGCATTTGAAAAGAAAATGCTAATTTATGGTTAAAAGCTAACAGTATAAAATGGTGCACTACAATTCCACATTTCTAACTTCTGTGAATGTTCATTTTGTGTGCTTCAAAACAATTTCAGCCTTTTACTAAAAGTTTTCTTCTGATAAATTTATGAATTTAGTGCACCAGTTTCAGAAAAGACTGCTATTTCAAATCTAGTCATTAAACATTTAAAATCTGAGCAGAAGATAATCATTTTTTATGTACATAGTATTCATCTCTGTAAAATTTCTGCATTTATTGGTTGAAATTTGTTAGGTTTAAAGGAAATAATCTATGCAAACAATTGTGTTCTTTATGAAAACACCATTAAATGTATTTTAGTAGTTGAGGTGGTCACTGTGTATAATTTTGTGACATATCCAAAACTATATTAACAAGACACTTGAGAAAAATTAACAGGATTTCTACTGATTTTAGTTTTGAATAATTGCTTTGAAACTGATCAAATCTTGGAACATTCATAAAAGGTTGTGAATCTTGTTTGTGATAACTTAAGTACCATACCTCAAATGAATAGACTAGATACTAGTTTCCTTCATGCTGTCATAATTTTTAATAGTTTTGGATATTTGCTAGAGTTTCATATTTCCATAGTATAGAAGGAATGGAGAGACTTCACATTTCTTTATGTATGGAACAAAATCTCATTTACTTCATTAAGTGTTTTCAGATTATTACATTCCTTGGTCTTAAATTTTATTTTGCCTCTTTTATTCCTTACTAGTGTTTTTCTTTACATTTTTTTATATTTGATTTGATTTGGAATATGTATTAACATGACTGAATATTATGAGATGATTTTGTTTTCATAACAAGCAAAACTAATAGCATCAGCAAGGTATTACTATTCCTTTTAGTAATTATAATGTTCTTGAGTGTTAGTGTATAAGCATTACAATTAATGTGACACTGAAATTCAGAATTTAATTTGTCTGTTAACCAGAAAATAAATCTTATAACTTTTTATGTGGAAATGAAAGGAGAAATATATCCACCACACTTAAAGGATGGTGAACAGCAGCAAGGAAAAAAAAAAAAAAAAAACAACTTAATGCTATGCCCTACTTCAAGAAAATAGATACATGTAATGATCCAAGTGACTGTTTGTGGGGTAACTGCATGGTATTGGTCATGTGGTTCTCTCTTTTTTTTCTGCTATTCTCTTCCTTGCATCTTCAGTAAGTATACCCTTTGGTGGGTATATTTTACCTTTTCTTTCCTTATAATCATCACCTCACACCATATTTTTTCCTTTCAGTTGTTACATTTTTTTTGATTGTTATAATACTCAATGCTGTTTGTTTAAAGGATCAATAATGATAAAGAGTTTAGGTTTCTTAGTGATTTCTGATAACTTATTTTTAATTTATGTTCCGCATTAAAATTGTTGTCCTGCAATAAAATCTGTGTTTTGATTTATATAGCTTGTAAAGTAAAATTGATTTTAAGGACTGGGTTTTTGAACAGAGTTTAAGGTGTGACATTCCTTGTGTTGCTTCTGTATGAATGGAAATTTCTGCTAAGTAACTGGTGCTACAAATTTAAAACTGTCGATGTTTTATGAATAATGTGCAGCAATGGTATTGATAACCTGGATTAATCTTTTTTTTTTTTGTATTTATTTCCTGTCTTTTGAATTTCAATATATGTTCACCTTCATATTTTCACTAGTTATATTTCTTGGAAGAAACAGTTTCCATAGAATCATTTTCTGATTGATAGTGATTCTGTCTACTCTTTAAACTGAAACCTCGCCTTTTTAATAAACAACATAAACACCGAGAATATATCACTGAGGGAATTTGATTTCATTTTCCCATCCAGATATTCAGAATTTTTTAACTACTCATGTTTTTACAATTTATGAATTTTTGTATGTATTGTTTATACAAGCCATAGTCCTGTTTTTCACTTTCTTAATATTAAACAGAGTATGATTTTTTTTAGATTTTGAAATATATGTTCCAAAATGCTGTGAATTATGAAATTACTATGGGTAGTAAAACTATGCCAATTTAAAACTAGCCACAACTTTTGTTAAGTCTGTAATGCATAATTTTACCAGCATTCCATGTCTTCTCTTGGATCTGTATGATAGCATATTATGTTACTGTGGCTTTAATCTTTAGTAGGGGCCACTTATTTTGTCCTTGCCAGCACAGTTGCCAAACTATATCTTTCAGATCATATGTGTTTTTTAATACTGCTTTAGATTGAGATTTTTATCTGATAGGTGCTTCTATGAAGCAATTAATTCATTTGCCAATATTGAATGAGAATAACGATGCACATTTGTCTTCTATTTGAGACTACAATCAGAATTGGTAACATTCTTATCCTTAGGGTATTTACAGGATATATTTTGAATACAACAGTTAATTAATTTTATGGTAATTGTGAAACAGATAGGGTAAAAAATAAGTCTAAATTGAATTCGTTATTTTGATGTAAAGTGGTAGGTGACATCTGTTTTTTCATGCTGATAACAGTGCATTGGGTGAGGGAATGTTGGTATGCTACGCCTACCTGATTCCTTTGCCAATATATAGGAGAACTATCTCCTCACAATTAGACTAAAAAGAATTTTAAAAACCCTAGCTGTTGTTCACAAAGTTATAAAAAAAAGTGATAGGTTTACAGTTTAAAAAAATATAAACAAACAAAAAAGAACTTGTTTTAAATTGTTATAAAGGTAGTGCTTAGTAGTAATATTTTGCATTAAATTTTATAGATTTTGGAGTATGTACATTGGCATTCGATTGTAAGTCTTTTCAGAAAATTTTTAAACCCTTGTAATGGTATTATAAGAAACACGTGCAATAAGCTCATAACGAACTAGCTTTAATTTTTTATAATAAAGTTAAGACTTTAAGCAAGCCAGTAATCTCTAGAGATGCATTTTTATGAAATTTAATGTTGTTGTTGAACATTCCTTGAGTATTCAAAATGTTTCACATTTGTATGTTTTGCATACAGCTTTGAGAATTTCTTAGTGGTAGATATGATTATTGAACACTGTAGAGAAGGAAAATCAAGTTATTTGTTGTATTCATGTAATGTTATACAGAATTTCATTACCATTAATGTAAAAATCTTGATTAAATTTTGATCAAACTATATTTTTCTTTTTTTCATTTTCAATTCATGTATATATTTTAAATTTCAGGTATTTAACTTCCAAACAACTGATATGATTTTTGTTTTTTACTTTCTCTTTTAGAGAAGTTCACAGTGAAACTTTTAACATGAATAAAAAAGTTTTAAGTAATTATCATATGATCTTCTATTACTTGAATGTCTCTATATTATTCCACAGTTTCATGAGGTTATTCCAGGTGAATACACAGTGTTCCACAGCGATTCAGCAATAGATAAGCCTAGCCTATAAAAAGCCGATCTGCGCAAGCAGTCGGGTATAGTTTTCAAACAGTTTTTCAAGCAGGCCATCGAGATGAGGAGCTACGTGATGGGGCAGCGAACTACAAGGCTGTGGACTTTGATGATTTTTAGTAGTGGTGAAATGGGGAGCTTAGAAAATTTCAAGTTGTTATAAATCTTATATTAATGGTCAGGACAGTGGACTCTGATGATATTCCAGGATGCCATAGGGTGATCTTTTGAATTTTGGGGGAATTTTCTGAAAGATAGCCAATCAGTGTGTGTGAGTGATGTCAACCTGCAATCTAATTCAAGGAGACGATAGTTTCGATGCCTTATCCTTCTGGTACCTCAACTTGTACTACGTAAAATTGTCTACGCAAGAGCTGTTTTACTCCAGAAACCTTTATCTCTCGGGGTAATTACGGGGGATTGGCGACCATATAAAGAACCTATGCAAGCATACTTTAAAGGTACCAACCTTCATGATCAAGTTAATGCGAATGTTGCATAACCCCAATGCACGTTTTGGTATTACACAAACCCAAAAAAAAGGTAAGAGTGATAATCAGATTTTAGTAAAGCTAAATTAAAATTAATAATTTTAATATGAAGGGGAAAATTTTACATTATGATTGAATTCTCTTGTCGTTATTTGGATAGAATTGTATCTGATTGTATAGTAGTGTAACATTTACTGTAAAGTAAATGTCACAGTTTATTGGAATGTTAAATCTTTGATGTAAATGTTTGGTTGACCAAGTATTCTATCATACAACGTTTCAGAACCCTGAAGAAATGCATATCCAAATTTATGTAGTAAAAAACAATATTAACAGAATACAAAGAGTTGAGTGTTTATCAGTTACGTAGTGTGATCTTTTGAGATTAATAAAGTAATGCTTATCTTTAATACAGTGTGATCTTTGGCACAAATCTGTACTTGTTACAAAGATTATCATTTCTTGCTTTATCACTCGGTCATGTAGAGAGATGTGATATATACTACATTTTTTAAGTTAAACCATATGGCTTCAAGCTTTGAAAACCCCATTCAGATTGGTTCAGTAGCTTTTGCTTGGTGCAGTAGAAAAGGGACACAGAAGAAGTTAACAGCTCATGTTAAGAAAAAGCTCAGTGCTTGATAGCAGACTGCCTGTTTCATGAAATTACAAAAATTGATCCTCACAATTTGGAAGTCAGAGCTATGACTGGTTTATCATTACTGAATCTTAATAATATTGGCTACAGCATCTTCACAGATGATAGTTGTAGCGACTCAGCTATCACTTGGGTTGAGTGCATCGCATCTTCTTTTGTGGCTGAATAGTCCGATGGCGGCGCGACAAATTTTGCCACATCTGTCGCACACGAAAGAGGGATCCGGTGGATGTACTTCCCTGTTACGAAGCTTTTTCAGCATTATTTTATCCAACCATGCTTTGTCATATTTGGACATGCCGGTGGTGATATGATGACGGCATAAGGGTCTCGTGCTGGCGCAAGCTTCCCAGTCAGAAGTGCGCATGCCGAAGCTCTCCAAATCACGTTTGCAGGTGTCCTTAAACCTTAGCATCGGGCGCCCTACAGGTCTCTTGATATTAGCAATCTGACTGAGCATGACATTCCGTGGTAGTCTCTCAGGGTCCATTCTATGGACGTGGCCAAGCCAGCGGAGTCGTCTTTGTTTTAGGGTGGCAGTAATACTGTGACATTTCGTGGTAGACAGAACACTCATTGCTCATTTTGTCCTGCCACGTGACTCCAAGTATTGTCCGCAGGCAGCGCATATGGAAAGCGTTCAGCTCTCTCTCTTGCCAGGCGTAAGTGGACCACGTCTCAGCTGCGTACAGTAAGATGCTCAGGACACACGTGCGGTATACTAGAATTTTGGCGGAGAGAGTTAGCTTGGGGTTTCTCCAGACACGTGTGGATAGCTTGCCAAAGGTCGTCGCGGCTTTGCCAATTCGTGCGTCAATCTCCTTTTGAATGGACTGGTTGGATGTAGTGATGGAGCCGAGATACTGGAAGTGTTCTACTACTTGAAGAGGGATGCCTTCCAATGTTATTTTTGGAAGGCGGTCTGTGCCCTGAACCATAACAACCGTCTTCTTGGAATTGACATTCATCGAGAACAGATGACATGCATGACCAAATCTGGTGAGCGCCTCCTGAAGCTCATCTTCGGTATTAGCGACAAAAGCCGCATCGTCAACATATAGAAGTTCACGAACAATTAGTTCAATACGCTTTTTAGTAGATCTCAATAGACTTATATTAAAAAGTCTACCGTCACTCCTTGTATGCAGATGTACTCCAACGTGACAGTTTTTAAAAGCTACTAAGAGCAAAGCACAGAAGAAAATTCCAAAGAGTGTGGGCGCTATGACACAGCCCTGTCGTACACCGCGGTTTACTTTGAAGGATGCAGAAGCTTCGCCATCAAATATTGCAGAGCCTTGCATGTTATCGTGAAAGGCCTTGATTAAAGACAACAGCTTAGGTGGGCAGCCGATTTTGTGCAGGATGTCGTAAAGGCCGGTATGGCTAACTGTATCAAAGGCTTTATTTAGATCGACAAAATCTTAAACTGAATCTTAAACAGTCACAATAAATACCTAAAATAGCCATCTGTATAGATGCTTCACACTTCGTTAGAAAACGATGCATTTAAAAAAGTTAATAAAAATAAAACTGATGTCAAATTATTTCATTATTTTTTATATTCCATCAAGAATTTATTGAGTCTTTCAGGAACAAACATCAAATTAATTTTATTCCCCGCAACTTCTAAGATACAAGAGATAATGTAGCTGCACAAAACATTAGTTCAAGAAGCAGAGAGAATTGTGCAAAGGCATAGAGATTCTCGGGCATATGTGCTCACTTCTGAATTGTTGATAACTGGTGGGTGCTTGGAAAAGATAAAGTTTGCTGCATAATACCCTCCTTTTCACCTTCAGGACTAGTGGTTTTGCACTGGATTTTACTTTAAAACCATAGAAGCAACTCACATCTGCTGGTGGTCTACTAATATGTGCTTTGCATACCCCCCTGTAACCAGAACAAGTTAGTACTGCTTTCAGCAATCTGCAATACTTGTGGATATTGTACCACCAATTGGTAATATATCATTCAGTGCTGTTTCCACAGATATGCACAGTGTGTATACAATGAGTCATAATCAACCAATCCAATTACAGAGTGATTTTGGTTGTCATTTTAACTCCTTAATATATCATATGACCTTCAAAGAAACTTTGGAATCTTCTTAAAGTCTGAATGAATGGCAAGAACATGCCACTGAAGTGGCTGGTAATTAAAGTTGTTGGGAGGTGCACCAGCCCAGCTTAATGGCAAAGAATAGTGGGAAGTGATTTTTTAAAACCACCAAAATCTAGATGGCCATACAGGAATTCAAACACATGTCCCCTGAATCCATGGCCAGAGCTTTACTGCTCACCCACCACAGTCTACACGTTGTGAAATGATCATTTTATTTTTCCTGTCATCATTATAATTCTCAAAAGTCAGAGTACATGCCATACCCAGAACTTGGACATTGGCAATCACTGTGGAGGATGTTTCCCCTCCATATGAATGGCCCAGGAGGTGAACTGGAATAGTTTTCAAATGCCTTCACCAGTTTAACTGTTCGTAATTTAACAAAACACCCTTGGGCTTTCAGTCAATATTTTAAGGTACTCAATCTCTGCCTTCATATTCAACCAACTGAAGTCACACTGGCTTAGCAGTTGCATATTTAAGTGGTGCCACAGAAATGTTAATAGACAAATGCCGGGTCTAGTCAGCGATGTCTTTCCTGATTTTGAAATATTCCAGTGTGCTGCTGCTTTAATAAATTCCAGATTCCAGGTACCACTTAGCTGGTATCCAGTATATAGGGAGTGTGCATAAACCACGTACCTCCACGTAGCACGTAGCTTTTTACCCTTTTGATTCCAGAAGACATTTTGTACTACTTTCTCTTGTCAGACTATTGTAAATTACATATGGAGATAAATAACTGAGGTTAATAACTGTGAAATGTTATGAAAAGAAAGCTACATGGCCTGGCTCGGAACCCTCCTTCCCCCACATAGCCCAGCGTAGCCTTCCAACCCCCCTCCCCTCCCCTCCCCCCCCCCCCCCCTAGACCGAGCCACGTAGTTTGTGCATGCTCCCATATGCTGACTGATCCACTGTTCTGATTTCAGTAGTTTCAAAGTTGAAGCTGTCCCAAATATCATTGGCATGTGCTAAAATTCTTGTATCCAAATTTAAACTTATGTGTTTCTATAGGTGTGGATGATTGTTATGGCATGTGTGTTCAGTATACCATATTGTTTGTCTTGTGGATAAGAGATGAAAGAAGGCAGAGGGTGAAAGTCTGTGCTAATCCATTTGGGACTACTCTTCCGAAAGATATTGTGGTGTCTGCCAAATTTTACTTCACCATCTTACAGGCAAATTTCCATCAACAGTATACACTCACTCTATATGGACTATGGATAGGGTTAGGATTTAACCCAGGATTTTGGTACTCAATTGGGTGATTTGGGATTGTGCACCATCACCTCTCCTACCCTGCCATCCAAATCCTGATGAAGAAAATTTCTTCCACCACCAGCACTTGAACCATCTGACCCAATGTCAGCCACTGGACAGGACACATGATGACGCTACCACCAGAGCCAACTGAGTTTTATTTTACCTTGTGGAAACCATTCTGTTCTATATATTTTCAACTCTGCATTGCTACAAGGGCCTTTAGAGAAACAAGCATGGTAGGTGGGCGGTAATACTCTGGCTTCACATTCAGCAGGACATGGGTTCAAATCCCCATCCAGATATGGGGTTTTCTCATGGTTTCTCAAAATCACTATAGACAAATGCTGGGATGGTTCCTTCAAAAGGACATGTCCAAATTCTTTCGCAGCCCTTGTCCCCAATCCTCTCCCACCTCTAATGGCTGTCAATGAGGCAAAAAACCATAAAAAAAAGGAGAGAGAAATATGTCCGAAGGTGAATTTTACAGATATTATGGTTCTGGCTTTGTATTAATTTTTTTTAACATGGGGAGTCATTTTTTACAATATGAACATTAAAATACTGATAATTTTTTTAAAAGTTCTTTTACAAGTGTAGCACATTTCTTTCAAGTCCTTAGCTGAAGTGGCAAACTGAAGTGATTGTATTCCCACTGAGGTCTTTTAGGATCAATGGGACACTTCATAGCCCATTCATGGAAATCGGTTTGCCCTTTGTCATCTATTAGTATTACACTGTGTGCCCTGAAATAAAAAATAAATTATTATGGGTATTAATTAGTTAAAAGCTTTTTCAACTCAGTTTTTTGAAGAAATTTATCATGAAGTAATACAATAGTATTAAAAAAAAATAGACAATTATTATATAGTTAAAATACTACATGGAAAAAAACATCATAATTATTGGTAATAAAATTAGTTACATGTATTAGTTTTGGGGGGAAAAATGGAGCAGGAAAATAAAGTAGATCCATCACTTGCTGAAGTTGAAGGAGGGAGGGCTGCAGCATTAAAAATCACTAGACAAATAAAAATTGTGGCCAGAGCCCTTAGTCAAGATCATGGAAGATGAAGCATATGGCTCAGTTTGCTCGTGCACCCATGGTCAGCCCAGTCATGTAAATCGTTGTTCTAAGTGGAGATAGTGATGGATGATGAAAATAATTTCATTAGAAATGTCAAGTGTGTAATGGAAATTAATCATACATAGTAGTAGAAAATATGATAGTACTGAAAAACTATGATAAAATATGTACAATATAAATGAATAAAAATGAAAAATTAATAAATTATACTTGCAAGTAACAGGTTTACCAGGGTGGGACAGCGAAGAGGAAGGTAAGTATTATGAGATTACTCCCTATTGTCCAGGATGTGTTGGTAGCACAGATACCACCTATGAAGTTCAGATGGGAATGTGGTTTCAAAGCTCTGACAGTGAAACAGTTATTGAGCTGCCAGGTGACCTAAATTTGTGGAATAAATAATTTATTTGTGACCATCCATCAAGATAAACAACTGCTTCATAGCAATACTGATATATGAACTTGGGCGATGGAAGCTGGTGAACTGGTATATGCAGGGCCGCCGTAAGCGGGGGTGCAAAACTTATGTAGCAGGAGACTTTTTTTTTTTTAGCTCCACTGCTGCTTCAGTTGGCAACAATGGGAGCGGCAAATAATATTCCTAGCGGCGGGCCTGGGTATATGCGGTAGATAAAGGAGCAGATTGCATGGCCTCTATGCAGGATAGGCTTCAATGATGGTAGGGTTGCAAAAGGTTTGGTAAATGGATGCAAACTGAATGTTTTGCAATGAGATGTAATACTAGGGAAGGAGCTATGGGGTGGTTTAGGAATGTTAGAAGTGTGCTATTTGTGAACAAGTCTATTATCCATGTTGGATGGTCTACTGAAGGTGATATAGGGTGTTGTGAGAAGAATGTATTTCAGGAAAAGACCTGAGAAAGTGGTAGCTACAGCAAAGAATTTGGTTCCAATATTCCATGACAGGAGAGAATTGGGTGAGAAAGACATGATTATGGACGGTTTAGCGTTGTGTTTTGGTATGCTAGACACGTTATTGCCTGGTATATCTGTTTATGGACAAATTCCAAGGGATAGTTGTGGGTTTTAAAAGCTTGTGTTAGAATGTTACAGCATTGGGTGGGATTCTTGATTTAAGCTGTTGGGTCTGTCTCAAATGACTAGGCTGTATGGGAATGAATGTTTTATGCAATACTGGTGGCAGATACAAAGCATATGCACCGAGTACTTTTGTGGATTAGATGTGAACAGACGTCAATGCCATTAATATGGTGATTCAGGTATGAGAGAAGGACTATTAGTAATCTTGCGAAGAAATTTTTTCCACTCCCGCCCCCCTATTTACCCAGGAAAGTTTGGTCTCGGAGGTGCTCCATGGTATGTGTGAGACTGGAGGTAGAGGAAGTTTTTTGGTAGAATAATGTGGACCAGTGGTATAAGGAAGGCAGTACTTGGGGAAAAGGGTGGAGGGTGTACGTCCAGGTAGTGTTCAAGGGTATTAATGCCCTGGCAATGGGAGATATTGGTGTAGACAGTAATGATTTCTATAGCAAGAGGAATAAATCTGTAGACAATGAGTAAGGTAATACTGGGGAGAGAGTGTGGACAGTGTATGTTCAGGTAGTGTTCAAGGGTATTAAGGCCCTAGCAATGGCAGATGTTGGTGTAGAGAGTGATGATTTCTATGGTAACCAGGAAGAAATCTGTAGGTGGGGGACTGAATTCAGGAAGGAGGGTGACAGAGGAGATAGGAGTCAGGAAATCTTAGAAAAGGAGGAGGGGACAGTGTGGAACAAGTGAAGGTGATGGAGCAAGGAAGTTTTGGAGGCTGGGTTTCAAGTTGTGTCATTCTCAACCCTTTATGTAGTAGCAAAATAGTACCACCAACATAGGGTATGACACAACAAAAACAGAGTTCTTAGTTACAGATGTGTGATGAAATTTTGGAGAGATAGAGAAAATGAAGCCCTTTGAGTCAGTAAAAATTTGGAAGAACAGATTGGGGCGGAAGAAGCATTCACAACCAAGAATTTTGATTACTATATGGGTATGGAAGACGGAAGAAGAGCTGTCTTAGGAAAGTTGCAAAGGTGACAGTAAAGGCAATAAGAGGTTGAGAGGTAGTATGTGCTCCATTTCAATTTTGAAAGCGATGGATTGACTTATCTTTCCTTTCTATATTAATGTTCATGAGTTTGATTAAAAATTCACCAAAATGGTTTTACTGATAGTTTATCACTATTGAAACAGAGTAATAAAATTTATCCATTTCTTAGGGGCAAAATTCTATCTGATTTGACAGTGTGAATGTTTGATCACAAAGATTGTGAGAAATCTGGTAGCTCAGTGGATAAAGTGCTTGCATACCAAATTTCAATGTCTTGGGGTCAAATACCAGTGGAACCAAGAATTTCTATGGGCTTTTCTTTATTCATCAGAGTTTGTCCAGATGCTTCATGGTTCACATTCCATGTTAAACTGTACATCCAGCCATGACAGAGATGGAATTTACAGCAAATAATAACTCTGTCAGTTGGAAGCCAAATAACCCCTCAAGGTCTGCTAGCCAGAAATGACATAGGCATTTTCTTTTTACTTTAATACAATGATAACATTAATTTTGGAGCAATAACCACAGTTTTATCACTAAACCTTTATGACTCTGTATGTTGGTACAGCTATAAACCAGCAAAGCTTTGAGTCATAATTAATATAACACAGCTGTTGCATGAAAATATTGTTACTAATTGATTAGTGCTCACTCACCCAATTCTTTTTTATGGAATTCAAAAATAAAAATAAATATGCATTTATTAAAATTTGCAAAAATATCAGTATTTTTAAATTTTTTCTAATTGGAGTTACAGAGGATTAACTACCATCTGTATGTTGAGTTAATTAAAAATGTAGAATGCTTTACAGGTAAATGCATGACAAGTTGTAACAGCATGATGTTATTATACTTCTTAAAAACATATAATAGACGAAAAAGAACTGAATTTCCTCATATTAAAGTGTACTTAGTCTGGCATCGTATCAAGCAATTTAAATAAAATATATTATATAGTTGAGATTTTTTGTGATACTAGTTTCCTTCACCTTGTTCCATAGCCTCGAGTCAGATTGTTTACAAAGATGGAACTATATGGCTTGAGTATCTCTGGAGATATACCTGGTGCTTGATCCAACAGGACAGGATCAGGGAAGTGACTGAAAATACAAAAAAAAAAAAGAAATGAACCAATATTTTGTTAAAAAATTGTAAATACCAATGTATTTTTCTTTAAAAAAGAATAAATAAAAGAGTTGACAAGTCTTGTTTCCTATGAGCATATGTTTTGGTATTATTCAGTTTTTGCTGAAATACATTTTATTGCCATTGTAGATGAGTGTGGGTGGTATTTCATATATTCACTAAGGTTTCAAAGCACACAAAATAGATCGTTTAAGGAGCATCACATGATGCAAGTAAGTCACAGAAACACAACTAAATTTGAACACAACAGAGTTGAAAAAACTTAACAAGGAAATAGTAGCAGCAATGAAGGAAGCTGATAATAGGTTTATAAAGGATATTATTGATTCAGGAGGAAACTGAATGATGCGTCTAGAAATTTCTATGGCTATATTAGAAAACTAAGAGAGAAGAAGTAACAGAGAATTTTTTTAAAAAAGTTATTAAGTAACTGTTTTAATAATAACAGATTATGATTCAGGAAGGGGAGGGAATAAATTGAAGAATGATCTTACCTGCACAGTTAGAAATGAGCAGACTAAGAAATTTGAAGTTCAATATGAGGATATAAGAAGGAACCAACAAATCTAATACTCATAAACAGGCTGGTGTAGATAATATTAATACGGATGTCTTAAAGGTATGTGACATTGTACCTTATCTTGAAACTGTAATATAACCTAAATTTTGTCATTAAATCACCAAAATTTGTTCAGAGAGTATCGAGCTAACTTCAATTCTATGGTAAAACATGTATTTTCTTACAGTTTGCATTGTAATGTTTTATAAACATTGCTGCTATATGGGGTTTTGCCTATTTATAATAGCAAACACTGCATTCATTTTCAGAAGTACAGTAGATCATAACAGTTAAAAAAAAAAAAAGGTTTGCTCTGTAAGTATAAAATTACACTGATGAGATTTTTGCCTTATTAAGTCGAACTTTAATTGCAATAAACGGGTAAATAATTCCTGAAGTCACAGTTTCAAATGTATAAAAATGATTTATAGTTCAAAAAATGTGTGGAATTTTATACTACATTCTGTGATAATTTGAAATTGATAGGTAAAAATTAAAGTTTTTTTTGTGAAGATTTTAGGAAATATTATTAGACATGTGCCAAAAGTTCAGTTTTTAGGTAGGTGAATTCACCTGAATTCAGAGGGAGGAGTGTAATCAAAAGAAAGTAGAATTTTCCCTGAGCAAATTGCACTAATTTTTATGAAAATCCATGCAGTACTTTGGCTAGAACCGAAAAAATAAATTAATCAATCACAGTTTCGAAAGAAATGGTCAACTTCCTGTTAAGGAATCGTGAAAACCAGGTTAACATGACAAATCACTGAAAAGTGAAACTGCATGAAGGAGGCTAGTTAGCAATCATCCAACTTCATATTATATATGAGTTTGGATGTAGAATTTAAAACACATTTCAACTTTGTAGCTTTAATACTTTAAGAGATATCGATTTTTGAAGTTTGGTTTTAGACATTGCACTAAGTTAAATAATTGTAAATAAGCCTATTTATACATTAAAAGAAAGGGAAAATTTAACAGATCATTTTAAAGCTCGGTAGCTTAAATACTTTGGATATGAGAGATTTTAAGATTTGCCACACTAATACATTTTTTACGGCTAAACTATCAGAGATAGGAAATTTTTTATCAGGATCATTTTTGATGTTTAGACCTTGAACTATACCTCACCAAAATTTTGGAAGAAAAATTATTTAGATAGTTTCGGATATTTAGTAAGATTCCGCCAAGTTGTGCAACACTTGGCCTCTTCTATAAAAGGAACTCCTGAAGCCGGGGTGGGGGACAGTTGTTGGCGAGCACTAGTGGGTGAAAAACATGTAGGGCTTTTGGCCAATTTGGCAAAATATATGGGGGTTAGACCGCAAATGATACCAGAAATGCGGCTTGGTTAGGCATTCCATCTTGAATTATTTTGGAAGTGATAGTGATGTAGTAGACTCACTCTCGATGTAACTGACCTTAAGAGTTTAGGGAGTTGACTGCAGCTTGTTTCGCTGTTCCAAACTTGCGATCATTTTTAATTTGAAGAAGAAGAACCGATTGCTGTAGGTTAACCTACGAGTGATGTAAATTTTGGAAGAATATAATATTTTAAATTTATCTTGGAGTCTACAGTGAACTTTAATTCAACCACATACCTTTTCTAGTTGAGGTTATAATCTAGATAGTGACAACATGACAATCTACCCGTTGGGCTATGCGAACGGTCATAAGCTCAGATTAAAGCTTGTATACTCTAACCCCGGAATGAAGCTACTTTCTGACAAAATGTTATTAAATTGAGTTTGAATACTTGCGGCTTACCAGAGGATTAGAAAAATGGATAAGGGAGGGGTGAAAAATAAGGTTGAAAACTGCAAGTAAATCAGTTTGACGTCATTGGTAGGCAAATTAATGGAGAAATTGATATGCAACCACATCAGAGTGGCTCTGAGGTGGTTTTCAAGTTGGCAACATGGCTTTAAGCAAGGATATTTATGCAAATCTCAGTTAATAGGCTATATACATAATATGAAATGGTCGGGGGAAGTCGAATTGATATTGTAGCACTAGATCTTTCAAAGGCTTCTGACAGAATGAGCCATAAAATAGTGATAAATAAGGTAAAAATTATTTAAGTAGATGAAAACTTGATTTGCTGGGTAGAAGAATTCTTAAATGGTAGAAAGCAAAAACATAGGGTAGGAAATGTAGAATCAAAAGAAGTGTAAGTGAACATGGGAGATCCACAGGATGGCATCTTGAGACCATTGCTATTCATTATTCCAATGAATGATTGTATTGATGGTTTACTATCAGAAGTTAGATTGTTTTCAGATGACATAATGGTATGTAATTAGGTTATAATGGTAGAATACTGTGGACAGCTGCAGGGTGATCTGGACACAATATCTAGCTGGGTGAGTCAACATAGGATAAGATAAATGCAAAGAAGAGATTAATTACACAGATAAAATGCTGAAGGTTGACTATAAAGTGGAGTAGGAATTGCTTGTTGATGTACTTGAAATGTAGATATCTTGGCATATCATAACAAACTTAATTTTGCAGGACACACTGGATGGGTAGTAGGAAAATAGTTCACTTGTTGGAAAGAGTGAGAAGAGGCTGTACCAGAGAAGGAAAGGAATTGGGTTACAAATCTTTGCTAGACCATTGCTTGAATATGGGACCCACATTTTGGGTAGTCAAAAAGCCTGTAGAATCACCTGCAACAGATACAACATACAACAAAAAGTCTGGAACTTGAAATGCAGTAATAAAATCAGTCAAGATACACTTCAGAAACTTTTATTACTGAAGGAAGATTATTAATTAAAGATATTTTGAAAAGCTAGAATGGAAAAGTTTAAGAAAAATCTTCAGTCAAGAATATATGGGAAGAATATGAATAAAAATAACATCTCAACAACAATATCTAATGAAATCTATGGCCACACTATCAAAATGAATAACAGATGGACCAAGAGGATTTTCAACCTTGCCATCTAAATGAAACTAAAGAACAACTGTGTAAGAACCATAAAATTTTGGCAAATCCTAGTTTTGCTTAGGCGGGACTTAGAAATTTCGAGAAGAGCAGTTTTCAACTTTAAGGAATTTTCCTGTAATCTTGCTCACAGTTATAATTTGTCATAAAAATAATTTTAAAGTGTATTTATCATATCGGGAAACGTTTGGTTTAAGAGATATTCCGCTTTGTTCATGTTTGGAAACACGCGATCGGAAAAGTAGAAATTCTAAGACTTGTAATATCTTTAAATCGCGTAAAGCGACAACTGATCTTTTATCACCAGCTGTAGTCAGCACTATCCCCGATATTTTGGTAATAAAATTAAGTAATTTGGTAAAATTTAATTAGCAATTTTAATTAAGAGAAAAAAATAAGCTTTTTATCTAAAAGAGATATTAATTTAAAAATTACATCAGTAGACAGCCCAAATTAAGATGATTTCGTACATATATTGGTTTCCATAAAAAGTTTAAGCATTTGTCCGGTAATCAATTTTTGAAAACTTGATTATTGCTAATTGTCGAGTGGAAGTTTCGGGAAAATCCACAAAGTCCGCCGAGATTGGTCACGTAATGAATTTAGTGTGAAGACGATATAAAACTTTTGGAATGATAAATTAAATTAAAATCGATAGAACAGGATGATAGAAAGTCCCTGTAAAAATCTCAGATTAAACTATCGTATACTTTTAAAGATATTAATTAAAGAAAGATTTGCCTAGGTCATAGGCGTGCGCCAGGCTATAATAGTTCGTGCGGTAAGCACACGTTGTCTCATTCTTACGCCGGGAAGTGATCGAGCAACTCCGCGCATGACTTTATCAGTGTAAAATAGGAACTTAGAAAAATGTAGTCTGTCTGTTCCTGCCTGTGGTCTGTTTCGGTCTGCCTTTCGTCGCGCTGGTTGTAACTCGCCATGCTGGCTAGTTTGACCATGTTGAAACTTTGGTGTCGCGTTATATAGTAACATGAACTTATAAATTCAATAAAGGGGTTCGGTCGGTTCAAATTTCTCTCCACAACCTGCAACTTTTAGAAAAGAGTGTTCGATTTGCCTGCTCAACTGTAAAATGCATATTTAAAATTGTGACGTTGAAAAATAAAACTTTGGATTTTCTAGAAGTGAACTTGTGTGCTTCAGTAGTTTGCTTACTACCTTTTCTCTATTTGTGGGTTAACAAATATTGTGGTGACCTCCAGCATTTAGGTTGAGTTATCCTGGCTACATGGTCAAACCAAATCAAAATTATTTTGTAAATTTTCCATAGAACTGTGAGTCTACATCAAGAGTAAGTAGAGGCACTAAGGCTATACTATAACCCAAGTATCAGCCTTGGGTCTTACAACTGGCCATTTTAAATCAAAAGGAACCTTCAGGAAATTGGCATCACAGGATAAAGGATAAATAGATTTACATCATGATAGATTACATTATGGACAGAGAAACTTTTCTGGATAGGAGAGAGTGGAAAACGATCATCTATAACAACCAAGGCTAGTAAACCTCACCCGGGAAACTGGAGATGGTCCCCAACGATAATGAAGATGATGAGATCTAGATTCAGTATTATAGTCAACAATCATCAATTTGCCAACAGACTATATATTAGAAGAAGGAACACCTGGAAGGAGAGACTTAGAAGGACCTCAGTGTGAGACGAAAGTAATTCTGTTAAAAGAACACAAACCCATCCACTAAATAAGTTCAATTGCACTTCTCAGTTGGGCATAATGATAGAAGAAAAATAAACTGTAATATTTTTGACAGAACAGAACATACAATATGTGATAATACAGTAGCCTCAACAATCAGAATCCAAACTACTTATTTGATAAGGTATTTATGAACTTAAAATTGTTAAATAATTTCTAACACAATCTTTAACTGTGCTATACTGTCCTTAAGCCAATTATGAAGCTTACAGTTATTTCTGAATAAATAAAACTTGTAATAAAGAAGTGATACTATCTTACAACAATGAAGTTAATTTAAAAGTAGGTTCTCTTTTTAATCTAAATATGAATAATTCTTCTCACTAACAATATTCTGAACTATTTAGCTAATAATTTAATGTTTTAAATTAATTTAGTCTACTAAACTTAGCCATTGGTGAAATAAATCGGGTTTTGTGTACAGAACTTTACACAATCGGCAATCAAGCAGTACAGATATTATTTCTAATCTAAAGTAAGCTTACCTCTTATCCCATTGCAGAAAAGTTTTCAGTGCATCAATGAGAGTTTGTTTCTCTTCAACATTCCCATAAGTATTAACTATCTCTTTAAACCTTTCTGTTCCAGCAGTAACTTTTAGGAATGGTGAGTTGAACTCACTGTTACTAACTCCAATAAACTCATCTGTAATATTTATTACCTCACTTTCATCTCCAGCATTTGAATATCTTCCAACATCAATTTGGTTGGCACTAGAAATGAACAAAAGTAATCAAATTGAAGTACATATATATGAGGGTAACGTGAAAAGTTGTCAGCGTTACACAAAGATGCATTTGCACCTGAGCTTTTATTTATTTATTTTTATATTTGGAACCTGGCTTTCACAGATGACATCGCATTTCTAACCAATGGCTCTAAGGCTGCTGCCATTTCTGTTCAAACCCTGCACGAGATAGCGGAAAGATAGGACTACAGATATCATATGAATAGACCAAGTACTTGGAGAGTCAGCACCGTGGGAAAGCCCCTTTGAGGACCTTCCATGGCAAGATTGGAAAAGTTGATCGATTCCGGTACCTTGGTGAATGAGTCCACCCCAATGGTAGAGATGGAACCACCATCTTATATACATGTGCTAAACTCAACACAGTTGTCATGAAATCATTACAACAAGAAGTGTATTTCAAAGAATGCTAAAATCTGTTATTACAAAACTGTTGTCAGACCTCAGTTCATATATGCTGCAGAGACCATGCTGATGAACAGGAAAGCCACCATGGATGATCTGGAAAAAGCTGAAAACTTTTTTTATTTCGTATGGCCTAGCAACTAATGTAATACATATAAATATATGCAATATATACAACGACAAGAACATTGATAGCATTCACAAACTGATGTCCAATGAAGGAAGTTGTATCCTGAGGAAAATTTGTGGGCCAAGAATGCTCCCAGATGGATCCTATTGACTGAAAGTGAACTATGAATTATACCAACAGTTGGAGATGGCTAAAACCAGCATGCGACGTAGGTGGCTGAAGTTTTACGGGCAACTTCTGAGAATGGACAGCAACAGGCTTATCAAGATGGTCTTCTCATTTATCAAAAGCTATAAGACAGGAAGCATATAGCTCAATGAGGCACAAAAAGATTTGGACTCCACTGGGATTTCTGACACTGATGTTGCAGATTGCGCCAAATTTTGTAAAATGGTTAACTCCTGGCCCCTCCACCAAAATTTACTAAACCTTGGAAACCCATCTCACAGTAGAGAAAGGAAAAATTGTTAGCTGGACTTAAAAGGTATTGGGAACAAAGGTTAACATCAAGAAAGAAGTAGTTATAAGTGTTCCATAGTGGGCTTGAATTAGTAACAATATATATTTAAATTAAAAAACAATTAAATTATGAGTCAGAAATACACATTTTGTTTAAGATATTCTCCAATATAAATGGTTAAACACAAAATACAGTCTAAGGCTAAAAGGAATAGTCTGTGATCTTTCAAAGTATCCTTTAATTTTTTAATAATTTTCATTTGTTTGCTAGAATAACTCGGACAAAGTTCCTAATTACTCTACACACTGATTTTTTTTAAAAGTTACATCAGTACATGCTTCTCAGTAATGAATATCAAGTTCCTATCTTATGTGTGAAGTACTTTTCTTTATTTGAATTTTAAATTAGATTTGTTGGTCCCCTCGAAATTGAAAAGCTAGAATATTACACCATTATAAATATCTTAATTTCGGATGGTTTATCACCAATTGCAAGTGCCCTACTTCTTCATTTTCAACAGTGAAGAAATGGGCAACTGAATTTAAATGTAGTCACACAGCTTTTGAAGTAGGTCCACAAGAAGAATCAGCAAAAACTGCATCCATAGATGAAAAAATAGAAAGTGTAAATATTGTATTGGATCATCAGTGACTAAAGGTGTAAGGCATAGCTGTGGTCATATCAAAATAAAAGGTACCAAAATGCTAATTTATATAGAATTAAATGTGTGATGTGGCAAGATAAGTGCTGCATTTGTTAAATGATGGCAAACAAAATTGTGAATATGAATTTCTCAACATTTATTGGTGATATACATAATGAAGGAAAGGGAAATTAACCCACCACATACCAAAGTGAATGGCTGCAACGAGAGGGAACACTTATGCTGACAAACAAATACCCATGTGTGACATTCATTGTGTACACACGTACGGAGCCTAATGGCCCGTTTATCTACCACTGAAGAAGGCAGATGCCTAAATATTTAATTTAATTGCAATGGAGCACAGGCTCCGGTGGCAATTTCCCTACACCCCCATCTTCCTCCTATCCTGCAGCCACTTACATTTGCCCTCAACAAATTTTATCTTTAAATTCCTTCAAAGTTTTCGGTAAATTATTCATCATTTCTCTTGGTAATTCCTTCCAATCCCTGACACCCTTGCCTAAAAAAGAGAATCTTCCCACACCCTTGTGCCTGAAATCGAGTACCAGCTTGTGGTCATGGTTATCTTTTCCCTTCCATGCTCTACTTTTCATACCTACGCCAATATCTTTCCATGCCTGATCACCAGTATATGACCTGTACACTCCCATGACCCTCCTCATCCTCCTCCTGTCTTGCAATGAATTGTGTACTTGTTTGTCAGCATAAGTGTTCCCTCCCATCGTAGCCATCCACTTTGGCATGTGGTGGGTTAATTTCCCTTTCATTCATTATTTATATTGCCTAAGAGCTGCTTCTATTTTCCTTAGTTTCATCAACATTTATTGGATCATTTTAAAAAGGACCCCACCAATTTTTCATGCAGATTGGTTGGTCTACCACTTTAGGCTAGAAACAATAACAATATTTAATTAAATGCAATGGAGCACACTCTCCGGTGGCAATTTCCCTACACACCCATCTTCCCCCTTTCCTGCACCCACCTACATTTGCCCTATACAAATTTTAACTTTAAATTCTTTCGACATTTTTAGTAAATTATTCATCAGTTTTCTTGGTAACTTATTCCATTCCCTGGCACCCTTACCTAAAAAAGAGAATCTTCCTACACCCTTGTGCATGAAACCGAGTGCCAGCTTGTGGCCATGGTCATCTTTTTCCTTCCATGCGTTACTTTTAATTCTTACACCAATATCTTTCCATGCCTCATCACCAATATACAGGGGCAGTCCGATAAGGACTTAGCTTACAAAAGAAAAAACAAATTTTTTGGAAAAGTGGTGGTTTATTTCTCAACATAGTCTCCTTTTAGCTCGATACACTTGACTCATCAATGCTCCAATGTCTTTAATCCGTCTGAAAAATACTTTTTCTGGAGATCTCTGTGGCGGCGATAATCTCCTCATTCGCCTTGAATTTCTGCCCAGCAAGTAGCTTATTCAAGTTTGAAAACAAAAAGAAGTTACATGGGGCCAAAGCTGGAGAATATGATGGATGGGGCAGCAGTTTGTGGCCCAATTCGACCAATTTGGCCGTGGCGATGTCGGAGATGTGAACCAGTGCGTTGTCATGGTGGAAGAGCACTTTTTTCTTCGCCAAATGGGGCAATTTTTTCTGCAATTTGGTGACAAATCGGTCCAATAATTTGGCATAGTAAAACCCTTCTCCAGGTAGTCAGTGTAGGTCACACCTTGTGAATCCCAGAAAACGGTGGCCATCACCTCTCCAGCCAATGGGACAGTCTTCGCCTTTTACGGAGCACGTTTGCCAGGTAAAGTCCACTGTTTTGACTGTTTCTTGGTCTCTGGTGTGTACCAGTGGATCCATGTTTCATTGACAGTCTCGTAACGATGCAGAAACTCCTTCGGATTGCGCTTAAACAACATCAAACACTGCCGTGAAGTGGTCTCATGGTTGCATTTGTTGTTCAGAGTGAGCAAACGTGGCACCCATCGCGCTGACAGCTTTCTCATGCCCAAAATTTCATGCAAGATGGTCTTTTGAGATGCCTACTGTTCCAGCAATCTCGCGCACCTTCAATCGGCGGTCTGCCAATACGAGATCATGGATTTTTGTCACGTTATCCTCCATGGTAACTGTTTTTGGGGCACCTGGGCGTGGCTCACCAAAAACCGATGTGTGACCACGTTGAAACTCGTTAAACCAATTTTTGACAGTTGCCATCGAAGGAGAAGGGTCACTGTACACAGCATCCAAAGGCTCTTTGATTTTACTGCGCAATTTTCCTTCCAAAAACAAGAATGGAATCACCAGCCGATTTTGCTCTTTTTCCATTTTTCTAAAATCCGCGGACACGCCCACTTTTACACGTGATCACAACAAAACTATGAGTCCAATTTGGCTTAAATTTTAACAATAGCCATCTAAGATAATGTACTACACAATAATAAATTTCTCTGGTGACAGCGGCGCCATCGGGAAGAGAGGCTAAGTACTTATCAGACCTATCTCTTACACCTTGTAGACTCCCATGACCCTCTTTACCCTTCTTCTCTCTAACTTGACTGTAACAACTGGATAAAATGTACTTATGAAAGTGAATTAATTTGGACACCAATAAAGTTTAAAACAAACCTACAGTGGATTTTTTTTATGATAGTTTGCTGATTGGATAGATTAACATCTTTATGATATGTTTAACTTATTTCTTCCTTAGCTCATTTAATATTTAATTTAAAATCTTCCCCTCAATTGCCTTATTGTACATAAAAATTAGATAAAAGTAATCAAACCTTTTTGAATTTCAAAATTAAACCAACTATCAGTTTGAGCAATCAACAGTAAAAGGACTTAAATACCACTTATCACTAATGAATAATAAATTTGCATTAAGTAGCAATTATTTAGTTTAATATTTTAGAAGTAATTAAATAACAACCTGTTCTATTTACAATATGATAGAGATTACAATATCTGTAAATAATATACTGAAAAGGAAAACAAACTACTTATTTATTTGGGAAGGAAGGATAAAAGAAAAAAATCAATATTTTTCACTGCCCTTGTTCATGAAAATAGAAACAAGTAGCTGTGCTCACTGCAAGTGCAACCAACATGGCCACATGACTGATTGTTTTGATTGTTACGATCAGAAATGAAGCTGTGGAGTTGTTACTGGTGGAGAAACAAATTAATCAAAATAAAATAAAAAAGGGATTTGTGTACGCAGTGAAGAATTATTAAAAAACGTAAAAAGATAAACAGAAAAATTAAATTATTTAGACATAAATCTGATTCCATTGACCAGATCGTGCAATACGATTCCCTAAAATGTACATCTTGCTCATACACAATCCTGACCTGACAATCCAATCCATAGAACATCTTAGTCCACATATATTCCCCCTCCTCCTCCCTCAATTCTCCTAAACCACTACATACTACAGAACTCAAAATATTTAATCATGCACCCTGCCACCAGTCACTGTAACTTATTCCTATTTGACCACAGAGGAAATGTTTTTCACCTTTGGACATGCAAAGTGCACTACTAAGCACCTAATATACCAACTTACCTGCCTCCACTGCCTGAATTCTTACACAGGCCTTACCACAAACCAGCTTTCAACCAGAGTGAGTAGCCACAAGCAGTCTCTACTTCCAACCTACCTCAGTGGCAGCCCAGACCAGTTTCCACGATTATCACAACCCCTACAACTGTTTAAAATTAAAAGCTGTTACAATTTTCCCAGAACTAGCTCCACTTCTGGAATCTGTAGATGGGAACTAGCTTACCAACATATCGTGCACACCAAGCATACACCTGGCATCAACCTGTCACAAGATTGCACAAATAAACCTATCAGTTATTATTTCAGTGCTACACTACCAGTCTAGCTCAAGTGGTAGGCCAGCGTGTGAGCACACCCCTCCTTGCCAAGTCCTATACACATGAATAAGGTTTTAAAACAAAATATTGTAAAGGTTTTCCTGTGTTCGTTTGGCCCTCTTACAATCATCTGTGGCAAGTGATGGGTTACTTTCCCTATCCTTTCTTATTTTTCTAGTTTAAATATGGAATAAAATGGGGGAGAATTGTGAACAGCTACAGTGATATGGGTGGGTCTATATGGAATGAAGATAAATGTTGAAAAAAGTTGGAATATTAGGTACACAAATAGAAAAAGGGACTGGTGAAGATTTTGAATTAATATAGGATGGAGAAGGAATTGCTATCTGAAGGCAAAGTTTAAATATCTCAGCACAATATCTGATAATAAACAACTGGGAAGAACACATTTGAAAGATTTGAAAGGTGATAGGCAGAAATTTCGAAGTAATGCATTTATTAGAGAACGAATGTGCTAGGGAATTTGGATAAAAAAGTGCCTTTGTCTGACTATTGCTTGCATATGGTGGTGTAGTATGGTATCCACATTATGGGTAGCATATACAGGAGCCAAAAAGTGTGCATGGGAGGGCAGCCAAATTTGTTTATGGAAATTATAAGTAATGTCATTGACTGATATGGTGAAGGTACTGAAGTGGAAGTCAGAAGATGGGTTAACAGAGTGCTAAGAGTGAATAAGGCAAATATTGGTAAAATGTCTGGGTGGATATTGGTAGAAGAGTTAGTACCTGGAAGGGAAAAGATGATGATGATCATAAACTGGTTCTTGATTTCAAGTATAAGGGAGGTGACTTTTTTTATTGCCGAGGGCTTAGTTATATGGTGAACAATTTATCCTTAACATTAAAAGCATTACACTACATTAAAATTTTATGAAAAGCAAAAGTAAGTGTGTAGAAAGTTGCCACTGGAGCATATGCTCTATTTGATTTTTTTCCTTTCTTTTTTTTTTTTTTTTTTTTTTTTACCTCTTTCTGATGATTAATTCTGAAGTTAACAGGTACACAGGTACTGAGCCGATACTTTATTAGTGAATTAATGATATTTAAACAATATAATTTGATATAACTTTAATTAAATAGAATGGTACCTTAAAAATTGTTATTATCACAGCAAAATGTTGACTTATTTTTACCTGAGTTGTATTGTGAGGAGATTGAAAGGGCGATAAGAGGCCTTTTCATGGGCTAGTTTTTCCAGGTATTCATGACAGGAAGATTGGCCACGCACAAAATTGGTGACAAGATTACCTCTTCCCAAAAGGTGAGCAGGATACTCTCCTATACCAGTCATAACATTCAACAGCACAGCTAGCTTGCCTGTCTGGGTTGACAGAGCCAGCCATGTCCCACCTTCTTTGCCAGGTTCCAAATCTTGGCCTGCTTTCAGAAGTTTGTGCATTAAACTGAACGGTTATTACAATTTGGTATATTTTTAACAACAAATGCCACAAAATTAGTATCACTTTATTGCTACCTGTAATATAACCTAAATTTTGTCATTACATCACCAAAATTTGTTTAGAGAGTATCGAGCTAACTTCAGTTCTATTGTAAAACATGTTTAAAGTCATTTTCTTACAACTTTCAAGGGATAAGTGGTAGTATAGAGTGATATTAGATCATAATGTTTGTAAATATTAGCCACATAATGGAAAACATTTTATTTTTGCATAGAAAAAGCTACATTCATTTTCAGATATACTTTAGGTCACAAGAAGCAAAATGAGGTATGACACTTTACAAGTATAAAATTGTACAAAAAAGATATTGAGTTTTGAAAGTTGAATCAACCACATTTTCTAAAAGTCGCAATAACTAGTTAAATAAATGTTGAGCTTTTATTTTTCTAGCTATGAAAGAGTTTGATAGCTCAAAAGATGCATTAAGTTTTGTAGCACATTCTGTGAAAATTTGAGATGGTAGGTAAAAGTTAAAGGTTGTTTTTGGAAGATCTAATGAATTTTTTTTAGATATGTGCAAAAAGCTTTGATTTTAGGTAATAGATTTCAGTTAAATTCAACCGGTTGGGGGGGCGGGGGGGGGGGGGGAGTATGTTTAAATGAAAGTGGAATTATTTTCTGACATAACTGCAGTAGTATTTATGAAAATTTATACAATACTTAGCCTATAATCAGAAAAACAAATTAATTAAGTCTAAAGCTTCTGGTTGCTGAATCGTAAAATCTAAATTTGGGAGGAAAAAGATGAAATTTTCCAAACAATAGGGAGACAATTAAATAATAATTTTAGCGATTGAAGAGGGTCTCTATCTTACAGAAAATTTGATGTAGAATCATTTAAAACACATTTTAACTTTGTAACTATAATATTTTGAAAGATATCGATTTTTTAAGTTTCCCATTTTCCAATCTACTAAGTTAAATAATAATAGACAAGCCTTTTTATATACCAAAAGGTAGATAAACTTTCACAGATCATTTTAGAACTAGTTTCAGCTCGATACCATACATAATTTGTATGTGAGAGATTTTTAAACTCAACACATAAACAATTTTTTATGACCAAACTATCAAAGATAGGAAATTTTTTTATTGGTATTCATTTCGAAATTTAAGCTTCAGACTAAATCTCACCAAAATTTCGATTCAATTGGAAGAAAAATTAATTTTGATAGTTTTGGATATTTCCTAAGATCCGGCAAAGTTATGCAATACTCGGCCTCCTCTATATAAGGAGCTCTGGTGGCAGGAATGGGGACAGTTGTAGACGAGCACTTTAAGGAAAAGTCATGAAGGGCTTATGACTGATTAGGCAATTATTTTGGAAGTGATGGTGATGTAGTAAACTCACTCTCGATGTACTGACTTTGGCAGCTCGGGGATTTTCGGGAGTTCACCGCACTTTGTTTCAGTGATCCAAACCTGCAATCATTTTTTAATTTGGAGAAGAACCAACTGTTGTAGATTGGTCTATGAGGGATGTAAAATGTTTGGAGAATACAGTGTTTTTAAATTTATCTTTGAGTCTACAGTGAACTTTATTTCAACCACATACCTTCTATAGTTGAGGTGAACAGCTAGAGGGTGACCAATTGACAATCTACTCCTTAGGCTAAGCAAATGGTCATAGCTCTATACTAACACTCATAATTAGCCTTGCGTCTGACATACCCTTTACTGTAGAAACTTTACCTGTGCTAGATCACACCTCATATAGCAACTCTTTTGTGCTTAGTATCCTTTGTTTTGCTCTCTTTTCTTATGATCCAGCAATGGGCGTTGTTAAAACAGGAGAATTTTGTGAGCAGCAACTATGGAAGTATTACTTCATGAAATTGTAAAAAACAATAAATATTTATTAACAAACAAAAAAATGGATAATGATGTAACATGAAAGCAGATGTGTAGGGAATTTGGCACCAGAGCATTTGTTCCATCACAATTAATTAAATAAATAACATTAAATTAAATAACAATACTCTTTTGACTACATAGACTTCAGCCTTCACTGTACATATTATCTTGGTTCTCCGGGTGGAGACATGTTGATTTATTAGAACCAAAAATTTCAGCCATCCTGCTGTGGTTTTCATTAGAGAACTGTCACTTATATGTAGCAGCAGGAAGTGTGTGTACGTTAACTTACCATGATGACATCATGGATGTTATTGCATCTAGCATAGGCAGTCTGATGGAGTCGCTCATCATGTATTCTTGTAAACAAGTATGTTCAGATATGGTCAAGTTGTAACCCATTATCAACATTCAAGTTATCTTTTCTGTATTTCTAGAGCTTCTCTTATTTGCTTGGGCCATCATCTGCTCTCTATGACCACAATGCTGGCCTGTTAAATAAAACTGAATGTCTACTGTTGGTTGAATGTTAAACTACAACAGTCTTCCTTATGTTTTTTAAATGCCTCACATGATCATTGAGCCTCTCTTTCTTGGTGCATCCTGTTTCACTAATGTACACTTGGCCACAATGAGAAGAAATTCAGTAGATGCCTGGTATTTTCAAATTCTCCCTCCTATCTTTAATGCTAGTAAGGATGCTGGATATCTTAGCTCTGAACTGACTGTACCGCATGTAAAGCTTACCTGTCCAGTCACACAAAAAGAGTACACTGCAAGGCCTATGTGCAAGTTATAACTCTGATCACTTACTATGGATCCACTGTTCTACACATCCTCCAATTTTGAAGTGATTTCGACCGTGCCTTCTGGCTGTTGCAAGTTTCACAAACAGTAATGTATTTACACTTTACGTCTTCACCGGCAACTCCTCCACCATCTTGTAATAATACAAAACCTTAAAAAAAATTTGCATGCACTTAATAAGCTGACTAATTTTGACATTTATTATCATTATGTACTGGCCTCCCCAAATAGTATGAGTATGCTGTCCAGATAAACCTAACATCATCATCCTTACCACCAAGGAAGGATATAGGCTGGACCTACCAAGATAACCTATGAAAACCCTTTTATGTATAAATCATTTCATATAACATCACATCATTTACTAACAACATAACTTCTGGTAGTAAACCATCAACACAATCATTTGTTGTGGCAAGGCTATTTTAACTTGTGTTTCTTTTGATGATCTGTTTCTGGCCCTAGCTCTTTGTTTCCTACATTTTAAGAATTCCTCTACCCAGCAAGTCTCTTTTCCCTCTAACCCCATTTTATTGGCTGACTCTGTCAGATACCTAGGAGAGATTGACTGTTACACTATCAACTTGCACCTATGGTCCATCACAATTAAATTTTGCCTTCAATGCCCATTTCAGAAAAAATAACCTGCTTATAGTTCACTGGTATTCAAATGAACAATACAGCCTAAAAATATAGATATACCACAGAAGTGAGGGAATTGAGTTACAAAATATTGGTCAATCTGTTACATGAATATGGTGGTGTAGTTTGGGACCCACATTTTAGGCATAAAATATAGGAGCTGGCGGATGTGTAAAGGAGAGCAGCTTAATTTGTTTGTGGAAATTACTGCAGGACCCTGCCAGTTACTGATATGATAAAAGAGCTGGATTGGGAGTCACTAGAAGATAGGAAGTGGGTAAAAAGAGTGCTGGCAGTGTGCAAGGTGTTTGTTGGTAATGGGGCTTGGAGGGATATTGGTCAAGAAATTAGGAATAGTGCATGGAAAGGAAAAGCAGACCTTGAGCACAAGCTGGCACTCGATTTCATACATAAGGGAGTGGGAAAATCTTCTTTTGTGGGTAAGAATGTCGGGGATTGGAATAAATTACCAAGTAAAGTGATAAATAATTTACCAAAAGCTATGAAGGAATTTAAAATTAAAATTCGTAGATGGTAAAGTTAGATGGGTGGTGAAATTTAACACTCAAAGTAAATAAGACAATAAATAATTGAAAATGATAAGAAAGAGGCAATTAGATGACTAAATAGTTTTTCACCAGAGCAGGTGCTCCATCCAAATTCAATTCAATATGCTGCTGATTTTCAAAAAAAATTATTTCCTCATGGAAATTTCTGCTGTGTTTGGATATCTAGCTCTTCACCGAGTTACCTACTGCTGAGGTCAAATTATGTTATGTTTACTAGCTTATTTAAGCTTTTTAACCTTTCTACTGTTCTTATATTTACACACAAGTGAGATATCACATATGGTAATATTGCAGCAAAGATTATAAGTTTGACATTAATTCACAGCAGGAGGACACAAAATATCAATGGAAAAAAACGAAATTTTGAAGAATTGGAATATTACTAAACATTTGTACACAGTATTCAACTTTCTCCCTGAATAACTTCTTACATTGGCAGATGGGCAGAAACTGAAAATTTTTTATTGGTTTGAAATGAATTTTTTTGAATACAGTGAGAAGACACTCTTTTAGTATGGTTCAAAAGGCTATGAAATATACAAAGTTTCTGCAAAAGCTACTAATTTATTACAAAAAAGAGGTAATCGTCATTGGAACAAGCATTTGAGAATTTACTTTTTAATTTTTTTTATTATTATTTTTTTTTATTCCATATTCTTCAAATTTTTTATTCCACATATTCAGTTTGTTTTGTATTCCCCCTTTGGATTCATCCCATACTGCCATATCAGCCATAAACACCAATGCCTGTAGATCTCTATTGCTCTCTTTAGATCTTGTAAGATGTTATCCCTCACTGTATGCATAGAAGAGGTGACAAGGCACTTCCTTGTTGTACTCCTTTGGTTGTACTAAACCATTCAGAATGACCATCCCCAACATTGACACAGCTCTTACAGTTATTATACAGCATCTGGATCTTTCTAATGAGGTACTCTGGCATTTTAAGTTTTTGTTAGGCTTTTCTAAGTAGTTGATCTCATTATCGTATGCCTTTTCAAGGACCAAAAGCCAGCTGAATCACCTGCAGATTGCAAATATTCATAATAATGACTGTAAGGGGCTACACCTTAGCTCTGTTTATATCAGTGGTGTGTAAACCAGGAAAATTCACGATTCTCAAGGAATCATCCAAAATTTCTGGGGACAAGATTGGTTCCAAACAACTTGAAAATTTTACACTAGATAGATTGCCGCCAAAACGTTAAAATGAATCCTAGTATAAATTCCTGCATCTGTCCTCATTTAGCTATTATAATGCCTAAGGTTATAGAGCTTCAAAGCTGACAAAGGTTTTGAAATTATTTATTTTCGCTCCTCTTTATTTTGATACCTAATCCACTTTGTAACAATTTTCTAACTGTGTGAAACGATAAAATCTTATATGATGTGTAATTTCGAAAATTGATATCTTTTGAACTCATGAACTTACAGCTCTGAAACATGCTTGAAACGATTCTACGTCCCATTTTCTATAAGATACCGGTAGTGATATCCTTTAACTCTCATCAGCTCTTTAAAGGCTTTCCTATTGTTTTAATAAATTGGGAAATTTTCTCTTAAAACCTAATACTTACTATCTGATGACCGGAAGTCAACCATATTCACGAGTTTGTAATTACTTAATTTTTCAAATATCAGCCAAAATAATGCATATATTAAAAAACTGATAGATGTGTTATGATCAGAAAAATTTGTCTTTTCATTTAACCATACTTCCCTCTTTGAAAGTTTAACCTCATGATGTACCCAATTTTCAAAATAATCCTCAATTTTAGTTATATCTCTCAAAATTTTATATGAGGTGTAATAAAAATTCACACTTCTTTTGAGCTATAAATCATTTTCCGAACCGCAGCTTCATGAATTTTAAATGTGTTTATTGTGCAATACTAAAATGTAGTACTTTTTCAAAGTCTCATAACTCTTCAGGAAAAAATTCCTACCTGCAGAGGTATAAATCTCGTTTTGCTATTTAGGATCTCAAATAGCTCTGAAAATGAATGTAACATTTTCTTTTATGAAATAGTCTGAATTCTATTATATCTATATTATGTTCTGGCTTTATATGACTGTTTACATTAATATATCACTTGCATTACTTGAGAAAACTACTTTGAGCATGATCTGTAATGTTATAGGGTTGAACTAGATGATAAACAAATTTTTTCATGAAATTACAAAATTTAGATTATCTTACAATACCCTTTTGTTATATATATTAAATTTTCCCCCGTCGGTGATGTATATATTAATATATATCATCTTAGTCTTAAAATATCGATACTTCACTTCCTAAAATTTCATACCCACTACCTCCTCCCCACCCTGTCTTCTGATGCTCAACCAGTCATGTGTTAAATTTCGGCATGTGCACACCTTCCAAACCATATGACCAAGTCACTAGCAGATGAATAAGGTGTAAAATCAAAATATCGTACATGTTTTTGTTTATCACTTATGTCTTTCACTTGTCACAGCCTTCAACTTTAGCGAGTGATGTGTCATTTCCCATTCTTTGTTAAGAATATAGAAATAAGTTATATTACAGAGGATATCAACATATATTACAATTATATAGGTTTCTTCAGGTGTGAATACAGTTACATTCAAAAACTTTTTTACAATATATTGATTAAGATTTTTTAATGCCATACCAAAAGAATAATCTTGTGTTTCAATTAATACGTTAAGAATGTAATTAAAAATCACTTATAAATAATTGTAAACATAAAATTAAAGAATTTAATGAAATAGTAGCTAATTTGTTGTAAATCTGGAATATTTATGATTCATTAAGTATTGATTTTTACTGACTTTGTAATGCTACAGATGTTCCTCTGTAGTTTCTACAGTAAAACTGTCAACACAAGTCTCAAGGAATGACTTTGTAAAAAGATTTAATTGATATTGGTGAGCATGAATTTAATTTAGGATCTTTAACAAGACCTAGAACTTGGAAGTTATGTGAAGCCAGGGCCAGCATTAGATTTTCTCAAGTCCCAGGTAAACATTCTTAGCTTCCCCTCTTCCCCCCTCCTGACAAAATTTTTTACTTGAAACTTTGATTTTTTGTGTACATCAGGAAATTTTAATGCTAAAAATGTATAAAATATAGTTACAGATTTTGAATCTAGGCCTTGATTTCTATTTAGCTAGGCACCCTGGCCAGCAGACTCTTGGCTGGGGTACTTTCATCCTACTTATCCCATACTCCCTAACGCCAGCCCTGTGTGGAGCTATCAGAGTTTAACTAGATGCTGTACCCTCTCACAATGGTTCATTGTTGAAAAAAAAAAAAAAAAAAAACAGGACATTTTCTGGATGCAGCTGGTCTATTAATTTTAATGTCCTTTATGTATAGCACTACTGGCCTGTTACAGTTGAAGGAGGCATTTTTTCAATGTATCAAGGTAAACAGGCCTTTCAATGCTCTCTTTGGCTATTATTTTCAACAGCTGTCAACAAAACCTTTTAGCCAAAATGTGTTTTTCAAGAATTTTGTTTCTAAGCCCATCAGGTGAATTTCAATCTAGTACTGAAAGAATGGTGAAAAGCCATGCAATTCAAAAGTAATTATGTAGATACATTAGAACCAGAACACATGCTGCATTTAATTAATGAGATAAGATATTTTTACTTCATTAAGCCATGTTTAATAGTGCAGAAACAGTTTTCTGTTGTAAACTGCTATGTCAAGTAAAGTTAAGATAACTAACACTGCATATATAAAAAGAAATAGTTACATATTATGACTCTATTATGAGAATATTTCCCCTTTGCTGATGAAACTTACCTCCGAGAATGGAGTTATCCTCATCCCAATAGTGGGCTGGAAGGGAGGGTCGTTTATAGTACTCATCTCGGTTGGCGGCAAGTATCAATCGAAAATGGCCAGGTTTTGGACGGGATTGAGTGTACAGGAACAAAATACACATTTTACCTGTACAATGATTCTCTTTGTAGCTTTTTACAGATTTTAGAATATACAACAGAATAAAAATACTTAAGTTATAATGAACTAAATTTACATGTATGTATTTACTGGTGCCACATGTATATCATAATATGCTAGGGATTCAAACAAAACAAAAGATGTTGGATGGCACATTTGGATATGATATCATAATATATTAAACAGTATTATACTCTGAAACCTAACTAATTATATGCTTTAGAACTAAGTGAAATAATTTTAAATTTACACTGAAGAGTCAAAGAAACTGGTACACCTGCCTAATATCATGTAGAGCACCAGCGAGCACGCAGAAGTGCCACAACATGATGTGGTATGGATTCAAATAATATCTGAAGTAGTGCTGGAGGGAATTGACACCATGCATCCTGCAGGGCTGTCCATAAATCTGTAAGAGTATGAGGGAGTGAAAATCTCTTCTAAATGGCAGGTTGCAAGGCATCCCAGATATGCTCAATAATGTTCATGTCTGGGGAGTTTGGTGGCCAGCGGAGGTGTTTAAACCCAGAAGAGTGTTCCTGGAGCCACTCTGTATCAATTCTGGATGTATGGGGTGTCACATTGTCCTGCTGGAATTGCCCAAGTTTGTCAGAATGCACAATGCGCATGAATACAATTGGAAACTAGATTCGTCAGAGTAGTTAACATGTTTTCAATCATCAACAGTCCAATGTCAGCGTTGATGGGCCCAGATGAGGTGTGAAGCTTCGTGCCAAGCACTCAGCAAGGGTACTCAAATGGGCCTTTGGTCCTGAAAGCCATATCGATGATGTTTCGTTGAATGGTTCACAAGCTGACACTTGTTGATGGCCCAGCATTGAAATCTGCAGCAATTTGCGGAAGTGTTGCACTTCTGTCATGTTGAACGATTCTCTTCAGTCGTCATTGGTACTATTCTTGCAGTATCTTTTTCCAGCCGCAGCGATGTCAGAGTTTGATATTTTACTGGATTCCTGATATTCACGGTGCACTCGTGAAATGGTTGTACAGGAAAATCCCCACCTCATCGCTACCTTGGAGATGCTGTATCCCATCTCTCATGCGCCGACTATAACACCATGTTCAAACTCACTTAAATTGTGATAACCTGTAATTGTAGCAGCAGTAACCGATCTAACGGCTGTGCCAGACACCTGTTGTCTTATAAAGGCGTTGCCGACCACAGCGCCGTACTCTCAGTGTTAACATATCTCTGTGTTTGCATACGCATCCCTATACCAGTTTCTTTGGCTCTTCAGTGTAAAATAAATTGCTTGTGTGGTATAGATATATTAAATGATCCATTTAAAAAAAATCATAATTCACTCTGGTTTTCCAAAACTCTGGACAAGAACAGTAAAGGGTCTCTCCATCTATGTTTTCACATACTTTTACCTCCCTGAGAATGAAGAATCTACCTCAATACTTGAATTTTTTGGCATATTTTTATATTTTAAGGTGGTCTTGCTTTTCACGATAAGAAGTACAATATTCTTCCTTAACATCATCATAATTTGACATTTCCTCTTTTGCAGGTGTTCAGGCACATCTTCTTTCATTTATTATGTTCTCCTCAGAAATCTTCCTCCACAAGTTGTCTTCAATCAACTCTTTTACCCTCTAGGAGGGTTTAAATGATATTTAGAGCACGTCACTAAGGGACAGAATGTGTTGGACATCTTCCTAATAATCATCATCATTATCATAGGGGACCATCTTCAGTTTCCTGGGTGTGGTTTATGAACCTTTCTGTGTTTCCATATTGGTGGTAATAGATGATTTGTCTTACACTGTCTAGAAAAGTTTCCCTGTCCTAATAAAACCTGATAATAATTTTTTGAAGTTTCAGTTTACAGAAGGAATAGGTGATTATGAACCAGTAAATCAAAATTGAAGGAAGTTATAAGTACACTTATAAAAATGTACAGTACATATTTAAGAATTGAATTTCAGGAAAAGGTTCAGAATGTGGAAAGAGAATACAGGTACATGCAGCAAGGCAACTGATTAGTTATATATCGCAGATGCTTGTTAACTGAAATACTGTGAGATAAGTTAGATTAGCTTTGTGTTTTAGTTATTTACCATTCTTTCAGGAAGGGATATCAGATTGGGTTAAGCTCAGGTGGGCAGTAAGACAAAGAGGTCCCCCCGAAAATGACATTTGGTAACCTTTCCTAAAAAGAAATGTAATAATAATAATCATGCAAACAAATTCATAGGATAAATTCATAGGGGTAAAAAATAAATATAAAATTTTGTATCATACAATTTAATCAATGATTTGTTTCAACTGTGTACAAAATTTCATTATTACTTGTGCAATGCTCACTGCATTTTTAGAAATGAAATGATTCAACAATGTTTCCAAATCACATTCTCAGTAGCTCTCAAATCCCAGGTGGGTAAAATACCTAACCGGATTTTCCCGAGTGGGAGCTACTGCCCACCATATCCATATTACATGCTGGCCCTACTTTCAGGAATTATTTACATTGTTTCTGGTTTAATTAGGCTTTGGGGAAAATTTGAAGCCATTTTGAGGTAGTATCATCACTTGGGGTGAATCATGTTGAATAATATGGAGAAGAAGTCAACAATACATCAGAAATGATGCAATTGAAAAGTTAAAATTTGAAATGGATCGCTGAGGGCTGAATATCAGAGGTTAGGTTAGGCTAGATTTGGAAATTTTAGTTGGATTTGGTGATGTAAGAAGCCAGGAATTGTACAACAGGATAGTGTACTTGTCCTTGTAGTATGGTTATGAGCTTAACCAGCAGTGCATATACAGTATATATATATATATAGAACCAGGAAAGGAAATTACATTCATTACCATATGGTGATACCAGTTTGAGTGACAAAGTTCAGCCAGTACAGGGTTAAAGATGCATTAGGGACTTTAAAATTAGTGCCACAATATACAGAAGATGGTTTCTGTCAGTTTAACAAGCAGAAGTTTTGAAACTTGTCAATGATGTTTACTAATTACCACAACTGGTTGCTTTGTCTTTCTTGGCCAGATTTTAATGAAAAGTGACTGTTGTGAGGTGTGATTGTAGAAAATGATAATATAAGTTGCTCAGTAGACAATAACCTGATTCAGAATATAGTCACAACAGTCATTCAGCAGCTGCAACCTTTCTTTCATGGGAATCTTCACGTTTGAAATGTTAGCAATATGACATAGGGAGTCAAGTTTGTAAATTGCATCTTACAGCAAAACAAATGCATCTAATCTAACAGCAAAAATAACAATCCTTTCAAGCCTCTTGCTTATATTCATGCATAAGAAAAGACTCGGGGATTTGGGACAGTTTACGTAATTACTAGAAAGCCAATAATATTATCAACTGCTGATTACTGTTTCATTACTTAAAATCCCATTAAATTTTCATTTTTAACTGCAAGAACACAACATACCATGTTAGATACTTTCCTGATACTCCTATTATTTGCAGTATCTGTAAACAGTTTATTTAAAAAAGGATGGTGATTGAGAATAATTTTGTTACCGTCCCCTTCAACATCCCCAAAACAAAAACAACATTTTTTTAGTCATCTTTAGTTACCAAATCCCACGAAGAAAATTCTTTTACAGGAAAAAATTGGTTCTAAAGCATAAACTCTTACAGTCTTGATTTAAAGCTGTGAAGTTTTTGTAGATAACATATTTTTCCTGTGGTAGGTCACTGAGCAAAGAAGCTCCAGTGAATGTTATCCATTTCTGTACAATTGGCAATGATTTATGTGGATATTATATTTATTATTAATACTGTGGTAATGTATGCCAGCAATGATACTGAAATGTTCAGGATTTTTCACTACAAAAGAGAATAAAAAGGGAGTTTGATTCTACACAATGCCCATGTGCTTGTTCCGCAAGCAATTCTTAGAGCATGTTTTTATGACTTATATATCTTGTCTGCTTGGGGAGAACATCCCAGAGAGAAATGAAAATATGCAAAAGATTTGTTTTGCTATATGTTGCTTCTAGTTCAACTTGTTATTTATATATACACCCAGAAAATTAGTGAAAATGCATTCTTGATTGTTTTTCTATAAGACATCACATTATAGCTGTCATTTGCTTGCGTCTTTTTTTTTAATTTTAATTTATTTGTTCTGAATGACCTGTTAATTTTTTATTTGCCATGTTTTCAAGATTTTGCACTGATATGCTAGTATCATCTGCAAAAGGTAACATATTTCCACTATCACGTGATATGTGCAGATTATTGATATATATTTGGAACAGCAGAGCACCAAGAATCGACCTCAGGGGCATATCATATTTAACTATTTCTCATTCTGAATTTATAACCTTTCCTGCATTTACAGCCTTCAGGGATGCACATTACTTTTTGTTTTCAAGATAGAATTAAAGTGTGTCATAATTACTTGTCCAAAAAGAAAGCACATTAAAACAGCTGACTCAAAAGTGACATACTCATTATACAATAATAATAATAATAATTATTATTATTATTGTATGCCAAGTATAACAAAAGACATTTACAATCAAATAACTATATCTATAGATTCAAGCCATCTTCTGGCAGCTGGTCCAGCTTGATGCAGTGTGAGAAGGCCTCCACATAATCTTCTTGCTGGACAGTCCATCACAATGTGGTCAGCAGTTTGTATACCACCACAGTCACACAATGCATCTTCACAAAGATGCCATTTATGCAATGTTGCATTGTACACTCCGTGACCTGTGTGAAATCTGTTCAATCAATACCAAACGTGCCTAGGCAAGTCAAACCCTGGAACACAGGTTGTCGGATCTTTTATAAGCTCGCAGTTGTGTGGGCTGTAGGTTTCCCACTCCTTTCACCACTCTTCATACAAGTTAAAGAAGTTAAAGTTGTTATGTCTGAGACTGGCTGCTTCCATGTAGGTCTCCTCGATTTTAAATGTGTGCGAGGAAGGTGATGAAGGTCATCATGCAGAAGAATCATGTTGTTTTCCTCGACTCCTTCCAATTCTCTAAGCAATATCGATTTTCTCCTCAGACGTGGTGGAGGAATGTTGGAAAGTACAGGCAGCCAGGATACTGCGGTAGACCTAATGACACTACTCATTGTTTTCATGGCAGTGTTAAGCTGGGCATCAACTTTGGCAGTATGAGCACTACCAAGCCATGAAGAGCTAACAGTATTCTGCTGGGGAGAATGCCAAACCAATTACTGCTCCTCGAAGAACTTAAGCACCTGCACCCCATGACGTACCAGCCACTTTCTTTACAAGGTTCACACGGGTCTTCACTTTCTCTGCAGTGTTAGATAAATGCTGATTAAAAGTGAGGGCTTGATCCAGGGCCAGATTTAAACAATTTTTTAGTGTAGGTTGTTCATTTTGTGCCGCCCTTTTCTTCTTCATACTTATACTAATCACTAATTTGTATTACCTTTATTAGGTAGCAATCGATTATATGTATACGTGAGTGGATATAGATTAAGAGTGACTTCATTACTTGAAAGTATTCAGATTTAGTCATAAAATAGAAACAAGAAAAGTGAATGTTTATTATGAAACAAGAATACAAACAAGAAAATAAAAAATGTAATACATAATTATAGTTTTCTACAGAATTTTTGATTGGCGAACATAGAGGAACAACTATTTCACTGACAGTTTTTCACACAACAAACACACTTTTTATTGGCAAAGAACAGAAAACACGTTAAGATGTACGCTTGGTGTGGTCTTTGTGTTCTACTCTTCCAAGGGGTCTGAAGGTTGGTCTTATTCTGATGTAGGTGAGCTGGTTTAAAAGGTGGAAACAACAATACTCTGTCTTTGTCAGGTTTGGTTTTAGTCTCCACTTAGAGAAAAATGCGTAGAGCTGGTTAAGACTCTCAGAGAGTATATCTTCACAAATCTGGAAGTTTCTATCCTGGAAAGTAATTGCCAGATCATCAGCATTTCCTGAAATTTGGTTGAGGTATGTCAATAAGAAAAGAAAGGGAAATTAACCCACCACATACCAAAGTGGACAGATGCGATGAGAGAACACTAACGTTACCTAATGAGTCATTAGGTAACGTTCGTTGTGCACATCTGTTCCGAGCCTAATGGCCCGTTTTTCTATTTGTGAGCAAGGCAGATGCCGAAATATTGTGTTGTTGTTTGTCAGCATTAGTGTTCTCTCATCGCATCCGTCCACTTTGGTATGTGGTGGGTTAATTTCCCTTTCTTTTCTTATTTATATCGCCTAGAAGCCACTTCCATTTTCCTTAGTTGCATCGTTGAGGTATGTCAGTAATATATAAATTAAAAAGCACAGGTGCCAGCACCAAACCCTGAGGCAGTCCATTGTTGGGAACACGCCAGCGACTCTTTTGGGCCCTGCAGTGGACCTGGATTTTGCAATTACTCAGCATGTTGTTCAAGAGTTCAGCTATTTTTTTGCACTGTACAGCATTTAGGAATTTGAGAAATAGACCCTCGTGCCAGACAGTGTCATAGGCTGCTGATAGGCTGACAAACACAGCTCCAGTTTTAAGTTTCTTTTGAAATCCAGTCTCAATGTGTGTCACGAGAGTCAGAACCTGCTCGGCATAGCTACGCTTTGGCCTGAACCCAGCCTGCTCTTGGGGAATGACTTTATTAATGGCATTGTGAATCCAAGCCAGCACCATTCTTTCAAGCAGCTTATATGCTGTGCTGAGGAGAGAAATTGGTCTATAGTGTTCTGGTGCAGTTCCTTCTTTACCAGGTTTTACAATGGCTATCAGCTTAGCTTTTTTAAAGGCAGGAGACAACTTGGACATCTGTAATATTTCATTGAAAAGTACAAGCAACCATTTTCTTGCGATAGGGCCTGTGTTAACAAGGAATTCTGGGTACAGTATATCATGTCCAGCGGCTTTGCGGAGTCTAGTATACTTCAATGCGGCATCCAATTCAGACAATAATACGGTAGCAAATTGAAAACAATGAAATTTTGCTTTTTAAATAAAGTTTACAAACCAAACAATAACTCTTTAAAAATCTCAGTATTCTTAGAATGATTACTCATTCAATATATATCCTTTCATATGCTTTGTCTTAGAAGAATTTAACTTGCTTACATTGAATTTCTAATTATGGTACAAAAAATACATTTCACATTATCATAAATAAGAGTAGTAAATTATTCTGAAACACTGCTGTTTGAAAAACTTCCCAAATGTATAAAACAGTCTGTCTATTATAAAGTGTATTTAACGAAAAACTGAAAGATTATCTTTTTGGCACCTACTTCTTCTATATCCAACAATTGATACAAAAGAATCAACTGTACTTGATGTGACTTAAAAAAAAAAAGTGTTGTAAATTTTATATTTACTTTTTTGTTGTAACATATAACAATTTTTTTCCCTGTATATAACATGGAAAGAGGAGTAAGAGAAGGAAGTGTATTGCCACCCGTCCTATTTAATGTGGTATTAGATGCAGTAATCACAGAAGTCCAGAGATATTACAGAGCTGAAGGTGACAGCATATGCTGATGATATCATAAAATGGGAGGAGACAGAGCAGGATCTGGAAAGAGAATTACGTAAATGGTGGACTGCAACGGGTAAACCTGGCCTGAAGATTAGTGTGGAAAAGACCAAAATAATGAAGATAACAAGAAACACTGGCCCTTTGAAGGATGTGTTACTCGATGGCAAGAAATTGGAATGGGTAGAATCGTATGAGTATGTGGGAAGCAAGGAAACTATCAATGGAAGGAAGAAATAGGCCAGAGATTAAGGAAGAGTGGACAGTGTATCATCAGATAAAATATGTAATCTGGAGGTGGAACATAGGGAAGGATACCAAAATTCTGCTCTATAAAGTATATTACCAGCCCATACTGACTTATGGTTGTGAAACATGGACTTGGACAAAGAGAGATATTAGCAGATTGCAGATATGAGGTTTCTGAGAGGGATAGAGAATGTCATGGGGAAAGATAAAATCAGAAATGAAAACATCAGGGAGAGACTACAAGTGGAAGCATTAGAAGAGATGTTAATAAGGAAAAAACTGTAGCAGTTGGATCACCTTATGAGGATGGAGGAAGGGAGGAGGGTGAAAGTAGCACTGCTGAACAGCGAGAAGTGAAGCAGATCAATTGGAAGACCTCGGGCAAGATGGTTGGACCAAGTGAAGAAAGATGCAGAAGCTAAGGAAGTCGTTAGGAGAAAAGTGATGGAGTAAAAATCTTGGAATGACTACCAGATATGGAAGAGGATGTGCAGGATGACCTGCAAAAGCAGAAACATTTAATGATGATGACATAATGTGTTCCACATTACAGAGGTCCTTTCTCAGAGGGATATGCGTAACAAGAGCAATAAGTAAGTTAAATAAGGGAGAAATGTGTCATACTGAAGATACTCCATGTACAAAAATGATAGTTTTTAATAGAATATTCGTCAGTATAAATGTATCTCTTTCACCTTTCAGTTCATAGCAACTTATTCCAGAAAGTGTTTTAGTTAGTAAAATAGTTGATCCAATTCCTTGTACAGTATTTTTGAATGAGAATTAAAACATATATGTATGTCCATGTTTGTAGATTGAAAATGCTTATATAATGGACACTGATTTTTTTTGTTGAGATTATGTATGATAATTATTGTTTAAATATATTTTTGCATCAAATCCAATGAAGTACTTACGTCAGAAACACCATATTCATAAAGCCAATAACTGAGTTGAAAGAATGATTACAAGTAAGAAGCTCTCCACTAGCTAATAAAATTCTTTATATTTTTACTATCATCAAATTAATTTAAAACATTTTTCTACTTTGCACTACTATAAAGGCATTAAAAATTTAGTGGCAAATGACAGTAATACTTTTCTGGTGGATTTTATTTCTGTAATAGTGCTTCGTAACGATATAATAAGATGATATGAAAGATATTATACACCTTTTTGCGGAGATAGATGAATTAAAAAAAATAAGGGCCTGTCCGGGATTTGAACCCGGGACCTCTCGCACCCGAAGCGAGAATCATACCCCTAGACCAACAGGCCGACACATAATACGTGAAAAGATACAATATTTATCACTGCTGGTATTCCTATTCATACATTAATTTTAAGTTCTGTTTTAATGTATAGTAGTATCTAATTTATATGTTCTGGAACGTAAATTTAACTCACACAGTATGTACAAATAGGTATGAGGACCTTCCTGTTTCCCCGCGAATCACACTACTTGTCACATTCATAGACAAGGCCAGATGAAAAGTAAACGTATTCTATTATACAATACTGTACTATCTTATCATTGTCTAGTGTAGATAAGTTTCAAGATTTGTTATTGAAACCCGAAAAATGTCCGGTACAGAACATTTTGAAAGTCTGGAACAGTGTCTGAATAAGAATTTACCTCCTGATGAGCTTGAGGATGTGAAGAGAATACTTTACGGCAAAGCAGTAAAGTAAGTTCGGACTTCTGGAAAAGTAACTAAGTACATTCCGAACTGGCGGTTATTCCCTCTTTAGCGTCAACATTATGTCACTGAATACGTAGGTGTATGCTATCCAGAATACGACGCACTTTAACGAAAATCTGTATAATGCTCTTAAATAAGCTAATGAAACAGAACCTAAACTGGTTTATTTTTTCGGTCGATTTAGCATCAAAAAACTAACTTTGCTGTTTAATGGAAACTGCTATTTATACTTTATGCTACAAGTATCCAGAAACCAGTCACCTATCTGAAAATCTACTGAACGGTATAACTAACCCACAATCAGATCCATCTTATTCATATAGCTATGGCGACTGCTTGACACTTTTTCATTGTATTTCTTGCACTGCTGGCAATTCCCCCAAATACCTACTTTTGCATTATATGGATTTGTGTAACTTGATCTGAATATTCCTCGATAATTTTTCCCAGCCTCTTAATTTCTTAATTTACAAAAGTGAATTTTTTAGTCCCTTCCACCTAAAACCAATGGTAAAGGCAAGTTCTACCCTGCCACCTACACTCCTAAATCCCAGTATCCATCTGATCCTGATTGTGCTCTATGCACTCTCAGAAGCTCATGCCCAGCTTTCTGTCTTTCAATAACTTCACACCTTGCTCCTTCATGTCTGTCATAGACTGTATTCTGTGATAATTTTTACATACAAATCTTGCACCCCTCATTTACACCCCCACCCTTTCTGCTGCTGTATTTTATTTCTATAATGATGGTCCCCTACTGCCCCCCAGTTTTAATATCACAGTTTCCTCACATTCTCTGAACTTCTGTTGAACCAAACTAGGCAGCTGCCTACGCCCCTACCCTCTGGGTTACACTGACCAAGTGATGAAATTGTACTTGCCTACTGAGGTCACGAATGTAATGTCAGTTTTTCTGAACAAAAAAGAAAATAATGGGGCATTTAACTTTCAGACAGTTCAAATGATTATCGCAGAATGCAATGAGTAACTGATGTGATAAAAGAGCTGGAATGGGATTCATTGCAAGACAGGAGAAGGGTGAAGAGGATCATGAGAGTGTACAAGGCGTATACTGGTGATGAAGCATGGAAAGATATTGGTGTAGGTATGAAAAGTAGTGCATGGAAGGGAAAAGATGACAATGATCACAAGCTGGATTTTAGGCAAAAGGGTGTGGGAAGATTTTCTTTTTTAGGTATGGGTGTCAGGGATTGGAATAAGTCACCTTGGGAAATGATGAATAATTTACCAAAAACATTGAAAGAATTTAAAGTTAAAATTTGTAGAGGGCAAATGTAGGTGGGTGCAGGAAAGGGGAAAGATGGGTGTGTAGGGAAATTGCCACCAGAGACGTGCTCCATTGCAATTAAATTAAATGATCATGCTGTATTTGTGCTCTTTGCTTTTGTTTGTTTTGCATCACACCTGGAAGGAAAAAGTTGACAATGGCCACAAGATGTGAGATTCTCTTTTGTTGGTAAGGGAATGAGTGACTGGAATAAAATACCAATGGAAGTGATGAAAAATTTATAAAAAGCCCTTAAAATTAAAATTCATAAAGTCCAAAGGAGGGAGTTGGTGAAATGGCTCTCAAAGGATAGAAGATAAAAAACAAGAATTGGTAATGCTCTATCATAATTAATTAAGTGAAACCATCATTGCGTAAACTAAGTTTTTATACAATAATCCCATAAGATACAATATTTCAGTGATATGATATAGAGCTGGAATGAGATTCCTTGGAAGACAGGAAGAGGGAGAAGAGAATCATGTGAGTGTACAAGGTATATTGATGATGAGGCATGGAAAGAAATTGGTAGAAGAATTAGGAGAGGTGCATGGAAGGAAAAAAATGACCATGACCATAAATTGGTACTCGATTTCAGACATAAGGGTGTGGGAAGATTTTCTTATGTTGGTAATGGGGAGAGGGATTGGAAGAAATTACCAAGAAGAATAATGAATAATTTACCAAAAATGCTAAAAGAATTTAAAGTTAATTAGTACAGGGGAAAGGTAGGTGGGAAAAGGAAAGGGGGAAATGGGTGAGTAGGGAAATTGTTACCAGAGGAGGTGCTCCATCGCAGTTAAATTTCAAGAATGAATATAAAGTGGCAGTATGAGGGGCCTGACACTGTTAACTGCCTAGAGGCACTGAGTATCACATCTGAACTGGCTCATCATCCTGTCCAATAGATGCAGGACTTTTAAACCTCTCCCACTGTTTACTGTCAGATGGTCAGGCCCGCCGCTAGCTGTTAGAGCACCCGCGTACAATCCCGATTATGCTGCCCCCTGTCTAACTGCAGCCAGTGGTGGATCTAGGAAATTTCCGAACTGGGTCAAAAAACTGTGAGATTGCCGCCCCCTTCGAACATTATTTGCTGCCCCCTTCGAACATTATTTGCCGCCCCCATTGTTGCCATCCCGAGTGTCGCCGACCGCCAAAAGCAGCTGTTGAGCTAAAAAAAAAAAGGTCGCCTGCTACATAATACGCTGCAAATTTCTTCGCGGCGACAATGGAGTGGCAACTATCGCGGGGCGGCAACTGTCGATCACTCGTTTTGCCGCCCCCCTTGATGTGCCGCCCGCGTATATTTGGTAGTATAAAATATTTACACCTTTGATAAGCAATTCCTTCTCCAACTTATAATTATACAAAACCTATATTATTCTATCAGTGTATTTAATAAGTTACTCTTTTTGACAATTCCATATTAACCTGCTCAGCTAGATATTCTGTCATGACCACAACCAATATTCATTTTAACCCTTGAAATAATTATCTAAATAACGTTTCTAACACTCAACTTTCTGTCATAACCATACAAACTTCTTGTTTCATCATCTCTAGATTATAGTAGCTATTGAGGTTACTAATTTTTCTTAAATTTTATGTTTTGTATTAATTATCTCTGTGTACTGCTGCCAATCCTCTCCATGGTATTGGTGCTTCCCTTCATCATACTGGAACTTTCCATTAAATATCTATGCAGTTCTGTAACTATACATAAATTCAGTTCTGTTCACTGTATGATTAAATTACCCTATAGTCATAAGGACTGCTTTGTTACGATCACTTATTCGCTCTAATTGCCAGTGTTACTGTGCACACGAAAGTGCCACCACACTGGATCAAGGAGGTACTATGGGCCTAGGTTCAAATCTCAGTTTCATTGTGCTGGCCATCCTGATTTTGGTTTTTAAGATGGTCCCTAATTTCTAACTTACGAACTACATTTTTAATGAATAAAAATACACTTGTCACACCAAACAAAAGGTACATTTTATAGAAAGAATTTAATTTAGTAACAATAGAGCACACCCTCCAGTGCTAATTTCCCTAAACACCCATCTACCCCATTTTCTTTTCCCACCTACTTTTGCCCTCTAGTATTTATACATTTAAATTCTTTAAATGATTTTGGTAAATTATTCTCCACTGCCCTTGGTAATATATTCCAAACTCCATACCCTTACCTACAAGAGAAAATCTTCATACACCATTATGCCTGAAATTGATGTGCAACCTTCAGCACATGCACATTGTGCCCTACCTGGTGTCTCACTCCTTGCAAGAATAAGGCTAACCCCCAAAATATTGCATTTCATGTGTTCGTCTCATTCCCAGCCGCCTTCGTCTGTGGTAAGTGTTGGGTCATATTTCCCTATTCTTACTTAGTTTTATATATATATATATATGTGTGTGTGAGTGTGTGTGTGTGTGTGTGTGGAAAGGATTTATAACACTCATCAAGTTGAAGGGAGGAGGGCAGCAACGCCAGAAAATAATACACAAATACAATAAAAACACCATATTTCGGGGTTAACCCTTTATTATGTTGAAAGAAAAAAGTGGATGAACTTGCTCAAGCATTGCGGTGAAAACTTTTTTTGTTTTAATGTCTGAGGAAATTGTAGCCAAAACAAAGGTTTAATGATTCCAGGCCGGGGAAAAACTGGTCAAGAAAAATAGGATTCTCGTTGGTTTTGGGTTGTTTGTGTCAGTGTGGTGGACAGTTCTTGACTCTTGATATCTGTTTTTGGACTAATTCTGGAGGATAATTGCAGTTTATGAGTGCCTGGGTCTGGTTGTTGGAGTAAGGATTCTTGATCAGAGCAAATGCGTTTACCTTGGATGGCTACTCTGTATGGGATGGAATGTTTTTGTGCAATATGGATGGCAGGTATCAAAACGAAGATATTGTTGTAGGTTAGTGGGTTTGATGTGGACAAAGGTGTGTAAGTGACCATTCTGTACAGAGATGTCCTCATCCAGAAAAGTGATGTCAGTCTGAGAGTAGGACCTGGTTAAGTTTAGGGAGGAGATGTTATTCAGTGCATTCAAGAAGTCAAGAAGGAGGTTTTACCATGTGTCCAGATCATAAATGTGTCATCTATATACCTGAACAGCATGGTGGGTTGTAGGAGAACCTTTAGAAGAAATCATTCTTCTAGTCAGCCCGTGAAAAGGTTGGCATATGAAGGTGCCATGCGAGTAAATTATAAGGTGTTGACTGGAAGGCTTGCACAAGCTCAGCCACTTATTTCTCTCAACATGATAAACCTATAGTGTCTTTTTGTGTTTGTGTTGCTGCTGCCCTGCTCCCTTCAAGTTTGGTGAGTGTTGTGTGCAGTGGTGGATCCAGGATTTTGGTTTGGGAGGGGCTTGAGTGGATTTTGGGTTGGGGTAGGAGCTTGAGCAGATTTTGGTTTGGGTGGGGGGCTTGAGCAGATTTTGTTTGGGGGTGGGGGGAGCTTGAGTCAGTAAGGGTAGGCTTTATAGTCATGCCGCCCTTTAATGATCAGCAGAGCTAAAAAAATGGTCTCCAAAATTATGATGTTGGTGGTAGACCTAGATCCTTTTAGGGGGGGGGGGCTTTAGTCCTATAGCCCCCCTGAATCCGCAACAGGTTGTGTGTAATTTATCTATCCTTCCCATGTAAATATTGCCTTCCTGCAGTTCTTTTATTCCGTTGTTACCTATATATACGGGGCATGTTTTTTTAAGTAAGTACCGTTTTGAAATTTAAAAAAAGACGTGCAAATATATATCAATAATTTTATTTTTACTTGAAAGCCTGTACCTTACTCTACTTTTCTACATAATTCCCTTCAATATTGAGGCACTTGTCATAACGTAGTACCAGTTTTTGAAAACCCTCCTCATAGAAGTCTGCTGCCTGACTTGTTAAACTTGTTAACCACTGCATCACATCACAACTGTTTTGACTTCGTTATCGTCTTCAAGACGCTGACTACCCAGGTGTTTCTTCAAGTGCAGGAACAGATGGTAGTCACTAGGCGCCAGATCAGGGCTGTACGGAGGATGATCTAGAGCAGTGTTTCACAACGTGGGGCCCACGCCCCACAGGGGGGCAATTTGGTTTTTTTAGGGGGGCAATTTAGAAATTGACTTGATACGACTTTACTGCTTTCTCTTTGGGTTATTTAAACACAATGCCAGATATGGTTACAAAATATAGCAAAAAAGCAAATTCTTAAAAGGATCACACTAAATTGCCATAATAAATGTTTATTATAAATCTTTTGAATTTGAATTATAGTATTTCATTATATGTTTTTTAATTTTACTTACTGTGTTTTATGATAATACTAAAGTGTTTTCTTTCAAAAACCATCCTATATCAGTTTATTTAATAACAAATAATTTTTTTTATTAAAAATTATGTATGGGGGGCAAAAAAATGTTGAAAGTGGGACATAACCAAAAATGGTTGGGAAACACTGATCTAGATTTTCCAACGAAAAGATGTGATGAGATCTTTGGTCTGATTATCCACATGTGGACGGGCATTGTCATGTAGCAAAACGATGCCCTTGCTCAACTTGCCACATCTTTTGTTCTGGATTGAATGGCACAGATTGTTCAATGTCTCACAATAAGCTGCTGCATTGATTGTCTCATTACGAGGCAGAAATTCCACAAGCAATACTCCTTTTCTGTCCCAAAAAACTGTGTACATGATTTTCCGCACAGAAATCATTTGCTTGAACTTCACTTTTTTGGGTGAATCTGAATGCCGCCATTCCATGGACTGTTGCTTTTATTCAGGTGTGACGTAGGCCACCCATGTCTCATCGCCCGTAACGATTTGGCTTAAGTAATCATCATCATCGTTGTGGTACCGCTCAAGGAAAGTCAATGCACTGCCTAAACGCTTGGTTTTGTGCACATCCGTTAACATTTTCGGTACCCAACGTGAGCACAATTTTCAGTAATTCAAGAGCTCGGTCACAATGCCATACAAAACACTACGAGAAACATGAGGAAAGTCATCACACAAGGGGAAAATCGTAAAGCGTCTATTTTCTCTCACCTTATTGTCCACTTTCTGCACCAAACTTTCATTAACGACTGAAGGACGCCCACTCCGTTGTTCATAATGCACATTTTTGTGGCCATCTTTAAATGCTCTCATCCACTTTCTCACCATTCCATCACTCACAATGTTTTGTCCGTAAACTGCACAGATCTCACAATGAATATCGATCAGTTTTAGGCCTTTAGCACAAAGAAATCTTATAACAGCCCGTACTTCACAGTCGGCGGGACTTACGATTATAGGAGGCATCTTAAACACTCAGTGAACAACGTAAACAAGGAAGAATTAGACTGTAATGGCGTCAGTGTGTAGGCAAGAGATGCAGGTACCTAGTGCACATGCTCGGAATGCCGACCGTAGCGCTGCAGCCACGGTGTGACAAAACAGTACTTACTTAAAAAATACGCCTCGTATATATATATATATTAGGAAATTCAACCCAACACTTACTGTAGATCATGGTGGCTGGGATTGATATACACAAAAAAGATCAATACATTGATCACACCAGCACCCACTGAGTGAACCTTAATATTGTGTTACAAGAGTTTATACTTTTTTGTCAATCCCAGCTGCCTTCATCTATGGTAAGTGGTGGATTGAATTCTTTGGTTTTATTGCCTTAAAGCATTTTCCTGCTTATTGTTATTACTATTACAAATTTATATATCAACTTTCACTTGCCACATCACAACCTGTACAGCCTATCAGCTACCCTTAATCCTCAAAAACCAACCATAGTCCAGTCTTTATCAATCAGTTCATTATAGGCCTCAAATCCACCAACTGACTCCTTTGACAAGGTTATGATTTTCTTCGAATCTGCCCAGAAATGAGATCCCACCTCCACAAAATTCTCCCTATCCCTCCCAGGACATGCTTCAAAAGACCTTATCTCAGCTAACTCCTACTTGAAAAACATGGTCTTTCCTGTCCGAATTAGACACCCCCAAGTTTCTTTCACATGCACAGATGGCACTACAAAGCATACAATGGACACCATGCCTCCATCAAGTTCACCATCCTCAACACAAGTGCAACATTTACATCATGAGCCATCCCTCTTGTTAAACCTGCCATGCAATATATCAAATATGACACTGGAACCATTTTTTGGCCTCCTAGAAATATGACCATTAATCATCATGTCGATTAGAATCAATGGCCACAGAAAAATGGTATTCACCCAAAATCCTGACCATTCAGAAGCTGCTTATGCCACCTCAGATGTTGCCAACAATTTTAATTCTTGCTTCACCTTCCATGCAATCTGAGTCCTACAGAACAGTAGTAACCCCTCTGAACTCAGAAGGTGGGAAATGGCTTACCAATACAAACTGTGTTGCATTTAACTTACTTGGCAATATCTGTCTTTAGTTGCAATTCTAAGAGTTGGCTGTTTCTAATTACTGTAATAGTAGATGTAGTTTTCTTCAGCTTGATAGAAATGCATGTTTCATTTAACAATATCATTAACATTCTTTATTTCTCGCCACTTTGTCAAGCAAATATATTAAAATAAAATCATATTCTTTGACAGAAATGCTTTTTGTTCAAATTGTTTATCCATATTTTTTGGCACTAGAAGCACATTTGATAATGGTATTTAATAAAGAAAAAAATCTAAATTGAACTAAATATGAGTTGTCTAAGTAATTAACACACAATCCGGTCAAGAGGAATGGTAGCAAATTTACAAACAGGTATGGTGCAGTTATTAGAAGTATTTAATAGGAAAATATGTGTGTGCAAAAGTAGATGTGAATGTAAATTGCCACCAGGGCATATATTGCATTTAAAATTATAAATTATTAATAAAACTGTTTTTCAGTATGATACAAATTTTTCAGGTCCTTAAAATACCAGAACAAGCAAGAATACTTGCAGATGAATGTGACTTTGAAATCCAAAGTTACAAATTTGAAGCACAAGCAGAACAGTTACGTGAGCCTAGGTAACTTCAATCATTTAAAGTACCTTACAAGTCCATCAGAAGTTTTAAAAGTTGATGGTTTTATGTTGTTTTTATTTTTTCCAGACTTGTCCGCGTTGGATTGATTCAAAATAAGATAGTACTACCAACTGATGCTCCTGTTGCATCACAGAGGGAAGCTCTGCATAATCGCATAGCTACCATTGTTAAAGCAGCTGCTCACTGTGGAGTCAATATCTTGTGTCTACAGGAAGCATGGGGTGTGTTTACAAGAATACTGTTTTTGTGCTTTCCTTCTCACTTCTGGGTAGTTAGTTAACTGGCTCACTCTTGTTTCAGTTGCTCCATTTTTCTTCTGCACCCGTGAGAGACTACCTTGGACTGAATTTGCCGAATCTGCTGAAAAAGGGCCCACTACACAGTTCATTCAGAAAGTATAGCTTATTTGAATACTAAATTATTAAGATATGCAGTCCATAATTGAAGTTAGAATGATAATTTTTTTATATTTAATCAATGTAGCCATGGAAATCAAGGAATTTTATATTCCTGTTATCAGATCAGCCATCTTGGAGAATTACTTCAAGTTTGTGTAAGCTATCTGTTACATTTTGCAACTGCGTAACAAAATTTTGTTCTCAGAACCACGAGTTAGATTGGATAGAATATTAGTACATTTCATTTTCAAAGTTAGTTTTTATGTTTATTCAAGTCAGAAAGCAGATTTACAGTTTTTAAGATAGTATTTTCAATTTCGACATTTTTCGGCATTCGCGTGGAGTGGGAAAAATCATACTTAAAGTATTTATTTTCGGCTAAACGATTAAAGTTAGGATATTTTTCATAATAACTAAAGTTAATATTTATTTAAAGATCTAGCGATTTGTAAAGTTTCAAGGAGACTGAATTATTTTTATTGTCAAGGTCAGATTAGATAATGTGAGGACTTCAGACATGCGTTTTCATATCTGACGAGCTTCCCATCAGCCACCCCTGTGAAAGAGGAAAAGATTTCGTTCCCACGCTTCGCATGAGAACAGTTGCTAGGAATCTTCGAGAAGCGTTATGTGATATGACTTGTGCGTGCAGTTGTTCGCACTCAGTCGTACGGAAGCAGTCGGCGTGATAACATGTAGCTCAGTAGACCAGAAAGTTTTATATCAAGCACTGCTGTGCAAGTTTTATTTTGGGAGGATGCCGCTTGTTTTATTCAAATTAACCATAATGTCGTGTTAAAATAGTATTTCTCCAAGTGAGGTCTCGGGATTGTTGAACAATGGGAGAGTGTGACGAACTTTTACTAGCTTTCTTCAATTAGTGATTTAATTCTTTGAACTATTGGGGTGTGGTCTGGCTTGACCGGTTAATCGAACTTGTAAAACATTACTTTGGAAAAGTCGTATGATTGCCTGTACAGTTTTTGGTTTTGTGAAATTGGAAGAATATAGTTATTTAAATGACATTGAACTATTTATTGAACTTTACCTTTTCATAGATTTTAGGTTAAAATCTGTGTGGCGACCGTATTATTCTATTTAAGCCAAAACTGTTGCATCCAAGGCTACACATGGTCAGAGTTAAGATTCAAGTTTATGCAGAACCCCACTGCAAGCTTCGCCTCTTACAAATGATTTCTTCACCTTTGACCATAAAAGAACCTCTGTGATTGTGAGACAATTAAATGTAAAAGAACTCATCTTGATTTGTAATAATCAGTCACAGATGAATCATGAAGTGAGTTGGATAAACATGCAGACTGAGGTGCTGGTTGGGGAAGCCATTGGTTTTGCCTTCAGGGTTGTCCATCAACTCTGTTGGTAGGTGAACTTTCACTATGCATTCCCTACACCTAAACAGAAAGGAAAACTGGTATTTTTTGGGTTGTAAATTAAAGTTGCAAGGAAGCCCACTTCCAATCATGATGGGGTCAGTACTGTACCTTTTTTAGATTAGAGGCTGCTGCTGATGGAATAAAAATGTGTGTCCAAAGAGATATTGATTGCAGATGCATGATGGGAGAAATCATGACTATTAAAGAAATAGTTGAATCTGACAAAACAATTAAAGACAGGAAGCTGAAGGAAAATGCTATAAGAAGTTGACTGATAAAAAAGTAGTAAAGTTTGGTAATTTAATATAGGTACACAAACTACAAGTAATTATTGGGTGGAATCTTGTTTAAGGAAAGTACTGCTAGATAGCGAAATTTTTTCCTAATGGTTATAGACTGTACTACAAAGATAGAGAAGCAGTTGGTTGAGAGTGTAAGGTATCTATTAGCTTGCCAAAAGCATTTCTACTAGCTATCACCAGTAGTAATATACTCTATAGTTTGATTTTGAAGTTGATTATGTAGGAGACAGAAATTTCAATTAAAGTAGTTTTTCAACTTGAATGGATTTTCTTGCATTCATTTACACGACTAAAGTTCGTCATAAGAATCATTTCAAAGTGGATTTATTATGCCCGGAAAAATTTAGTTTAAGAGACATTTGATTTGTTTACATTTTTAAGCCACGCGGTTTGGAAGACTAAAATCTAAGATTTGAAATAACTTTGAATCGAGTTAAGTTACAGCTGATCTTTTATCACCATCTATAGTCAGCACTGTCTAGCATATTTGGAAAGTAGAAGTAACTAATTAGGCAAAATTTAATTACCATTTTTAATTAAGAGAAAAAATAAAGATTTTAACTAAAAGAGATAAAAATAAGAAATTTATATCAGAAGATAATAAACTGTTTGTCTCTGACCATTCATTCTGATGGATAATGAGTTTGAGTTCAGGCCAATGTAGGAACTTGGACAGTGGAGGCAGGTGAGCTGGCAAAAGAGACAGTTTACTCCCAAAACCTGGACCTCCCTGTTGCTCACCACGCCAGTACTCACAACACCCGCGACCTTAATAACTGCTTCACAGTCAGAGCCATTAGAGTACTTCCAGATACTACCTCCCAATCTGAACTCAGCAGATGGGAATAGGCATATCAACACATCCTGCAGACTAGACATCCTCCAGGCCTTAATTTCCGTTAAAATCTTCCATCCTCACCCTATACACCCATCACTGGCCAGCACAATAGATTCTTACGTTTTTCAAAAATTTTCAATTATATTTTTATTTATTTATATTTATTTTTTATTACTATTATTTTTTCAACCATTTTAATCTGTCTTATACTCACGGTTATATTATCGTTGCTCCCCCCACCACCTCCGACAGTCTATTGCTTTCTATATGTGGCTGAATCGACCGCAAGTCTTGCGCAAGCCCAACCACTACCTCCGTTTACTTGAAGAAGGGATTTTCACCTGAAATATTGTATTTTTATTTATTTTTGTGTTGTTTTGTGTTGCTGCTGCCTCCCCCCTTCAACTTTGGTGAGTGTTGGGTGTATTTTACCTGTCCTTTCCATATAAATATTGCCTCGCAGCATTTCTTTCCTTTCATTGTTACCTATAAAAAAAGCTTGTAGTATTATATATCAGTTCATATTATATTAAATCAAATGAAATGAATTGTTGATATCTCTGGTTATTAAATTGTAAGCTATTATTGCTGAACAGAAATAAGCATGGTAGTTATTAATTTTTATAAAATCTGTTATTATGTACAGAAATTTGATAGACCTTATGTTACTGAATGATGATAAAAGCTATGTAGCTTGTGCCATTGAGATTTCTCTTAAAGATACATCTATCAAACTTGAAATAATTTAATTCAATTGTCACGAGTCAAAAGTCATGGGATTGGGAGATGCAAATATCTAGATGGCAGTAACACCACAAAAGAAATGTATAAATATTCCAAGCTTTGATTTGTACTCTCATGAGTTATGAGAAAGTTTTTCTTAAGTGGTTATAACTGCATGACATGAATTAAAAGATGTTGAAAGTGGATTGGTAGCAGGCACTAGACACATTGGACAGTGCATTCCAAAAATTGTTCATCGTATCTCGTGTCGAGAGTTGGCTGTGAATATGTAATTCCTTGCATTTACACCCTGAACTTTGCAGTTCTCAACCACATCTACTTAAAAACAAACACCAGTGACATCTGCATCGAGGTGACTTACTGACAGACAGGCAACACTACATCAGAAAACAGCAACATTCAATGTTGGCTGAGTGACAGATACCTCCAAATCAGCACTGCAGCAATATTTGGCATTGATGGGATATGGCACCAGAAGACTGAAATGAGTACCTCTGTTAGCAAAATGCCATCAGTTGCAGTGCCTCCCCTGAGCTTGTGAACATATCATTGAACCCTAAGTTACTGGAAAAAGGTTATGTTGTCAGACGAGTCATGATTCCAGTTGGTTGGAGCTAACGATATTGTCGAGTGTGGTACAGATCCCACCAGAACATGGACCCAGATTGTCAGGCAAGCACAGTGAAAGTTGGTAGTGGTTCCATCCTGGTATGGGCTGTGTTTATATGGCATGGATGGGGACCTATGGTTGAACTGAACTGACCATTGGCTGTAAATGGATATGTTCAGCTGCTTAGAGACCATTTCAAGACATTCGTAGCCTTCATATTCCCAAGCAATGATGGATGTTTACAAAATGACAATGTACCATGTCATGGACCACAATTCTTTAATAGGCCTATTGGTTTAAGGAACATTGTGGAAAAATACAGCAAAAATTTGACCTCCTAGATTGCCAAACATGACTCTACTCTGACACATCTGGGACATGACTGAAAGGTCAGTTCATGCAAAATGTGCTGCATCTCAACACTTTCACAATTATGTATGGTTGTAGAGGTAGAATGGCTGAATATTTTCTCAGGGGACTCCTACTGGTTGATTTGTTGAATCAGGTGGCATCACAACCACATCTAGTGAGTTCTGAAAATTATTTAAGAAAGTTACCAAGACCTCAAAGTCAATTTAGTTTTAATGTGGTCAGAACTGAAGATGTGGGGGAAGTAATGGCTAGTATGAAAAACAGTAAGTGCACAGATGTATATGGACTAAGTCCATACCTCTTAAAGATGGGGTCCACATTTGTCCAAGAAGCCTTAACAAATTTTGTTAACACCTGCATTCTGAATAATGAATTTCCAGCTGATCTCAAGATGGTAAAAGTAATTCCAGTATACAAGAAAGGTGACAAATTGGAACTAAATAGCTACAGACCAATTAGTATTGTCCCAGTGATCTCTAAGGTATTAGAAGCTATTATCTATAGGCAAATTATTAATTACTTTGAACAAAATAATCTTTTTAGTGAATCCCAATTCGGCTTTCGTTCTGGATTAGGAACTGTTAGAGCTGTCATTTCATTTATAAGCAACTGCTTGAACAATGTTGATAAAAAGAATCCTGTGGCTGCCAGACTGTATGACTTGTCAAAAGCTTTTGATACTGTATCTCATAGTGTACTGCTGGATAAGCTGAGGTATTACGGTTTTCAAGAAAATGCCTTACTGTTGATTCAATCGTACTTGAGTGGCAGATATCAGAAAGTTGTGTTGAATAATTGTGAATCAGATTTCTTACCAGTGAATCATGGGGTCCCTCAGGGTTCAATTCTAGGCCCTTTACTTTTTATTATATACGTGAATGATCTACCTAAAAATATCTTGGATCCATGTGCTGATAGCTATCTCTTTGCTGATGATCTGAATGTAAGTTTTAGTGACAATTCATATGAAAATATGAAGTCAGCAATAAAAAATGTTTCTGGAATTGTTGAGGACTGGTGCACTGCTAATCTGCTGTGTCTAAATAGAGATAAAATACAGAATATAGAAATAAGTTATTTTAAAGATGATATCAACCATATGAATTGTGTTAATTATGTTAAGTTTCTTGGTTTCTCTATAGATTCCTGTTTAAGTTGGAATAAGCATATACAAGCAACAGCTTCTAAATTGTGCCAAGGGATCTATATGCTAAGAAGACTGAGGTCTAGGGTGAGCAAAGATGTATTGAGAATGGTCTATTATGCTCAAATTCATAGTCATTTATCATATGGGGCAATACTGTGGGCACATCAGTCCTCTGCTCTAAGGTTATTCAGACTTCAGAAAAAAGCAGTGAGAATTATTGGCAACCTTCCTTCTCACAGTCACTGTAAAAATATTTTTGTTCATTTTGGTATAATGACTCTACCAGCTATATTTACCTTTCAGTGCTTAATGTATATTAAGGAGAACTATGACAAATATGAACTGTTAGGTGTGAATCATACTTACAGTACTAGAAATAGAAATAATATAGGTTTCTTCAGGTGTGGGTATAGTTCCACTCAAAAAACTTTCTACTATGTATCCATCAAGCTTTTTAATGCCATACCAATGAAAATAAGATTACTTCCGAATAAAATGTTTAGGAATGTAATAAAAAAATTACTTGTTAATAATTGTTTATATAAAATTGAAGATTTTTATGAGGTAGCAGCTAACATGAGATAAATTTGGAATATTTATAATGCATTGATGTATCAATTTTTACTGTCTTTGTAATGCTACAGATGTTCTCTGTAGTTTATACAATAAATATACAATATACAATATACAATGCCATATCTTGTAGCTGCACTTTTCCAAGCAAAAGGGGGCCCCACACAATATTAAGAAGTACACCTGACTTTTAAAACTTAGGTACCTTCATATCTATTTTACCACTCCTTGTTTTTTATTCTTTGCATGCAATTTCCACACCCACTTATTTTTGCCCATAACAAATTTTTAATTCCTTTAGTATTCAGTGTTTTTGGTAAATTATCAAGAAAAGTGATGAATAGCTTACCCTTGATAATTGATTAAAAATGCTGAAAGAATTTAAAAATAAAATTTGTCGAGGGCAAAAGTAGGCAGATGAAAGGACGAAAAATGGTGTGTGAGGAAATTGCCACAGAAACTTGCACTCAACCACAATTAAAGTAAATTAAAAATTTTCAGCACTTCTATTGGTAATTTATACCATTCCCTGACTCTGTTACCTACACACACACAAAGCCATCTGGTGGGTCAGTGGATACCTGACCTTCACCTCTAGCATAGCTTGTTATGTAATATGAAGTATGCTCTGTGGTTTGGATTCCAAATTAAACTATAGGTCTGCTATAACTGGTAGGATTAATGAGGTAGATTAAGGTGGCTATGATAGGGATGTGTTTGTTGTTGTTAATGTTGTTGTTGGGGGGTGGAATGTGCAGCCAATAAAAACCCTATCATCAGGTCATTACAACCACATGAGCCATAACCTTTATCTATCACCAATACATTCTTTGTACACTCTCAGCACTCACTTCAGCCTCCACCTGTCTTGCAACAAATCTTGTTTCATCTCATTTATTATATCAGTTACTGACTGATAATTTCCACAAAAAAATCTAGCTGCTTTCCTTTACACACCTACCAACTCCCATGATTGATACCAAAAATATGGGTCTCAAATTACACCACCATATTCAATCAATGATCTGACCAAAGTTTTGGAACCCAGTTCTCTCACTTTTGTAATACATCCCCTCATCACCCTTTCCAATAAATTTGAAACCTCTTCCTATCACCCAATGTGTCCCAGCTGAGACTATCATCAAATATAATGCCAAAATATTTATGTTTCAGGTCCACAATGAGCAATTCCTTCCCCTTCCTACAATCATAAACAACCTTCAGTTATTATCTGTGCATTTGAAAAGCTGGTTCTTCTTTGTATTTACCTTTATCTTATGTTGATCTAACCAGCTAGATATCCTGTCAAGGTCTCTGCAGCTGTTTTTTTTACTGTTATCATCCTCTAATTGTAGTTTTATGATGCCACTACATTAATTTAATAAAACATTTACTGCAGTATGTTACAAACATTAGATAAAATGAGTGATGCTGTATTTTAGTTGAAAAACAAGATCAAGCTGAAAATGGCTGACAGATGGTCTTGCATCCATAAAAATTAGTCTAATCACTATTGTTACCTTAGGTTAATTGCACACCACCAAGTAAGGATGAAGATAATTTTATGAATGAAATATTAGGAAGACAATGGCCAAGCCAGGATTTGCACTACAAGTGCCCTACTCGAGAATCCCCATTGCGGGTGACAAGTGATTTTGTAAAATGAGTCGACTGTGTGTGTTGGATGCAAAATTTGTCAGATTTAAGAGGATTCTGTGGTTACCATTGAGAACTGAAGTCAAATCTCGTTGTGTTTCCGGAGCCAAGTTTTGTGGATTACTGATGTTTCACACACTACAACATAAGAAATAAACAACAGCTGTGAGAGAAAGAGAAATTCAATAAACTAATTTCTATAAAAGCCTTGAAAAAATAAATTTTGTTCAGCGAATCACGGAGTACAGAAAGGTTGAAAAGTGGCATATTAGATGCTTCTAGCCAATAATCATTTATTTACAATATAAATAAATTGATTGTTAATATATTTTGTACATGTGGTGCCAGTCTTGATGAGAGAAAAAAAAGAGTTTGCACCTGATTGGCTGGGGAAAATGCTGCAATGGAGGAAGGAGAAGGATGGATCTTCTATGCTGCAATGAGGAGAGATTTCGAGTCCTGTAGGTTGAAATCTATGAGGGGATCGATGATCATATTCAGCTGACAGCGATGAGTCATGATCAGTGAATTATTACTAGTTCTTACGGTCACATGTGAGACTTAGCTGTGTGTGTGTGCTTTTTTTCCTTCTTGCTCTTAAAGTTGAGACAGCTTCATGAGAGCAGGTACTAAGTGTCTGGGGTCAGATGCTAGTGATTAATCTGACTGACTTTGCCAAGTACTTATGGGCAAGCAGAAAGTTATAGAAAATTTGAACAGTTAAAAAAAAAAAAAGAAAAAAAAAAAAAAAAGAATTGTTGTGGTGCACAGTTCATAACCCCAGATTGTGTGCCAATGTTCTGAGTTAAACCCCAAACATCTCCTCAGTGTGTATGGAGAGAGAGCTTGTTAAGCAACTCTGTCGTTGGGGTTATGGCGAGATATTGAAAAATCTGTAATCGCTGATGCAATATAATTATCTAATACTAATTTGAAGTTAATGCAGGAGTCTTTGAAAGTCACCAATCTGTTAATATACTTTTTACATACCAGATAACAGTAAGGTAATTCATGGAAATAAAAAATCACTGTTGAAAGTTGTTTCATATATTCATTGAAAGATGAAACCTAAAACTGGTATCAGATAATACATGTCCTAATGTCACATGAGACATTTGAAATGCTTTCTGAGGACTGCAGGTAATCACAAATCATGACTTCACATTCACTCCAGAATACTTTTACAAATCCCCAAACGTTTGCAAAAATCATTGTTAAAGTTCAGCTTATTTACTAATAAACTCAAAGTCCATCACTGAGAAATGTTCAATTTTGCTGAAGTATTTCCAGAATTCTGAAGCTGTCTCAAGGCTGAATATTTTCAAGTTTCAATGTTACATGTTTAAAATTTTTTAAGTCCAACTCCTACTGTTCTGATTCTGATTACAATCAATTCGTTCCATGTACCTTCAAACTGGCATAGTGACGAAAAGCGGTACCCTTATTTATAGTCTCCGAGCATAGAAACATAAACTAGATTCTTATTTTCATTCCAATATTTCTGAAACTCTCCCATTTTGAAGAATTCTGAGAACTTTATGTAATGACAGTATGTAAATTGCTTTTTTAATTTCTGAAAATTGAGGGTTGTTCCCTTTAGTTATTTGTCTATTACTTTAAAAGTATTTGGTGCCTCACAAAGATTTTAACATCACAGAGCTTCTTTTAATTTTCCCTTTATTCTGATATATGTCTCAGCTCAGTGGATATTTTACTTTGGGTTTAACCATTAGTTTTTCCTTATCACACCTCATTTTTACTTCCATTTCAGCCCACTTAGTGTGCTCTTAAAACCTTCAGAAATTCCTTATTATATTATGACTTGAAATGGAACTTCCACCATTATTCTCAGAATTTTCTGCTCTGCCTCATGGTATCTGTCTTACTTTTCGCAAATCTCTTTTTCTTAATCACATATTGGCACATGGTCCATGACATCTCTCACTGTCAGTGGCATGCCCATGTTGTCATCTATGAATTCAGATAAGAAAATCCTTGTTTTTGCCATTCAACCCTAATTTTAGCTTTAAACGGTTATGGCCTTATGATACTTTTTTTCTTATGGCTTTACATCTAATCAAAGTCATTAGAAGCAGGAAAGGACAGGGAAGACAGGAAGGAATTAAGTCATCATTGGAGTAATTTAGGGAAACCGTGGAAAACCCAAATTTGGATGCCCAAACGGGGATTTAAACTGGTGTCCTCTTGAATGCAATGCCAGAGCGTTAACTGCTTATCCACGACACTTGGTGATACTATTTAAATCTGGCTGTCATTTAATCATATTTTCAACTTTCTATTTATTTTATTTTAGAAATTGAATTTCTTTTTCCCTCCAAAAAAACATACTTCTGGTTTATTTACAGGTTCTAATTTTTGTCAGGAAGTGTTCCTCTGTGCTGAAAACATATTTCCCTAGCTAAATTTAATTTATCTATTTAAATAAAAGAATTCCCACCAGTGGTGTAGCTAGGTGCAAAAAAATATTTTGAGCCCTCCTCAGGCCTCACAAGACTTGGCTCTACCAAGTCTTGTGAGGTTTGCTGGCAGGGGCTCCCTGAGCTTTAGGAAGTTCGCCTGAGCTGAGCGTGGGCCCCCTTAGCTATGGGGCCCCGGTGCATGGCACCGCCTAGCCCAAGGATGGCGAACCAATGGCACGCGTGCCGATGATGGCACGCGACCAAATAATTTGGGCACGGCATTAATTTAGCAGGTACCTAATCGACATAAGTAATTTATTTTTTCGTCTACATAATTTAAGACCATAGTAACAAAGTTCGTCCTGAACGAAACTACCGGTGCCGTAACGTCTACAAATTGTGCAAAAGAGCTAGATTTCGAGCAAATTTCGGATCGAACGGACTGAGCGACCAAGCGCAGGCGTCGCTGCGGCGGGGTGGGCACTCGGCTAACTTATTCCCTTAATTGTTTTTGTTGACGTCGTTGAATGCTTTTACCAATTACGCATAGTTCATGCGGTTATTAAACTAATTTCGTTAACATAGCTCTTTGTTTAAGATTGTCTGAGTTATATTTATAAACATTCAACGTTGCTAGTTTCAAGACAAATGTAATAGAGAATTTCAACCTAGCTGGAGTGAGAAATATGGCATAATGAATAAAGGTGATAACGCAGTGTTATTCTGAAACAGTGATATGTAGAACATCATCTGTTAGGCGCCACTATAAAACAAAACACAAATCTCTGTGTCAAATAGGTGAACCAGAGCATAAAGTATTCATTGCATGTGCAATTAAAGAGGGAAACAATCGACGTCTATGATTAAGTATGTTACCAAGGAATGTGATACTAATGCCGCACTTTTTTCGGCTATAAATGTTATTGCTCCGCATGTTAAACCTTCAGAGATATAATAAAAATGGCGGGAAATGCTAAAGAACAACAAACAAATGACATCATTTCCTTTTATATCGTCGTGTTTCGACGAAAGTACTGATGTAACTAAATCTGATCGTTTAACTGTTTTTGCTCGATTTTATGTAGTAAACGAGATCAAGGAAGAGTTGAATTGCATTACCAACAATTACTGAGAAAGGATGTATTCAAAATTGTTTCAATAACGTATTCCAAACACACGCAGGACATCCGATTCTTGAATTCGGTTGCATCCTACACCAACAAGTTTTGTCTACAAAGAGTGGATTCGCTTCCCTCGATAATATAGTTGACTTAATCACAAAAATAGTGAACCTCATATCGTCGTTGATGTTTTGTTGGATTAAATCAACTCTATGTACAATGGTTTACTGATGTATAACAATGTTCGCTGGTTGTGTGGCGGTAACGAACTTCAAAGATTTGTTGATTGCTTTGAAGAAATCAGACTGTTTTTACAAAATTAAGGAAAAATGGAACAATACTCATAATTGATGGATGTTATGTGGCTATAAAAATTAATATTTTTACTGACATGTGCCAGCATTTCAATGATTCGAACGTGAAGCTTCAAGGCACAAACAATGTTCATTATGATAGATCTTATTCGTGATTTTGAGGCTAAACTACAAGTTTCCAGTAACGATATTATTTCCAATAATTACAAGTATTTTCCAAACTTGAAAAAGATCACCAGAGATTTGGATGTGCACGAAAACCAGACCAATTAAAACTCACTGCAGAAATGTATTGAGTAATTAATTCTTTAATCGAAAAATTTTCCTCGACATTTTCTCAATTCAAAGAAAGATCGAAAACAATCAAGTTTATTATATATCCTGAAGTGACTTCGTCTGATATACTGAACTTGTCTAAACTTAATTGGTTGTAAATTGAAGAACAGGAAATTCATCTGATTGTGTTCCTGTGTAGTTCAATATGGTCTTAGAAAGTTATCGAATTAAGGAAGGGGTTGCAATTAAATAAATTATCAAGATTATCAAGGAATATGAATAAAAATACCAATACCATAACTATAGTATCTTGGAATTCAATTTCAGATACATTAAGCTGTCTTAAGAAGCTGACGTTTGCTATCCATACAATATTTTCATCTACCTATACCTCTGAGTCGTTATTTTCAGAAATAAATAACATTAAAGACTCGCTCCAGACCGCTTGGCAGATGACTCCACTCCAGCTTGCATTCTGTTAAAAGTAATAAAGTATTAACTTAATATAAGTAATTTGGCATCTGATTTACTACAACAGAAGTCGCACTAGTTTCATCTACTTAAATAAACACAAAAGTGTTGATATTATTGATCTGGATAAAAAATGTGTTTTTCTGACTGCAAGTTTTAAGGTGACAGTATTTAGTATATTCTCTTTTCCCATTAATCAGTAAGTCATGATTGTTTAATGGCACGTCATAGCTTCGTTCAACATTTCTTTAGAAAAAAATGGCACGTTGGTCAATAAACGTTCGCCATCCCTGGCCTAGCCCTCCGATAGCTATGCCCCTGCTTCCCACTGTTTAAAGTATTTTTGCTTTTCTGCTGGTTCCATATTTACATTATGATGAGCACATGGTGAATAAACTTTTAAATTGCTCTACTGCTTTCAAAGTACATAAATGTTACCTCAAAACGTTTATCCCTTACTGTATTCTTGCGGGAAATTTTAGTGGCAGTTTCTATCCAGTTTAGTTTTACAACTTCAGTTTTTACTTGTTTATACAGTACCAATCTTATTTTGACTTTGAAAGTCCTTTATTATCAAGTTTATTCTAATATCATTTATTTACAATGTTACAAGCTTTAAATTATCCCTCCTTTATTGATTCTGGAAAAGCCTAATTCTTCACTGCATGCTTACAGCACTGTTGATGATAATTCATCAGTCGCATGAGGATGTTAAGCATAGTGGGCCCCCTTGGATTTTTGAGAGTAGTAGGCATAAATGGGCCAGCACTGGTTTTCATCATCTCCCTTCTTCATATCTCATTTAACTTTTATGGTAAACAGAAGAACTAGTCATCCTAGATAGCCAGTCAGCCTGCAAACATTGTCGATGTGAGCAACTATAAGGTTGAATGTCCAGAAACTTCAATTAGGTCAATTATTGGAAATGGACATTTCAAGAAGCAGCAAGCAGTGAAGAAAATAATACTCCACTGCCTTTTTTACTTATTGCTTTACGCCTCGTTGACGGCTAAGGTCATTAGAGGTGGGATGGGACTGGGGACAAGGAACGGGTAGGAATTCGGCCATGACATTTTTGAAGGAAGCATCCTGGCATTTGCCTGGAGTGATCTGGGGAAACCATGGAAAACCCAAATCTGGATGCTCGGACGGGGATTCGAACTTGCGTCCTCCCAAATACGAAATCAGAACATTAACCGTTCACCCACCACGCTCGGTACTCCACTGCCAACTTGGTTGTGGAGGACATTTGTCAGACAATATATTGCATACTTTAATCTTTCAAATGATAGCTTTGTTTTATACATAGGAATTGTATGCAAAAGAAACTGGCACAAATATAACAGTATTTTAAAAAGGACATGGAGTTTTTACCAGTGTTTAATTCAAAATTCTTATATTTGAAATTTTCTTTTTGTTTAATTTAGGTTTCCACATTTTAGTATGTCATGTGGTGAAGCTAGTAGTGATATTTCCCTTAACTGATGGATATTTTTCTGCATTTTCATGTTGTACTGAGGTTTTTCATTTGTTCCTTACATCATTTATTAGTGTTTGTTTGCATCACAAGTTTACTGTTGGTAATTTATTTGGAACATGCAGAGCTAGGAAATGGAATCAGCTATTTGATGGCAACTAAATGTTTATATATATATAAAATGTAACTTGAATAAATTGAGATACGATGTTTATTCTTTTTCTTAGCTTTGCATGCAGTATCACATGGTTATAGTTTCTCCAATATTGGAGAGGGATGAAACGAATGGTGATGTAATTTGGAATACTGCTGTGGTAGTAAACCAGCATGGCCATGTACAAGGAAAACATCGTAAAAACCATATACCACGAGTTGGGGATTTTAACGAATCAACATATTATGCTGAAGGCAACACAGGTCATCCTGTTTTTCAGGTAAGTGAACAGTTGTATTTCCTTTAGAACTTATTTAAATCAGAATAATATTATCAGAGTTGAGAGAATTGAGCTATATATAAATGGTATCAGTGAAAATGTAGGTAAGGTAGTAGTTTACATAGCAACACATCACTAACATGAGGTTACTAACATGCCTCTCACGAAACCAGCTTAAATTACTAATAAAATTTCAATTTCACATACCTTACGCTGTAACAAGAACTTTTAGTTTTAAACCTGGTCCAGACTGCATTTCGACCTAACCTCAAACTCTGCTAACATTTCCACTATAAAATTGTAGTTTCAATCACATGCACATTAATATATTCACTGAATCACATGTAATTGACTTCATGTATTGCAACATAATCTTGATCCCCATCTGTATATAATAATTCATGTTTCATCTTACATATCAATGACTAGTTTAAAAAATCAGAAGATTTCTTTCTTTGTTTGTATGGTTAAAAAAAAATAGAAAAAAATATTCTAGGAAAAGTAAAATATTTACAGATTAGTAACTTCTAATTATCAGCCAATTGTTTTATAAAATATGAAACCATAGGAAGGAAAGGATGCTTATAATGAGAATGGCAGTTCTTTTATGAGCATATGTACAATGCCACAAATGACATGAAGAGGGCAAAAGTAGGTGGGTACAGGAAATGGGGAAAAAAGGATGTGTAGCGAAATTGCCACCAGAGTGTGTGCTCCATTGCAATTAAATTAAATTAGATGAATCAAAATCAATTAGGCACATCATGTATGTCCACTATTGTTTCTTTATATGCTTGTAGAGGACAGTTAGAAGTGATTTGGTGGATTAACTGAAAGGTGGCTCCACATCATCACAATTTGCAGAAATGACACAGCACCATTTGTAATGGCATCTGCCACCTCCTGTTTGACTCTAGTTTATGATCCTCCATTGCCATCTGTGAAGATTGAATCCTCGTAACCACACTGAATGGTCTTCAATGAGATATTTATTGGCTACTGATGACTGCTCCCATTGAGTTATCTACAGCTTGTTGAGGTAAAATGGACTCTGAAGGTCTGCTGTGAATCATGGCGGTTTCCTTGATTTCAAGTGCTGATGTTTTGCTCATGTAATGTCTCGATGTATGGGTTGCTGACAGTTTTTCCAGACCTTTAGGAGACTTCTGATCTTCTTAGTACTGCAAGCGAAATGTTACAGATAACTGAAAGCCATAGGGTGTTCTTGCTCTAAATGCATCCCATAATTATGCGCATTGATTGATTTAATTGTATGTTTACCTTCTTCGTGTAGTCACTGTATATTATAATGGTTGGTTTTCATGAAAAAGTGTGGGCTATAATGAACGAGAATTGTCTTTTCCAACAGATCTAGAATGGACTGCATAATACAATGTTGCAACTTTTATTTTCATGTTAAGTTAAAGTGTGTTTAACAGCAGGAAAAAATCCTCTTCGTCACCATGATCGGAAGTACCAACAGAAAATATGTTCCCCTATTTTTATGGCAGTACACATATTTCCATCATGACAGGGCATCAGTACACTGAGCCCATAGGTGAGCAGTAATGCTTAGAACTTGAATTGGAAGGACTCGGGTTCAACTCCCCATCTGGCAATCCAAATTTCAGTTTTCCGAAATCACTCCAGCTGAATGCTGGGGTAGTTCCTTCAAAAAGGCGTTGACTGGATTATTTGCTGTTCCTTGTCCCCAGTCCTCTCCTGCCTCTAATGACACTGAAGAGGTGTTACGTGGTTATGTATCAATACATCAATGAAATTAGCTCAAATCAGCAGACAAGAAGAAGTAATCCTGTAGTTTTGCCTTATCGGCCTCCTCTTGCAAGTAAATAATCTTAACAACAATGTACTTATTTTACAGCCTCATACCTTCACTTCCAACTTCTGCCTTAGTAACCTGTCATATGTGTTATGCAGAAAGCTCTGGTAAAGTCAAAGAGGACTTGGATAGTCAAATTATGCTAGCTTTTAGATTTTTCTAACACTGTATCATATAAACAACAGTATAGAGTTTAACTTTAAACTTTTGTTGCAAAGTTATGCAAAATATCTAAAGGGACCCTTTTCAAGACCAGTAATGTCCCAAATTCAATAAAAAAAAAAATATTCATACAACTTATTCCATTACAACAGTCACTGTAACACTAACAGGCAAGTAAATAATGAAAAATGCTTATATTTGACTTATGTAATAATAAAAATATAAAATAAAGGGTTTCAGTATATGAATCAATATGATGAAAAATACTGTTATTTTGGTGTGTTACATTCATGTAATGGAGAAAGTAAGCAAACTGCAGGTTTGTATCATGTTATTTTAACCATGACCAGATTTTGCATGCTTTCTTTACCTCTTCTGGTCCCATCTCATTATTGTTTTGTAGTTATGAGCATTTAAAAATACGATAAATTTATTATATGGACTCCAAAAAATATTAATCATCATAGTTGAAGATTTGAATACATATGTCTTTGCTGTTAGCAATATAGAATACATATTTTGGATTTTCAGGAGATACCAATGAATCTGCCAGATCTGCAGTGAATGCTGGAAAAGTCCTTTAAGTTCTGGCTCAAAAAGCGTTACATTTCACAAACAAATCAGCTCATAACAAACTCAACACATAACTTACAGCCTTGGCAACATTTACTCTCTCCTTTCTCTTTCTGTCTCTTTTAATGTAATTGTGGTGCTTCATTTCTTAATGTTTAAACTACTTTATGATTTTATACTGCTTAATCCCATCAGTAAGTTAAAGTTCTATTCAGAGATAACATGTAGGTCCAAGCTGGATTTTTTCATCTAATTAAGATTTTTATATCACATTTTTGAGCTCCCTTACAAATATTAAAAATAAGATAGGAAAGGAAAACATGACCTGTCACATACCACAGATGGAGGCAGGAGGGCAAGATGAACATGTAAAAAACACAAAAACAAAACAAATTTCACAATATTTCGGTGAGAAACCTTATTTATGTGAGAGGTGAGACATATGGTGGGGAAAAGATGTGATCACAACCCGACCCGCCACATGAATGAAACAAAGGCGGGAACACGGGGTGAGGGTGCAAGTGCCGTGGGTGGGGGGATCCTGTAGGATAGTTGTTGAGTGGTGAGGCTGATGTGGGAAGCATTGCAATGGAGACAGGTGAGTTGGTAAATAAGGCGAGTGGTAGAACATGTAGCATGTCCAGTTATGGGAAAGGATTCTCCTGTGACAGGATTAGAGTAAGTGGTGGTTACAGGGTGCACATTACATGTTTTACATTGGGGTCTGTTACAAGGGAAAGATCCCTGTGGAGGTCTAGGAGAGTTAGACGGTAAATACTTGTGGACCATGATGTTATTCAGATTGGGTGGTCTGCTGGAGCAAGTGCAGGGAGCAGTGGGTAGGATTTTAGGAAGAAGGAGACGCATTTCAGGGAAGGACCGTAGGAAGTCATGCCCATGGTGGAGAATCTGGTCAATGGATTCCAAGCCAGAAAAGATCTGGGTGACGAGTGTTGGTCCACGAACAGTTTTAGGAAGTGCAGAACGAGGGTTGTGGGAGATTTGTTTTTCCATGAGGTCATGGGGGTATTGGCGGGAAATGAGGGCTTGGGATAGTTTTTTGGAGTAACTGGAAATTAATTCTTGGTTGGAACAGATGCGTCTGCCATGGATTGCAAGGCTGTATTGGCGGTAATGTTTGGTGTGGCAAGGGTGACAACTGTCAAAGTGTAGGTATTGTTGTAAGTTAGTAAGTTTGATGTGTACAGACGTGTGGGGGGCACCCTGTCGGAGGGTGATATCCATGTCAAGGAAGGTGACACAGGTGTGGGAATATGACCAGGTGAAATTGATGCAGTGACTGTTATTGAGTGAGTTGAGGAGTTCCAGAAGGTGGTCTTCCCCGTGGGTCCAGATCATAAATATATCATCTATGTATATGAACCACATGAAGGGACTGAGGGGGCAGTTCTTCAGAATATTTTCCTCCAAACGGCCCAGGAAGAGGTTGGCATAGGATGGGGCCATGTGGGTACCCATGGCAGTGCTGTGTATCTGGTGATAAATCTGGTCATTGAAGGGCAAGTAGTTTTTGGAAAGGATAAAGTTGGCTAGGGATATGAGAAAGGATGTTCTAGGAAGACTGCTCAGCGAGCGCATATCCAAGAAGTGTTGAAGGGAACTTCAAGGTGAGGAATATTGGTGTTCAAGGAAGTTACATCAATGGAGACAAGGAGGGAGTCTGGGTGTAGAGGACTGGAGACTTTGGAAAGATGCTCCAAAAAATGTGGGGAGTCTTTGATGTAGGAAGGAAGGTTCTGCACAAAAGGTTGGAGGTGTTGATTCACTAAAGCTGAAATCCATTCAGTGGGGGAACCATATGCCGCAACTATAGGTCGTCCTGGATTGCTAACCTTGTGTATCTTGGGGAGAAGGTATAAGGTGGGTGTTCAGGGATTCTGAGGTGTGAGAAGGGATAAGGATTGTGAAGAGAGGCCTCGTAAGGGGCCCAGGAGGTCCAGAAAGGAACAAATTTCAAGGCAAATGGAAGAGGCGGGATCTGAGACATGTGGACAGTAAGTATTGGTATCAGAAAGCTGTTTAAGGGCCTCTGCATCGTAGTCACTGCAGTCCATTACCATGGTGGTGGAGCCCTTATCTGCTGGAAGGATGATGATGTTTTTGTTCCTGGATAGTACTTTCATGGCCTGGATTTTAGTAGGGCTGAGGTTATTGGAATTGGGAATAGAGTTGAGGAAAGATTTTGAGGATAGGGTGAATGTGAGGAAGTCTTGAAAAAGAAGGAGGGAATGGTTTTGGGGAAGTGGAGGAGGATCTAGTTGAGATGGTGGTTTGAACTGCCTCCTATATTAAAATAGTACAATACCTGTTTAAATGAGCAGTGGGGCATTTGACATTGCATATGTGAAGTAGTGTGGAATGAGAATTGATTGGATATTGGGATAAGAATTAGGAGCAGTTTGGAGGCAGTATGCAAAAACGAAAGATGGTTACAGCCGTAAGCTAGTACTCAATTTCAGTAGTAGGTGAATGGGATAGGTTTTCATTTGTTTTTAAGGGAGTCAGAGGCTAAAATAACTTATCAAGGGAAGAACTGAGTAACATACTTAAAACAAATTAAATTATAAAGTAAAAAAATGCTAAAATATTAGTACATTAAAGTTGCCTTAGTTTCTATCATGACTAATAATAAAAAATATAACTAGATACTTAACTTCAACACCATGTAGTGACATTTTATTAGTCCTTTGTCACCCAAAGCCAGAATTCTAGTGACTTTTCCTGCATATGTGGAAATTTTGAGAAATCTCACAAGTCAATTAAATTATAATCTACAAATAGATATAAAAAAGATAGTCTTTATCTTTTGCATAGATCTTGAGGATCACACTGATATACACAGTGTTTCAATTGCAAGGGATCCATTTCTCAATGAAACAAAATGATAGTTAGAAATGATGCAGTTTACTCCAATGGTGTAACTATACCATCATATGAGACCGCTTTCCACTCCCCTCCCCCAAAGTGCCAGATCTAGGGGAGGCAAACTGGGGCACCATATTTATGGGTGACAATTTTTTTTAGCTCTGCTACTGCCCTGAGTGGTGACAGTCGAAGGGAGTGGCAGGCGAGAGGTCCAAGAGGGCCTGCCACCCCTCCAGTTGGGGGCCCCTTCCGGCTGGGTACCCATGGCACATTTCCCATCCTGCCACCCTATTGTTGCGCCACTGGATTACTCCCAAAAAATATCATTGTCACACTGTTTTCAATAGTTTTTCCTTTCTCTTTGTAAAGTTCGAAAAAAAATATCTATTTAAATGATTGTACAACTTTTAGATACTGACGTATTTTACTTGTAACGCTGCTTAACACATGGTTGGGCAATTTAAAAGTGATGTATGGAAAGAGTTTATTCTCAATTATAGCAATAAAAATTATAATAATGTTGCTGTATCAAGAATTTTATAGAATTTCCCTATGGCCAGTAATCATTAGAAAATACAGACTAAATCCCAACTATTTTTCAGACTCCATTTGGTAAGATAGCTGTGAATATATGCTATGGACGTCACCATCCCTTGAACTGGTTAATGTTTGGAGTAAATGGAGCTGAAATTGTTTTCAATCCATCAGCAACAGTTGGGGCTTTGAGGTAAATACTCACACTTATTTTTCCTGTTATTTTTGATTTGTTACTGTTAGTGAAACATCATAAACTGAATTTCATTATGATTTACAGAAATTTCTCATGTTTTTGATGTTTTGCTGGCAATGCAGTCACTCCTGCTGTTCCTGATTTTTTTTTCCACTTATATATTTTATTCTTAATCGTATTTGTGATATAGGATACAGCTGTTCTGACTTCACAATGACTCATCACATCTTCTTATTGGTCTTTCTGTGTCTCTCTTTCCTTTGTAGCATAACCATCTTGAAGACAAAAAAATAACATTGAATACCATAACAGATTGAGCAACAGCAGTGAAGGGCCTTTGTTAGGGAGGGCGGAGCATACATTTTCACTGTGCTATAGGAAATGTAAAAAAGTCTCCATGTTAATGAGGGGATGTAAAATAACTTTTTATCAGGGTAGATGATATTTCTTTTGATTAGTCTAAAGTTGTGGAATGTTAAGATCTTCTGCACTATTTCAAATAGGAATAATATTTCCTACTGGGTCACTATTATTATTTTACAACTAGCCCGTACCCGCTACTTCGTATGCGTGGATTAATAATGTTTTTGCCAGAATTAAATATAGAAAGTTGTTGGTAACGAAGGATTGGTCCCAAAACAATATCAAGTCGGAATAATATGACAGGAAAGCTATCACTATATCATTGTACCGTCGAACCTGTCTCTTGAAGAGAATCATTTTCCAGCATATTTCTGTCACCATTCGATAAGGTCTCAAATTTCGTGACTACAACTGTTAATCATACTGGAAAAAATATCCTGTGCCCTTCATACAGATTTCCTTATAAAATTCCATCACAACGATATAGCCATTTAGTAATCAAAATGTAACAAAAAGACAGTGACTTACTTCCGTATTTATAATAATATTACTGTGGTTCACACTCACACACTGACTGCGAACAACACCTGAGGGATCATTATAACGTAAAAAAGTGTACACCTACAACATTGCAAGACTACCTACGATTTGCCTCGTATTGCACCCCTAACTTTCTAATATCTACATTTTAACATTCAATCCGAATAACCTACGGCCAAGGCCTGACTCTTACGATGAAAAACAATTTTTAAAAATCTTAGCCTCCACGGAGATTTGAACCGGAGACAACGATGTTTGTAAGCAAGTGCTTTAACCACTCAGCTGGCAGTCCACTACACGGAAACATGGTACGTTGATGTCCACATCCAACGTGTCTGTCTATCGCCGTATTTCGAAGTTATGAGGCAAAATGTGTTATTTATACAAATAATTTTTCAACCAAATGTAGACAGTATTTTTCTCCTTGTTTCAAAGGATAAGTGTGCAAAGTTTCATCGACATCGGATGAAAAGTGTGGATTTCTATGATGAACAAACAAACAAACAAACAAACCAACAAACAAACAAACATACATTCATCTTTATATATAAAGAAGATTATATTATTGCTGCAGTATTCTCTCAACCTCCTTTATTAATTTCAATACTTCATGTTTGATTTGTAATAATATGTTGTTAATAAAGCTCATGACAATCCACCGTATTAGAGACCAAATGCTTGGTATTTTCAGGTGTCCACAGATCAAAATATAAGTATTGCCACAGTTAGCTTTGTTTCCCCTGTGTATGCAATTTCTGGATTTAAAACTGTTCTGTGTGGATCAGGTTTTCACTGTGAAATATTTGCGCAAATGTAGTGAAGCAATACCTACACATGCTATTCATTCAAATGAAAGTCATGAAACACCCAAAAATATTGATGAAACCCATTAACAACAGTTTATGCAGCAACATAACTTTTTTTTGTTAAAATTCATTTTCACTGAAAATATGAAATAGCATTAGTAATTCATGTAGTTTCATCACTCAAACTGCACTGAATTTAAGCTGCTATGAAATAACAAATATTCTATAAAAATACCCCACCTGCAACTGTCCCTTTGAAATAATTTCTCAGTTCTGCATACCAACACCATCACATAAACTGACATCAAGTCCGCCCAACCTGCACGAAATCTGATTACTGATCAAAATTTTCAATGACCTCTCAGGACTTTCCACCCTAAAAACAACATCTGATAAAAGTACTTTTTCAATGTGGTGGGTATTTTTGCCTAGTTATTCAAAATTTCTCTTCTTCATTTATTCAAATTCCTGACTCCTTCACAACAAAAGAAAATTTTCCCACTCCTTTATACATGAAATCAAATGCCAGCTTGTGCCCACAATTATCTTTTCCTTTCTATGCAATACTGCCAGCTTTCGTCAGCCTGTAGACACCGGACACCTGATGAAGACAGCCGAGCTGGTTGTCGAAACGTTGTGTTTCCAAAACACCATCCGGCTGCACACCCGTGACGACTACATTGCTTCAGTACGCCGGGAAAGTCTCCACGCACACAATACTCATAATTCTCTGACCAATACCCCTCTAAATGCTATCACCAAAATTTGCTTTGTACACTCTCTTCACCCTCCTTCTATCTTCCAATGACTCCCAATCCAGCTCCTTTATCGTATCAGTTACTGAGTGGGCCCTGCAGTTATTTCCACAAACAAATCTAGCTTTTATCCTCTGCACGCACTCTAGCTCCTGCATTTGATACCCAAAATGTGGGTCGCAAACAACACCGCCATATTCAAGCAATGGTCTGACCAAAGTTTTGTAACCCGATTCCCTCACTTCTCTGGTACATCCTCATTTCACCCTCTCTAGTACATGAAGGATTTTTTAAACCTTTTCTATTACTTGGCCAGTTGAGTTTATTACCAAATGTTATGCTAAGGTATTTACACTTCAAGCCTTCACTTCATCAAGCAATTATATCCCCACCTTATAATCACAAACAACCTTTTGTTTTTATCTGTATACCTAATAAGCTGAGTCTTCTTGGCATTTATCTTCATTCCATGTTAACCTACCCAGTTAGATATTCTATCCAGGCCACTGGCAACCAATCACAATCTTCTCCCATTTTGATCCTGTTATGTAAGATTAGATCATTTGCAAACAACCTAAATTCTCACTGTAATTCATCAACACATTTATTCATTAGTATGATATTCTATCCAGGCCACTGGCAACCAATCACAATCTTCTCCCATTTTGATCCTGTTATGTAAGATTAGATCATTTGCAAACAACCTAAATTCTCACTGTAATTCATCAACACAGTTATTCATTAGTATGATAAACAGCAGTTGTACCAATACACTTACCCTGTGGTACTCCAATATATACTTCCGCCTCTTCTGATACTGCTTTTCCTACTCTAACACTTTTGACATTCTCACAACCCAACAATCATTTTTGTTTTTATTATTGTTATTATTACTATTATAATTATTACTAATATTTTCTTTTTCTTTGATTGATAATAAGTGTTATATATAATTGTACTGAGATCAATTAAATTGATTTTTACATGAAAAGGTTCCATAAGCCGTAGTTTAGTAGTTCCAGAGGGTAGCAATAGCTAACATTGTAGGAATTTTTGGGCTGCCTTGCCAGCAGCGGCTAGGCAGGCACATTGTATGGTTGGTGCTTGCTTTATCAATTTCGTGCAGTGCATATTTTGGCTCCATTGTGAGGGACCTGTTATATTAATGTGTAATGTATTAGGAGCTTGTTAAAAATGCAGTATGACTGTTCAAATGTGGATTTCAAATAATTATGCTAAATAAATTAACTGATATTTCTTTCAGAACAGTGCTTAGCGTTTATAAAGTTAACACCACTCCCTATCATTTTTTAGTGGATATAAGTATTAAGAATATTTGATTAAAACAAACTGAGCTGCAGCGTCCACGTGTTCGAGATGAGATTGGACCTTTGTCGTCTATAACATGCTGTCATTCCCAGTTAGTATGGAGACATTATTAACCCATGTAATTCTTCAGAGGCTATCTGGTGATTGTTGGCAGCTAATTATTCACACTATTTGAGTGGAAAACTCGCACACTTTGCTTTCTGTTTTTGTTTTTAAGAATTCTTCTACTGAGCAACTCACTTTTTCATCCAATCCAGTTCTTACCTACATATTTAAATCGTTTTGTCGTTCTCTCTGTCAAATGCCTTAGAAAGATTTAGTGTTACACTATTCAGATTCACATGAATATCCTTGTCTAAGCCATATTGTTGATTTGCAAACCAGTTTCTTTCCTCTCAGACATTCCTGATGTAGTTCTTCCCATCATTTTGCATATTACTGATGTCAAACTGATCAGCGTGTAATTTTCAACCCTATTTGTTGTCCCTACTTTAGGCACCAGTACTATTATCTCTCTTTTTCAGTCCTGTTCTAAGCAGCAGGACTCCAGACTCATTCTAAATAATATTTCAAAGTAAGGCACAATATCATATTCCACTACCTTTAATACATCTATAATAATATAAACTACACCAGTCCCATTGTGCTCTTTTAGTATCTTCATAATCTCCTGAGGATCTATTTAAAATTTTGTAGTTTCCTCATTTCTACTTATATGGAGATGCTTCTGTGATTTATTCCCTTCCATCCCAGGATGATACTTCCTAAAGGTCTCATTAAACCATTCACTCAAAATATATATTATTTTCAAATCCTCAGTAATTTTTCTTCCATTCTTATCTACAATTGTCTGAATACTTTCCCTTCCCTTCGGTTTTCTTACATAACCATATAAATTTCTAGGTGCACTGTTCAGTGTTCACTCTGTATGAATGATGTTCTTCAAAACCCCGTTTTTAGTCTTCTTCTTTCAAGTTAATTGTTTGTTTAGTTATTTTAAGTATTCCCAACCACCTTAATGTTTCTTAACTGTAGTGTTCTCTTTTCACACGGCTCTTTAACCTCCTCTCACCCCTATTGTAATGTGCAGGTTCTGTACTTCTATTTTCATTTTGGAATAAATATTTCATCATTTTTTATTATATCCTGTACTTGTACCATCCTTCCATTTGCTGAGCATTCCCCCGAAATATCTCTTCAACCCTGAAGTTTGTGCCTTTTTATAATTGTACCTATTTTCCCCTTCAGTTTTGGCCACTGGCATACTGAATCACCTAATATCCATCAGAGCTGCATTTTGATCACTTATTCCTTCAAATACTTGAGTCCCCACAAGGTTTTCATCAGGCTTTATTAGAAAGATATTCAATATGCTTACTTCCCGTAGAAAAACTTCTCCAGATTCAAGCCGCGTCAAATTTGAATCGTCTGTCAACAGTTTGGATGCTGGTACTGCTTCCATTGTCAAGTCCCTGCTCAGCAACACTGAAGATGGCTGCAAAGTAGTCTTTTATATAGAGCTAAGAGTGGAGGGGAGGGCACATGGAAGAGAAGTCCAGCCTGGTACCGCTCACTTGATGACGTCATGTTTGTGTCGCTACTGTGCATTAATACTTTCCAATTCCACATGACTTGCAATAATTTTATTGCTGGCTTCAAATTATCTGCATGACAATCAGGATCAACGTCACAATTTTAGCCATACATGGAAGCCAGCAGTAAACTTATTGCAAGTCATGTGGGATTGGACCATATTAGCAACCCAAATATGATGTCATCAAGTGAGTGGTGCCCATCTGGACTCCCCTTCCTCTCCTGACTGGCAGCTCTGTATAACAGACTACCTGAGGTGTTCTTCAGTGTTGTTGAGCAGGGGCTTAACAATGGAAGCAGTGCAGCTTCCAAAATGTTGCCAAACAATTCGAATTTGACACGGCTAGTATCCAGAGATTTTTATCTACAGTGTTGCTGCTGGGAAAGCGTACATAGTCATATACATTTAGTTACCTTGTATTCTACTCTACCACTTTTGTAAAGCCTCCCTTCCTTACTAAGGTATTTGCAAGTCTCTGTTTCTTTGTGTTATTAATTTTACTTATTATAATAAGTCCACACTTACTATTTCCTATTTGGAATGAGAAACTGAAAAAAAAAATCCAAATAAATTTTATTGAGATATTAAATAAATGTATTTTAATCCCAAAAGTAAATTACATTTTTTTTAGTTATTCACAAAATTGCAATTTCATGTAGAATGATTTGTATAAACCAATGCTATGTGGCATTAGATAATTGATTTTTAATTTTTCAGTGAACCACTATGGGGAATAGAGGCAAGAAATGCAGCAATTGCTAACAGCTACTTTACTTGTGCAATAAATCGTGTTGGAACTGAGAGGTTTCCACATGCGTTCACTTCAGGAGATGGTGGTGAGGCCCATCATGATTTTGGCCATTTTTATGGCTCCAGTTATTTAGCAGCTCCAGATGGCAGTCGTTCACCAGTAAGTGCTATAAAATTTATTGCTTATTCATTATATGGATTATTTTTTAAGTTGCCGTGATATTTCATATTCTTAAAACTTGTATTTAGCTATTTATTTAACTGTTAATTATGTTCATTTAGTGAAAATACATTTTTCACTGGTACACTGGGGCTAAATCAGCTAAGAGAGTCCCATACAATGTTCTTTTTATCTTGGATACCTCCATATATTTATATATTTTATACATATATGATTTCAGATTAAAAAATGTCATGTTCACTTCCCAATTTATGATTTAATAATATATATATACCACACATTTATAACTGAAATAACACAAATGTTGAGAGAGTGGATATAGTGTCACCAGCCTATATGTAGTGATTCAGAATTACAAATATAGACAATTTCAAAAATAATGACACTAATATGATATGCTGCACCAACTACATATTACTTTTTCAGTCTCCATGTTTTTTTTGTGAAAATTTTTAATGCAGCAATTTTAAACTGGCAATAAATGGTAAAATGAGATAACTGTGAAAACTACATGCATATTGAAGTAATTTTATTAATTGTAACTGAAGTCTAAAAAAATAGTCAACTGATTGGTTTTTATTATTAATAAAATGCATCTTTTTCAGTCCAGTTGCTCGTCTTAATTCCTATGTAAAAGTCCTGAGAATGCCACCAAACACATCAGTTACTTCTCACAATTATCGGTAGTTTCTCTGACTTAAGATCATGGAATTTATCCTGCCAGTGTGCCAGGCATCCTTCATCTCCTTCCAGTACTAAAATGGACTCTCCAACAATCCCTGTCCAGAAGTAACCCAGTGTAGTAGTTATTGAATCTTAGTATTCCTTCATTCCAAGAGAATCCACCAGTAGCTGCGGTTAACCTTATGAGGTGTTATTAAATTTTAGTTCCAATATTTAATCCAAACATATTGCAGTTGTACTTACAATTTTCCACAAACCTGGTTTGTACTTTCTTTGTCTAACTTGTTACAACATAAGTTTGGAATTAGTTGTCTATCATCAAAAGCATATAATTTATTTTTACACAAAAAAAAAAATCATTATTGTTAGTGTCCCTGTGACATCACATTCTTTTGTCATCTATGGCAAACAATGATCCTTCTTGTGGTTTTAATTCCTTGATATTTTGTTACATTCATTCAAATTTCCAAAGAAATCTAATGACTTTTTCAATAGGAAGAAAGCAGTTTTAGACATCGCATTTTTACACCCCTAACAAATACAGTTGAAATGGGAAGTACAGTTTATCACTTGCCCTCAAGACAGAATTTTCTACTTGCTTTCTTCATAATAATAATTTATTAATGGGAGAGATTATATTCAACTATTAAAACCAGTTAGCTGAAAATTATGCGTCATCTAGCAGATAATGTAGGCCTACATTAGAAGAGGTTCAACATGCCCACAGTTCAAATTCTGATAAGTGCTGGAATCCAACTGATTCTTCACCTGATCATTGCTTCTGTCTGAGTTCTCTGTCAAGTACTGATGTATGCCAGTGACACGAGACAGTCCAGACTTCATAGCATGGTGCAAATTCCCAAATTCTGATGGTCATAGAATGGTTGAGAAAGAAAAAAGTCCAGTTTGTATACCTAGTCAACAGTTCTTATTGATTCCCCTATCATCAATTTTAATAAACTCTTTACTAGAATAATGAAAAATTGGGCAAACAGATGAAAACAGAATTGAAAGGGTAATGCCACAGAAGCCATTATAGTAACAATATTGAGTGCATTCCAGAGTTAAATTATTAATTTCATTTCACACTTATTCATCATCTTTACATACAATTTTGCCTATTGTACATTTCATTGTCTGTATTAAACTCATTTTAGGGACTTTCGCGTACCCGCGATGGTCTTTTGGTTTGTGAACTAGACCTGAATCTCTGTCGCCAGACAAAAGATGCCTGGGGATTTCGGGTGAGTACTTAAAAACTTTGATTTAAAGATAAATAAACTGTGTAACAATAAAGACTTTTATTAAAATAACAAGGAAATTAAGAGAAACCATTATCTATCACAGATGTGCTATCAAATAAAAAATATAAAAAAATGATGGAACAACTGACGTAACATACTGAACCCTTTCATCAGTAAAACAAAATAATTTGAACAGTGTAGGAGTTACAGAGCAAATTATACTGCTTGACCATCACCATATATATGTCATGTTCATCTGCTGAAAAAGGACATTCCTCCACCATCTGTGGCATGTTGTGTTTCCTATCTTTCATTATCAATTTTTACTAATGGGTCATCTTTTGTTTTCGCTCAAACATTGAAATTTATAATTTTTTTTATGTCTGAGACATTAAATGCATCATAAATAAACTTTTAATTTCAGATGACTCAGCGACTTGATTTGTATGCCGCTTGCCTTGCTGAAGCTACAAGTTATGACTTTCAGCCACATGTGATAGAATAAATAAAATTGTGAATTTCTTTATGCCCATAATATATTATTATCCTTGTAACGATGAATAAATTATTATAATTGTTGATGAATTTACTTGCTTTTCTTGTGAGCCAAGTTTTTTTACTCTTCTGTTTGTATATGTGTTCTAAAAAATTTATACTTTCGTTGCCATGAATCTGTACATAAGTGCTTGTATCTGCAATAAATGTGTACTCAGCACCTTCATAATATTCACAAAGATACTACAAAGCAGAATTGAGGAAGATTAAGAAAAAACCATAAGTTATATAAAAATGTGGCAAAATCATTGGTTCCCCAATGCCATAAGAATAGTGAGAATATGGCATTAAAAAATAAATTGATATTTTTAACCAAGAATTTGTGTCCTAGAAAATACTGAAACCTTTGAACAGAGAAGAAAAGTACACTAAAAGAATTAACACAATTGAAGATCACCAATTGATAGACCTTTTGGTTGATCTTTTGGTCACCAAATACAAATTGAAGAACCTTCTGAAGAAATAGACATTTTCCATGAAAAATTAAAGTGATCTCTTCTAACCCAAAGCGTAGTAAAGCAACAGGCCTAGATGGTCTGGACCTATAATTGTTTAAATTTATTTATTCATGTCCAAGTTAATAGCTGTTTAAATATGAAGTGAGGGGCACTATTTTTGAATAACAATTCCTTCAAATTATTAAAAAGTACTGAAGAGGAAAGGTTGTGTGAATTGAAAGTGAAGGCAAAGGAAATATCTGTATTTAAAATAATGGTGATTGAAGTATACGTGGTAATTATACAGATTAAAAATCTACTCGAAAATAATGAAGTCTGTTTCTGATGCCATTTTGCTGCAAATAAACCAGATATATTGCAATAAATAAGGACATGATTAGATTTCTGTTTTCATAGAAAAGGGTGTATACCAAGATATTTTTTTTTCTTGTTTGTTTGTGTTGTATCTTTTTACTGTCACAGTCCTTCTTCCTTCAACTTTGGTAAGTGATGGTCTACTTTTTATCTTTTATTTCCATATTAAAAAATTATTTTTTCTCAGGCATAGAGTTTTTTCACATGGTAAAGTTATCAGACATCTTCATGTTTTTCTGAGTAGGTGTATTCATTATTTCACCTTCTTCTTCTTCCGTGGATTAAGTAAACTAATCTGTATTTTTCCATTACATGTGGGGGACGTCCATGTTCACTCATTCTTTTAGTAAGATACTGAAGAGAACATTTTGGAAATATGCTAGCTTCTATTGATTCTAGATGTTTCTACCTGGATACCCTAACAAAATTAGAAGAACAAGGTAGCAGGCTGTGAAGATATTACATAGATAATTTTGTCGGTTTGCCTCTACTGCATTATTGCATAATGGGATTTTCTAAATAACATCAGACGTTTGCTTGTGCAGTACAATATGCAGAAACTGACTTTCCCACCAGTGAACCATTTTCCTGATTTAGCAATAAGCAAAGACATGTTATTAAGAGGCATGTAACCTATGTGAAAAATCTGTAAATATTGCACTAAAATTAAAGGTTCACTTTTGCTCTGAAGGAACCAGGAAACAATTACCTGTACAAACTAGTAACTATAGGCATTGTTGACAGAGCTGGAGCACAAACTCACATTCTGTGGTACTCCATATGCAACTCGTTCATGTATTTATCGATTAGATATTCAGAAACAAAGCTACAATATACCAACACCTACTTTTAATATGGACTGATATTGCTTAAAGGGCATTTAGAATTATCTGTTGAAAAATGCATTTTATGATTTTTAGTATTAATCAAACATTTCAGTAAATGCTCAGCAAATATGGCCCATGGAAGTGGTAATTGGTCCTCGACACTCCCTAAATTTGCCTAGGACTAAAAACTGCCACTATGATCTCTCTATGATTTCTGTTATAGAAATTTGGTTTGCCTTAGAGAAAAAAAGCTCTCTCCATGAGCAGTAAATAGTTTAGAAAAGCTGTAATGATCACAATTTATACATAGCTGGATAGAAATTTAAAGCAGGTCATATCTAGTGAAGGCATATCAATTCCACCTTCTAGATGCTGAATTGTCACTTGAGTAGTTGCAAGCTGATACATCTCTTAATGAAAGCATTCCTCACCCTGTACTCACTTGTAATGGTGACCAGATACTCACCCTGCTCTCAGGTTTTGACCTCTGTGTTCCTTCCCATGCAGCTGAGAGCATTGTCTGTGGCTCTGGACAAAAAATATATTCATACAGTGAAAGGAGATCCTAAAACTTGAGCATTTCATCACATTAGATAGGTAAGTACAGAAGTACCAAAGACTTTCTATGGAACACCAATACATGAACTTACGGCCATTGAAGTTGCTGCATGAGGCAGGTGCCCATGCCCTTCCCCCTCCCTTTCTCACCCCTAGATCCATGATGGATAAACAGCTGCCATAGAAACATGCAAAGAATACTGCTGCACTGTATAATGAACAATGATTTCATAATTAATAAAAAGATGGTTTAAGTTGAAAAATAACACACAAAAAAACTGTCTTGTAAGCGGGGAAGAATGATGATTTAGCACAATACACAATATTTTGCACATTTATAAATAGGTTTAGTGCTTTAAAAATTATTGCACTTCATATGTGGATCAATGAAACAGATGTATATTTAGGCATAATATTAAAAAAATAGTCATACAACAAAATTAATCACATTTATTTAATAATAATCTATAAGCTTGCTCAAAAAGCAATACTTCTGTTGTTCCCTTGATATAAATTTTAGTGAAATTACACAGACTTGCATAACAAATTAGAATGCAAATTCAGATCTGGTACATTTGGGATTTACAAGAAAATTCAGACATTAAAAACTGTTTGCCACTGTATGTTTCCAATTTCATAATTATCATAACAGTTAACAACATTTAGTTGTAACAAGTATTTAAAAGAAATAATATTTACTGAAACTTAGAAGTACTAGCTAAAATAGAAACAAGGATTACTGTGAATGTGTTACTACAAAAATTTTAATAATTTAAAGTTGAAAATCATGTAATGCAAAAGTAGGTTGTAACCAAATGCCATCATGTTCCATTGCAATAAAACAAATAGTAATACGTGTACTAAATAATATAATTTCTTTTAAATTAAAAAAAAAAAATGCTGGCAAGAATACAAGCTGGTGTAAAAACAAAAAAATTATAACTGCTTCACCTGCAGTTATGATTTTACCAAACCATTTAAGAAAACTGAGATTCCCAATTAGTTCAAATAAATATTTTGATGGATTTTGAACAAACATATAGAAATAAAATTTTCTGATTTAAAGAAGTATATTTGTGCAATTTAATCCGCATTTAATAGCCACATCTACCACTAACGTAACACATCTTACTGTTAATTTAAAAGCGTGAAATTAACATTCTTCTTAGAATCATATCAAAAGGCATCAATAATCGTTCTAGAAAGGAAAAAAAAGTGTTATATTGTCCATAAATCTCATTACTGCACAAGAAGAATATAATTACATCCATCTGATTGACTAAAATGATTTTCCTTAGACACTACTGCAAAACAAGGATTATAATAGCATAGTTCTCAGTTCAAAAATTCTTGTAAGCAAATAATTTAGAAAAAATATAACCACACAGTTTTCTCTAGATATCTTGCCAATTCCCAACTGCTTCACAGCCTAACCCAGTAGCAGTGGTTCCTGTGATTAGAAAAATTCTGCAGAAATTTAACACTCTGTAAATTCCATGCCTTTACCAGTATTTTCTATGTATTTTAAACTTCTAGATCTGATATCACAATGTTACCTTAGTTGTTTGTCAGTGACTGTATACTAGTGTATTATGGGCAATACAAAAGCAGACAATTTTTTCTATGATCACAACATGGTAGTAAAAATGTCAGGAAACTTCACTGAAAATAAATCCTCTATACAACTTACTACTACAAATTCCTATTTTTAAAAAAAAAAAAAAAAAAAAAAAAATCAGAAACTGTAATAATAATTTTGATTGTTTTATCACACCAAACTTTTGCCATTAGTGTGATATGAATTTCTTAATACCGTCCTACCAGCATTTGTAATTTTTCGATACCAGGACTTGCAACCACTGACAGCACAGTCAGGATATTTAGTGTCATGGTTTTCAACCCACTAGTTACAAGCATAAATTAATCACTAATAAATATTTGGTTTCAGTGGGAACTAAGGTGCCATTTAGTAATTTCCAATGAGGACATAGTGTATCCATTTAGTGTTTACCATAAATATTGGCATAAGTTCACGAAAACATGGTGAGACAGAACAACAGAATAAACCCTTCACAAGCAGACCAATGTAGTATGTACCTGAGGGGAATTGGTTATGAAATCCAAACTTACAAATGTAGTAATTACTATTTCAAATCTAATAAGTATGAATACTTTCCAGTTCAGAATCTTTCTTACTATGTTCAGTCTTCAACAGTAATCATAATTTACAACCTGCAATTAATTTTAGAGTTAAAAACTGTGCTAAGTGCCAAAAAAAAAAAATATGAAGTGTTAAAATTTGAAATTTTTGCCTTACCCAATACACTATAAAGCAAGATATCTGGAATTTAAACTGGAAGTGTTTTACATATTATCTACCAGAATATGTCTGAGTCAAGTGCGACTGGTAGTTAAGTAAACATTTATGTGACAAGCAGGAAGCATATTGCTAAAGAGGTGGTTGAAATGATGTGCCAACCTAGTTGCTCTGTTATTGTTTCCAGTATTTGATATCAGCCATGTATTGAATCTGTAGTTTCATTCAACATTTAATTCCAAGTAGTATGAACACTTCTATTTCATCTAACAAACATGAAAGGGAGTTTCCTAACGTTACAAAAGAAGAGGAGAACCAAGGGGATGTACTACCTTGGAAACAAAAAAGAAACAGTCGAAGGAAAAGACTGAGCATTTTTTACATCAGATAGGAATTATCCCGAGTATAATAATCCCTATATTTTGATTAATGTATTTTTTTCTTTTAAATGGTAATCAGCATCAAACAATACTTTCTATTTTGATGACTGTTGGGTATAATTTATTTTTCCTTCCCATACAAATATTACAGCATTTCTTCCTACTGCATTGCTGCTGAAAAATTGTTTTCTTTTAAATCAATAATTTCCAACAAAAACCTGTAATGTGCTGTATAAAATACCTATTATCAGTAAAAGCTTTCCTCTCACAGGACATGACAAAACAGTTAAACTGCCCTGCTTTCTGCAGAGTCCTTACTATAATTCAGGTAACCGTCAAATATCACCTGAAAATTTATTTTCAAAGTAAATGGCTACTTTATTAGTAAACATGTAATTGTTTCAACTCTGAAAACAGTGTGCTTACTTTCTTTAAATTGTAGAGAGGTGATAGAAGTTTGAAGATAATTGAGGTCAAGGACGAAATCAACCAGGGCATTATGAGGGACCCAACTTCACCTGGAATGATTTGAGAAACCTTTGAAAAGTCAGATTCACAGACTGGAGATTAAAATCAAGTCATAGCATTACCACTCACCCACCAGCCTTTGGCTAAATGGCCCACCAATGGACTGAGCAACAAGCATTTCCCTCCTCACATCAGTAGTACACCTTTTCTTCAAATCCACCATTCCTGCTAAATAGCCACCTACATTGGAATTATCTTTTCTATAATCACAATGGCTTCCTTGTTATCATCCGCAGTTATTTCTTTCCATCATCCCCCACCTATTTACCACATTTCTGACTTCTATCTAGTGAATGTTCTGGGTCTGATTAATTTACACCAGAAAATTCTGTTATTCCACATTTTTGTAAATCATATCATCCAGCCACTATCAATGTTTCCTTTCACTGACCTTATTAAAAAAGCTATCAGTACGTACAAATGGAAACTATGAGGACATAAACTACAGTGACACTAATAATAAAATAACACTGCATACAAACTACCATTCTGAGTTGTTCAAGTGCTATATTATTTGTTTATAGCAGATGAAAAAGAAATCTTTTTAAAGAAGAAGGGAACAGAATCTTATAAATGCCCTCATACATTGCTTTAATCATTTCCACAACCATAAATTTAAATTTCAGATGGAAAATAAAATATGTAATACCTAACATAAAAATCATATTGATAAAAAATTCTCCTCGAACTGAAAGCTTAATAGATAATGCTTTGAAACTCTTCGATTTTATATCATCATCTGTTGTCACAAACCGGAGGGGAGGAACTTTCATTCAAATTTGTCCAGCAGTTGATATTTCAAAGGAGGTAAGCTCTTATGGTTTTTTCACTAGATTTTACAATTATATCCACACAGAAATTAGAAGAGATAATCATCTTTTTTAACATCATTTTACAAATTATTCTTTTTTTTTTAATATTTGAATATATACATAAGAAGTGGCCATCTACAAAGATAAGAGTATATCTAGTAAAACAAGGAGAACACAATGACTAATATAAGTCAACGCAGATAATTGTAAGAAGAAATTTCAAATCTACTACTAAATTTTGACTCACCCCTGGAATACAGACAAATTAATTTTCTTATAAGATTAAGAGATGCACTGAACACACAGTGGAGAGCAACCGAAGTGTTGTGAACTGTAATTAATTCACTAATATATCCTCTTTGGCAAGTTGGAAAGTAAGATTTTTTTATTTTTTTTAATTCTACAAACCAATTTCATTTTTAAATTAACATTTATTTTTCTATTATTTTCTGTCTACTTTCTTCATCAAAATAATGTTGAGGTTTCCATTAAAATTAGCTAATTGAACACCTCACTAAACAGTTGATGGAGCCTTGTTATTTGTTAAGCACATACATTTTTCAGATAACTGGTTTTAACAACATGAACTGTGTTAGTCTTGGCAATACCTAAATGAAATGAACAAACTGAATTTCAGAATCTACACACATAACTGCTTACTTTTACTAAAAGATCAAATTCTTTTCAAGTGAAGACATTTTATACAGTATTCCCTTAAATGTAACCTAACAAATTGAAAAAGGCAATTCTTTCACATTACTGCAATGTGCCTAATGGGGACAGAAAAATTAGGAGCAGCTAAAAAAATTATGAGACTTAATTACCAACAAGATCAAGTTATGGCTTTAGAACTAATCTCTCTACTTGAAGAGACAGCAGCAAAAGTTAAATTCTCCGGGTCGAGATTTAAATTCAAAACAGTTAACACTTGGGCACAACACAGTAAAAGGAATAATATGCAGTGAGGACAATTGATTACAATGGCAACTAATTATTAAAAATAGCCAGTTATATTTGATATAAAAAAGTAAATGATATATATTACAACTACTTCGGCGTGTGCACACCTCCCGAACCACCTGACTCATTCTCTTTAACATGAAGAAGGTTTAAGACCGAAATATTATGTATTTTTGTGTTCGTGATATATGTTCGTCCCCTGTTGCTGCCTTCAACTTTGGTGAGTGATGTGTCATTTTCCCATTCCTTGTAATTTATATTACTATATACAAAATGCATTGAAAGAAAATCAAGCACTTAGAAGGTAAAAGTAAATTCGTATAGTCTTAGTGACAGGGTTTCTCACTGGCTGAATAATCCACCCATATCATAGCCACCTAGACTAATCAGGTAATCCTACTGGGTATAGGGACCCTACACATTAACACGGAATCCGAACCATGCAAGCATTCTGGAATACTTCACATTACACAGCAAGCTGTTCCGCCAAGACAGGGATTCCAACCGGGGAACTTTTGATTTCCAGTCAGACACCTTGTCCACTGAGCCACCAACATTCAAGTTGTTCTTTGAGTACCGGAAGAATTTGGCGGATAAGAAAAATAAAATATCTCAGTTTTGTTTGGTTTGATCTTTCCAATACAGCATTATAAATGGATATACCTAAAAAAAAAAAAATAATCACTATACCCTGTTTAGCATGTTTTTAATTTTTGAACTGAAAAATTAAGTCTTAGTTTTATCTTATAGCACTTAAGTACTGTATATTCATATATGACAAGTGTCTAACAGCCTTTTTATGAATTATCACTATTCTATTAATCATATAATCTCTCATTACTATCACAATATTCCAAAGAAACATACAGTTAATGAAAACTAAACTTGCTTTTAAAAAGTAACAACCAATTCAGTTTGTACTCTCTATGGCTAAAATTTATTTTAAATGCTTTACACAGATACATTGCTTATTTACAATACGATGAATTACAGCGTGTAATGATATTAAGAATTTTTCTCTTCAGTGAGAGAAAAAAAATCTCTTCTGAATATGCCTACAAACTAGTTTGTAAAATATTTGTGAACTATAACAATATTATGGGTAGTTCATGAAACAGGAAAAAAGGTTGACAGAAGTGAAATAAGACACTGATAAACAACACTGAACATACTATTACAAAAATAATATTAATAAACAGAACTGGAAATATTTCAGAACTATCTCATTATTATTGGCATTCTAGCACTACACAACTGACATTTCATAATGCCAACTATGAGTCAAATCCCACTTCCAACAAATAATGGAAAGTAAGTGTTCAACATAACTGCAAATTAAACAATACTGTCATAGAGAGTGATATACCACATATTTTAACGAAACACTACACAATTATATTCCAAATATTATTACTTGGTGGAATGAATTTCTTGTACAGAATAAATAAAATCAAACACATCTCTAACCTACATAATTTCTTTCTTATGTCATTGAAACACAATTTGAATAAAATTATATTTCTTCATTAGTATTTGCTGATTACACGAAATATATATTAAATACTACCAAATCGGATGAAACCGGTTTTGAAATTCCTTACAACAAAAGATAAAATGTAAACATTTAAATCACGTTAGTAACTGGATAATGTTGGATGGTGAGATGCAAAAATGTTTCAGTTGTGTAGTGTCAGAACTTTATTATTATGATGATGTAGTTGCACTAGATATAAACAGTCTTAAAGGATTAATTAACAGGTCAGCTCTCATAATTGCAGTTTCTGTTTGAAACTGGTCTTAAGAATATCACAGTGACGTTATCACAGAAAAAATATACTTAATATAGTGTAATAAAATTGCTAAATAAAATACCAAGATGAGAATTATAAGGATGCTTAGGTTTTGCTTATATTTATGAATTTGTTCATTTCCTGTTGGAAGTATCACAATGTCCTCCTTGCACCTGGCTAATTGCCACTATTGGACAAATTTGGTACCAAAAATTATCATAATGGCAGAAATAATTATGGGACAGGAGCCAAATTGTGCGAGACAGAAAAAGTACAATCATAACCTATATTATGAGGGAGGGCTGTATACAGAGGCATTCCCAGATGATGTATGTTGACGAGATCTCACAATGAGCCACACGATATAACAGGCTAGCGCCAAACCCTGAATTCCTGCCAGCAGGAAGAAATAGTAGTCCAGATGGCCTTGAAAATGCTGTTTATCTTGTCGGATCCAGATGGGTGATAGTGCAGAGATAAGTGCTGTGCCCAACAGTGAGTTAACTCCTTCGGTAGCTGCAAAAAGTCCCATGGCAACACCCTGAAGTGGGCGTGGGGCAGCAGAGTAGGCAAACTCCAAACCTGTGACACAAACATTGATTTACAGTTTTCAAGGGTGGGTAACATCTCAACAATCAGTTGCAGAAGTTTCTTCAACCAATAAAACACCTTAAAAAAATAAAGATCTTAACAATAACATTTTTATAGGTTGCGATACACCCAATTATTTTCCTATTTAAGGCTTGTAACGTCATGCCTCTGTCGTCATTGATTTTTGTCATTTTCTGAAATATTTTAAGACATTTCAGGTTGATCCTTGCTATTGTGTGATGCGGTAGAATTCTGGAGTTGTGCCAAGTTGCCAGTCTAGCTAACAATAGGGGTGCTGTCTTTGTCTGCATGCTTGCAGGTGGACAGAATGCTGCCTGAGGATTGTGTGGGCGGCTGCAAGAGGATGAGGAGGAGACTCGAGAGTGCAGATTCTCAGTGCAGAGAACTGTCCCCATCTTCACCTACTGCAAAACTGAAAGTCACAATTCTTTAGTAATGTATGAGCCTGCTTGCCCAATTTTATGCCCTGTGAACAGTTATCGAACTTTATTGAGATTTTTCTATGTTAACAATGTGTTTTATCTGAATGGTAAAATGGTATAAAGTCAAATTTCAGAATTTTGTTTGCTTTATTTATTATTATTTTTTTGCAATTAGCGTGTGTAAATTTACACTTTCCCATGCGATCTAAAATATTTATAATTCATTTAAACAACCAAACCATGTAACCATGTATCCCATGCAGAGATGATGCTGAACATCTTTGGTAATTTGGGGGAGTATAAATTCGTAATGAACTAAGACATTTCAGGTTGCAATAATTTTAGTAATTCCTGTTCATCTTGTGCAAAATTTTACAACTTTGTAACCTCAAACTATTATGAGCAAATTCATTTTCTATTTTTTTAATTAAAAATCCTTTCCTACTGTTAAGTGCTACTTAATTTCAATCCAGTTAAGAAAAAAATGCTTTAATTACATTATTTTTATATTTCAACTTGATCTAACCACAAAGTACAGTATTGTATGTGGAAATTTGCAACACAAAGAAGTAGACATTTGATTACAACAAATTTAATTCTGCAGATTAAGAATATGACAATATACAAATGATTTGAATTACTGTACTGTACCTGCACTTTGACCATGAAAATTAAATATGGCGTGAAGCCGTCAGGTGCTGCAATCAGATGCTCAAAATGATGTAGCATGGAATCAACGAGAGCAAAGATATGATGCTTGGGAACATACTGCCATACGGTTTGTCGATGCATCTACAAAGCACCGACAGTGGTTGCAGGAGGACCAGAATGAACAAGATGCCATCCACCCATTCCCAGACACGTTCAATGGGCGACTTGTGAGGCAAATCTACAGGTGACAGAAACAGTGGTACCCATCATTCTTGAAACAAGGCTTGCGCACTCCTTGCTACATGTTGCTGAGCAAGGTCCTGCTGAAATATGGTGTTCAGAACTACCAGCAGGAAGGGCAGTACCTTGGTTTCTAAAACCTTCCTGATGTAGCGGTATTGCTGTTCAAACTGTCCTCAATATGTAGAAGGCGATATTACATGTTATAACCAACAGCACCCCAAGCAATCACACTTGCATTTATCCACCATGCTGAAAACAAAGCAGTCTGCCTGATTTTGTTCACCATCGTAGTGTCTTCTGACACATACGTGCCCATAACTGTAGGTTAAGTTCAAGCGGAACTCCCCTGTAAACACTACTTTTTGTCACTCAGCATGCCAAGAACGGTGTTTAAATGGCCACTGCAGTCTGAGGCATTGGAGGTTTTTGACCAAGAAAGCTGCTGTGATGGCACACTTGCCAGCCCTCAGCAGACAGCATGAAACTGTCGACAGAGATATGTCAAAATCCATTCCAGAGCTCCAACATCGAGCCAACACTGTGAACGAAACTGTTTTGTCAGTTACAGTCATTCAGACAAGCTAGTGGTCATTCTGTACTGTGATCACACTGTTTGGTCCAGCACATGCTCGTCTCTGTGTACAACCTTCTTCTATTCAATGCTTCCTCGCATGCATTACTCTTTTAACAGTGTGTCCGGTACAAAACACCTGTTTCCTAGAGACCCACCATTCTGCCATGTTCGAACTCACACGCTGATACTGTGCTCTTTGAAGTCGATGAGGTATACTGGCACTTTTTTGCACATTTCCATTTCACTTGACAGCTTGGTGCACTGAATGAGCACAGTATAACCCGGGCCTCTCTGATCACTCAAAAGATGGCATTACTAGGCCTGCATGCAAGCTATCTGTCTGCAATCTTAATTACTTGTTATGGTTTCAATGTGCACATCCGCTAATTATGGAGTGATTCGGACCAATCCTACTGATTGTTGCATTTTTTCATGAACAGTAGTAAAATTTATTACAAAGTTCTTGTGTGATGTCACAACAAATAAATTCTTATGATCTTGATAAACTAGTTGACACAGTTTTGTCTAGCCTGTATTAACAAAAAGCTGCCTTGAGAACAGCAACAATGATTTTTATGTCTCAGCAATGTAATTACATAAAATGTTTGTTTTAATCCATCTGGCTTTATTCCTCATTGATGTTGAGGTCATTAGAGGCAGTAGGGCGCTGGGGCAAGGAATGGGAAGTAACTGGGCCGAGGCTTTACGTAAGAACCATTCTACTGGATCAGAAAAGAATGGAAAACCAAAATTTGGATGGCTGGTCAGGGATTTCATCCCACATACTTCAAAATGCCATACCCGAGCATAACTGTCACCCACAAGGCTCAGTCAACTTTGGTGCGCCAACATTATTAGCTGATGATGCAGCATTACAATTCAAGGGTCCGGTATGTCAGGTATATACATATATATAAAACAAAAAATAACCTGTCTTGAGTAATATAAGAAGATTATTAATTCCAAATTTGAATGCCAACAAGGGAAAGACACCAAATTTAGTGACAGGAAGGCTGTGATTAATATATGTATATATAAAACATAAATACACAATATCACACTTTTGACCTTTTAAAACTAAAACTTTCCTAAGTTCTGTCCCATTTTCTTGCATATTGTCCCATTTTTTGATACTTTGGGGAAATATTTTCTATAATTTATTAAATAAAATAATTCATTTGAGCTATTCATAAAAAAAAATCAGTATGTAAAAAAATTCCATGACAGTCTAGAATCAGTATTAATCCCTGGTATTTTCAGTACATTATCACCAACTATGGATACTTACAAGAAGACGTCGATTATGTGCGCGACTGTAGAAAATCAGTCTAATTACTTTTGGGACATTCCTGTACCTCGCACGTTTATGAAAATACATTTTTTTTTTTTTTTTTTTTTTTGTATTTGCTGATTGTGGTAGTATGGGTAATTCAAACACTCACCTGCAACTCCTGCAAAGACTTCAGCACTTCCAACAAGGCAGTATTGTGGAATTTGCCACAGCAAGGAGATATCACTTGCATTGTATGTGGTGTTGTGAATTACTTGTTGTATAGCATTCCTAGGAAAAGATAGTTATTTTAGTACATAGGATTTAAATAAACAGCTATATAATCTCATGATACTAGTAGCTCACCCTTCCTGCCATCGTTTTAGAGAGAAAAACTCTAAGACTCCTGCAGCTATTGCTGCACACAGACTGAAGCCCATTCCCAGACCTGAAAGAAAGTAATTTGTAATGCCACAGAAGATGCCCAAAAGGATACCAACTGATCAACATGGAAAGAATGTTAAAATGATAATAGAGATAACTAAGTCAAAATATGTTTTCTTCAAAAGTTGAATGTCTTGACAAGCCATGAAGACACATTCCAGTTGCTAATAATACTATGAAACAAGTATCCGTGATGATTTATAATTGTATTAAGCAATTCTGTTTTCAATGAGGAATATCAACATATTAACTAATGATAGTGTGTTATTCACCATTCCCCCCTCCCCCTCCCCCCAAACACAAATTAACTTAATAAAAGTATGAAATGATTTTAAATATGGAAAGAGAACCTATCTTTTACTAAAGATTAAGGCAGGAAAGCTACAAATACACAACAACTCATTTAAGCTCTTATTTGGTCAAAGTGTGTAAGAGGTGTCAGGCTGCTGTTTGAAATAAGATGTGGTAATGGAAGGGGAAAGTGGTAGTGGTGGTGGTGGTGGTGGTGGTGGTGGTGGTGGTGGTGGTGGTGGTAGCGATGGTGATGATGGAGTGAGTGAAAAGGGAGGGAGGCACAGAGTATGAAATCAATAACAGGTACAGTAAGCAACCACCTGGGGAAGAGGAGACCAGACACTGGATAAAAACACAATAAATAGTGAACATTATACCACCAGTAATGTAAAAAAAACTGATACTTAATTAGAAGAAAAACCTTACCCCCAGTGAAGGAAAATGGTGAGTTTAGGAGGCGCTATGATGAACTAAACACGCTCAGGAAAAGACTAATGTTGTCTATTGTCATAAGCGTGAATGAGTCCAAAGAAACTGACCAACTAACTTTTTGCCTATTACATTACCAAGAAAATCAAATTGAGCTAGCTCAACAAGTAGGAAAGGCATGTGCAAGAAGTTGTAATGACACCTAAACTAACACAGAAATGTCTCATACTTAAGAAGAAACGTGGGCCACACTAGGATTCCAGAAAAAGCCAAAGTATATAAAAGGTACACATATACTGAAGAAAGAAAGGAATCACATCAAAAACAAATGCAGTAGTACAGGACAAGAGCCAAAGAGCAAGAAAACTAATTCTTCCTGCCAGTTTCTCTGGAGTGTTCCAAAACAAGAGAATAAAGACTATCAACTGACATTTGATCTACAAACATCAAATAAGATTTACATTCAAAGTGATGCTCTAAAGTGAAATGGGCACACAAAATTGCTGCTGTGACTTTCTTGCATCCCAACCATCACTCATCTCACACATATGCAGTTTAATGGATATCGGTGGACTATTTGAAAGACGCTCTTGTCAACTATAAAAAGCATCTGTATTTTGACTTGGCTTTTTGATGAATATAGGCTTGCACTTGTTGCCTTTTGTTTATTATCAAATTTAACCCTATACAACTTCACCATAACCACTCAAGATAATGTCTCATACACAAAGTTGATGAATTTAGATCTAAACAAGATCTGAAACATGACAGCAAAGTGACCGTTGTAGCTTTGCCAGCTCAGAACTGGGTAATAAATGGAAGTTTCAGACTCAGTTAAAGTAATTAAAATGCTATGGAGCACTCTGTTAAGAATAGTGAACATCACATTCCTCACTAAAAGCAACATATTCTTCAATCCTTTACCATAGCTGGACTTTCTGCAGTGGCCCCCAAATATAAATATGTCATCACGTTTTGATTATTTACCTGATGAGTTTGGAAAGTGGAAGGTTATTATTGAAGATTGAGCCAACAGAGATGTCTACGATACAATGTGCTGATTTTAATTGAGATGATGATTCTGAAAAGATTCTGACATCTCTAATCATCAAACAGTTGTTAAAGTTGTTTGTGTTGCAGGAACTGGCATGCAAAGCTAATAGTCAGGCTTTGGGTGTAAAATTTTGGATTTTAACTGTTCAGCCTGAAAGACAGCTGACTGATGTAAGGCTAATGCAAATACTAGGACAATACAGACAGGAGAGTGGTGTATAAGGTGGAACAACTTGCAGGTGTCATTATCATCAATATAACTGTCTCTGAATAGGGTGTTGTGAATAAGTGAATGTTGTAAAAATGTAATGCCATATATTTCAGGGAGAATCTCCCACAAATGGTTCAGTAATCTGAATGTTCGTATTTGTGAAGCAAGATAGTTTGGGAAGTCTACTGAAGTATATGAGCAAGCGCGATGTGTAGGATTTTGGGAAGGAAGACAAGCATTTTGAGAAAGGAATATAGAAAGCAAAGGATCTGGTTAATGGGTTTCAGGCCAGGAGAGAACTGGGTAATGAATACTGGTCTGTAGTCAGCTTTAGGAGTTGCAGAATGGGAGTTGTGGGTGGTAGTCCAAGATCAGAAGGGTAGCAGTAGAAAATGAGAACTTGGGATAGTTCTTCGGAATACCTGTAAAGTGATTTTTGATCAGAATAGATATGCCTGCTTCGGATTGCAAGGGGTTGGTTTGGTGTGGAAGGGTTGCTAACTGTCAAAGTGTAGGTACAATTGGTTTCAAGAAGTGAAAAGAATTGACAAAACTAAAAAACACACAGATAGAACATCATTAAATCTCCAGAGAAAAATGAATGCTGCAAGAGCAACACTATAACAGGCCACTTCTGAAAAGGAGAATGATTGTGAATACAGTAATAAGTTTCAAAGCTGATCTGTCAAAACCTGATATTTTATTATTTCTTTCTCACTGATATTAGAGAGAAAAAAATTACAGCATTAGGTGTAAGTAATGTTATTATGCATCAGCAGTCTCTGACAACTATTCAGAAGCAAGAATTGCAGATGCATCTACTAGTTAACCGTTAAAAATCAAGGCTATTTGTTTCAGTCACAATAAATTTTTAAACTAAACAGTTTTTGTATAATACTAATTTTAAAGTGCAATGAATAGTAGTTATTAAAACTTAATGTTTCAGCCATTGTGTCATGGCTTTCATCAGATTATATTATTAATTTATTCAAAATTAATAATATAATACTATATTTTAGCACAAAACTGTTTTTAATCCAAGATTTCAAATACAAATATGGACAAAATTTCCAGAAGATAACTTACCAATACGTTTTAGTAGAGTTATCCTTACACCCCAATTGTCTAGAGCCGGATAAACCACACTGTTCATCAATGGTATGAGAGCTAGGATGAACACTTGATCAAACAGGCTCAACCACGCAGTTGGCATCTGTAAAAAAGGTAATATATAATAACTAGAATTTGGATCCTTAAGACAAAAAAAAAGAAACTTGTTTATAAATATGACCTCAAACATGGATAAATATGACCTAAAAATGATAAAATATGACCAAACATTTAAATTTTTACTGTGCGTCAAAACATGCTCAATTATAATCATTTATTTTATCTGGTAGTGTTGCTTGGAGGTAGACAGCATAATTTGTTTCCATCGACTCACTGCACCATTCAGATTTTAATTTTTTTTTTTTATTTTTTTTTATGTTTCTGTAAAAGAATAAATTATTAGATTTTTATTTTTATCAAATAAATAAATAAAAATGCCATTGTTGCTTTGTCGAGCTGAAAACAGTGATACATTGTATACGTGTCTCTTGCTGTATTGTAATGCTGCTGCACATAAAATCACTTTGTTGAAGTCACATTAATTGCACAGAATTTACGGAAAATAACTCTTTTTGTCTGTACTAAAATACTCCACTCCAAATTCGTTTATCTAACTCCTTATAACTTCACACTTTCAGAAAGTTTTGTTTCCGGTGTGGCAGTACTCACTAATCCACTGCAAATTTAACACTGACTCAGGATTATTTTTAAAAAATTGGTGACAATGAAACACTGACCGATGCGGCTTGACACAGACATGCTGATGCTGCTGCGTTGTCATCATTAAAAGGTGTGAAATGCTGCATAACTTAGATTCTTGACTGGCAAATTCTGACCAATTCAGTGACAATTAGTTTTGTTTTTTCCTCCAATGTATAATAGGAGTACATTTCTGTGAATAATTATCTTAATTTCTTCTCACCTATAGAGCTATAGTGAATTCCCAGTGCTATTAAAATATTACCACATTTTTCCTTAAAGGACCATAAATATTATTGTAAAATGACCAAAATGAGGAAAATGGACCGAGCCTGGTGGTGTAATGGATAACGTTCTGGCCTCGCATTCAGACGGACGGCAGTTTGAATCCCCGTCTGGACATCAAGATTTGGGTTTTCCATGGTTTCCCAAATCACTCCAGGCAAATGCCGGGATGCTTCCTTAAAAAGGCCATGGCCGAATTCCTTCCCATTCCCACGTTCAATCAGTGTGTCAGGTAACCTAAAAATTTTCTAACTGCACGATAAAATTTGTTCTCAGAACCACGAGTTAAACTGAATAGAATTGCATATCACAAATATAAATGCTTACGGGATTATCGCTGCGTTGTTATATTCTTAATTCTTCTTTTCCCGACGTTTCGATCTAGTCTTTGGTCTTCTTCAGGGGTCTTGTGCCCAATCTGCTAAAGATTGTGTTCTTCTGGAGACCGGTGTTGCTAGTTGTTTATTTGTACTGTCGATTGTCTGACTATCCAGAGATGTTGTTTACGATGTAATATCTGTGGGTCCAGAGTTAATTATTTATCCAGCACACATTTCCAACTCTGGCTAAGACCATAACCAGACTACAAAGAAAAAATCCAACAACTACTGGCAGACAACACGTACAAAAAACTGGATAAAGACCCCACACCAAAAATTGTAAGACAGACTAAAGAACATGCTAGCCGTTTGAACTTGGAATGGACAGTGAAATGAAATATACTAAGTGGAACTCCAGTTTCCCCTCTCTTCTACGGCCTGCCTAAAATCCACAAAGCCGAGATGCCTCTACGATCTATTGTGAGTACCATCAATTCACCTACATATGGGTTAGCAAAATTCCTAGCCAAAAAATTAGAACCGCTGGTGGGATGCACAGAGACTTATATAAGAAATTCATTGCACTTTGTCGAAAAAATTAAGAAGATTAATTTATCTGACAACGACTTGTTAATAAGTTTTGACATTACGTCACTGTTCACAAACATACCATTGAACGACGTGATGGAAATCATAGATAAAGAATTCACTGTGGAATGGAGGTCGGTCTTCAGACATTGTCTTACCTCTACCTACTTTCAGTGGAACAATGAGTTTTACGAACAACAAGAAGGAGTACCAATGGGCAGCCCTCTGTCGCCCATCATAGCGGATTTGTTTATGGAAAAATTTGAAAAGAAAGCAATTGAGACTGCAACCAAGAAACCATCACTTTGGCTAAGATATGTAGACGATACTTTTGTGATATGGCCTCATGGAGAAGAAGATTTGAAACAGTTCTTGGACACATTAATAGTATCCATCCAAAGATCAAGTTTACAATGGAGCGCGAAGAGAACGGTCAGCTGGCTTTCCTAGATGTTTTAGTGCAAAAGCAGTCAGGAGGCAGGCTTGGACACACGGTATTCAGAAAACCAACACATACAGACAGGTACCTCCACGCTTTATCACACCATCACCCATCACAAAAACGAGCCTTGATTAAAACGCAGTTCTGCAGGGCAGAAAGAATCGCGGACGAGGAACATTTAATAAACGAACAAGAACATCTTAAACGGACACTGAGACATAGCGGCTATGGGTTTAACGTAATATTAAATGCAATGTCAACTAAGCAAAAGAAAAACTGTCTTGATGAAGACCAGAAACAGAAAGCCGTGCTGCCATAAGTGAAAGGTGTCTCGGAAAAAATTGGGAGAATTTTAACGAAATCCAATATTTTTCCTATATTCAGAAGTGGAAACAAAGTGAAAGAAAATATGCAAACGGCCAAAGATCGAAGGTCTCCCTTACAAAGTAGTGGAATTTATGAAGTACCCTGTAATTGCGGGTAGGTATATATATGCGAAACCGAAAGAGCTGTAGCCGTGAGGATACGTGAACATAAGAGTCACACCCGTTTGAGGCATCCCACAAAATCAGCTATTGCCGAACACCAGACGGAGGAAGATCATGAAATATTGTGGGACATTACGAGAGTACTAGCTAAAACCAAAGGTTATCTTCAAAGAAAAGTGAGAGAGGCTATTGAAATATTCAAACATCCAAACAACCTCAATAAAGATGGTGGTTATGGTCTTAGCCAGAGTTGGAAATGTGTGCTGGATAAATAATTAACTCTGGACCCACAGATATTACATCGTAAACAACATCTCTGGATAGTCAGACAATCAACAGTACAAATAAACAACTAGCCACGCCGGTCGCCAGAAGAGCACAATCTTTAGCAGATTGGGCATAAGACCCCTGAAGAAGACCGAAGACTAGGTCGAAACGTCGGGAAAAGAAGAATTAAGAATATAACAACGCAGCGATAATCCCGTAAGCATTTATATTTGTAATGTGACGCCTGCGAAAACAACAAAATCATTTAGAATTGCATATCATTTTTAAAGTCAGTTACTATGTAAATTCAAGCTAGCAGTCAGGTGTTTATAGTTTCAAGATAGTATTTTCTGTTGGATCAGCCTTAAGCATTCACCTGGAGTGATATTTACAAAAATTTATAATAAATCGAAGAAGGCAGTTAGAGACCAAATTTGTTCAGTAATCATTTTTTATGTACACAGAATTGTTTAAAGCTACTTTCAGATTGACAGATTCAATAACTTCTGAAATATTAATCAGTTAGATTCTGTTTTTTGGTTACGAATTGTAAGGTATCTATCAAATTTTGTAATTGCGTGATATAATTTTATTCCCAGAACCATGAGTTAGATTGAAAACTAGCATTGTATTTCATTTCTAAAGTAAGTTTCTATGTTTATTTGAGCTAGAAAGCAGGTTTTTATAGTTTTCAAAATAATATTTTATGTTGCATCAGTTTTCAGCATTCGCCTGGAATAGGAGTGTGAAAGTTCATATCAAAATTATTTATTTTTAGCTAAACTATTAAAGTTACGAAATTTTCCGTAATAACATTTGCTACCAGATCTAGCGATTTGTAAAGTTTCAGAGAGATAGGATTACTTTAGTTGTCAAGGTCAAATTTTATGACGAAACCTTTTCTGACATGCAATTTGATATCTGATCAGCCTTCCAGAAACTACCCATGTGAATGAGGAAAAGAACCCTGTCCCACGGTTCATTAGAGAGCAGAGTTGGCAGGAATCTTCAAGAAGCGGTGAACGCAATGGGATGTAGACTCGTGCATGCTGTCAGTTGCTCTCAGTCATCCAGGAACTGTGCGCGTGACAAGATGTAGGCTCAGTAGACCAGCAAGTTTCAAATCAAGCACTACTGTGCAAAAGTTTTGTTTTGGCATAATGAAAGTTCGCGTATTTAAGTTTGTTACAATGTAGCTGTGAAGAAGAATTACGCCATGTGTGACCTCGGGATTGTTTAAATTCACTAAACTGTTAAACAGTGGAAGCGTGTGACTCACTTTTGTTCGGTTTCTCCAACTAAAAATTGTACTGTGAACTATGGGGTGTGGTCTGGCTCAAACGGTTAATAGAAATTGCAAACTTGACTTCTGTTACTTTGCCTGATTGCCTATCCAGCTAATGACATTACAACTTTTTCAAGAATATAGTGCTTTTAATTCCAACTAACTTGTGAACATTTATTTTGTCTATACCGTTCCTTGACTTAAGGTAGTAAAAAACTAAAGTCAAGTGGCGAACTTGTCTCATTAGTATAAAGCTCTAGCTGGACTATCCAAGGCTACTCACTGGCAGAGCTAAGACAAAGCTTTGTGCACCAACCCCAGTGCACATCTTGTCATACAGAATTTTATTTCACCTTTTTGAAATTAGTAAACATGCTTTGAGTGATATCAAATAAAATAGAATTCAATTATGAATAAAATAAAATTTATTTCAGTTACTTAAAAACAAAATTGTAAGTCTTGGTAATCGCGTAAAATGATTTTTTTACGGCTAAACTATTAAAGGTACAAAATTTTTCATAAGTATAATATTTAACACTTTTTGGAAGATCTAGCTAGCTATTCTCAAAATTTCAGAGCGATAGGATTATTTTGGTCATCATGGTCAAGTATCTAATGCAAGTTTACAAGCGTGAGATATGATATCTGATCAGCTTACCAAACTGTTCTTGTGAGAAACGCAGAAGTCTTTGCGTTCCCACGGACGTTTTATATAAATAGTAGCCCTAACTTTTCCTCGTGGTCAGCCAGCCAGCAGTCACTCACTCATCCGCGAAGCATTCACTTGCACAGTATTCGCTCAGTTTTTAAGTTTCAGTATCGCTATGTAGTTTTGAGGCCGTACTTGACACCATGTGGTGCGTCGGCATAACTTAAGTGTCGGACGTCGGCAAACAAGTTGATCTTTTAAAGAGTGTGAAGAACTTTTGTGTGTTTTCATGTGTTAATTAGTTGGATTTAGAACAATGGGGTTTGGTCTGGTTCGAATCGGTTAACTGAATGTGCAACTTTATCTTCAGAAACATTGCCTGATGCCAGTTCAGTTTTTGACTTTGCTAAACTTTGAAGAATATATTAACTATTTACCAGCGATAGCTTGTGAACATTATTATCTTTACCCTTTCCTTAGTTTGGGATTTTATTAAACTAAATGGCGACCAATTTAATATAGCAAAGCAAGAGCTGGAGTTATCCTAAGCAAGATCAAAGTTAGGGATGTGACAGAAGGTTCTGCACCAACCCCAGTGCGAACTGGTTGGCTCACAAGTGTCTAATTTAGTATTACAGCCCAAAAAGAGGTTAGAAAAAATACAACTTTTCATAAAGATCCAAATCCTAATAACTGTCGGATTCAAGCTAGTACTTTCAAATGAGCCATGTCAAGTCTTCTCAGCCTTAGACAAATGAACAATAAAAAAATTAACTTTAAACATTTTATCAATATTTCACCCATAAATCTGCATGAACTGATCTCGCACCTGAAGAATTTGAATCCACAATTAGTTACAAAAATGAAAGTTCTAGCTTAAAGACGATGACTACATAGTTGATGTGTAATCGTAAGTTTTCCCGGCGAATCTGTTGCTTGAAGATTTCGTCAAATGATTGCAGATGTGATCAATTGACCCAGCTGCACACCCGAGAAATCTTCAAGCGACTACATAGTTGATAACAGATTAATGTCTTATGTAACATTATATTTGTCAAGTGTGATACTATTGGCTGTGGAGAGCCCTACTGGAACTTAAGTCCTGGATAATTTTAAATCCATGTATAAAACCTAGCATTGTTAGTAATTAAAAAATTAAATCTAATTTTGTAATACTGTGTGAGTTATGAACTAAAACTAATTTTCTTAAACTTAATTTCTTCACAGGCTGGATAAAACACTAATAATTAATTTAAGAAAGTCTATCTCAGTTCAGACGGACATTAAAGCATGAAGCAATTGAAGTTGTCCAGTCAGCTACACAATGCTATGATATGTGGTTTGTTGACTACCTGCATGAAACGATATTTGTTGATGACAGTTTTGTACACAAAAAGTTAAAATATGAAGTACAGTAAAAGTCTGGTTATCCGAGTTCCAATTATCTGAGTCGCCGGGTTAACCGAGGCAAATTTTTGAAATATGATAGGGAGCTTTTATGAAGATATGGAGTATATTGAGCAACAGGAAGAAAGCACAGCAGCTGACATAATGATGCTAATGCGTTGGCGCTATCCTTCCGCTAAGAAGAGAAACAAAATTATGACACAGAAGACAATTAAAGACTTTTTTGGAGAGTGACCGTAATTAATGTACAAAAAACAACTTTATTGTTTCACAAATTAGTTTTACAATATAAATAAATTGTATTACGTATTTCAGTTTCAATACGTTTTTTGCTTCATTGTAACCTCTTTCCTTGACCTTCGGTTATCCGAGTTGTCCCGGTCCCGTTTACCTCGGATAATCAGAATTCTACTGCACTATGATAGTCAAAATTTCAATTTCCAAAAACTGTTTTTCTCTGTTGGATTAGTAATAACGATAATAATTTTGCGCAGCCTTAGTGATCTGGCGAGTTTTTTTACTGGCTGTGCAATATGCCTCAGTCATAACCGACTAACCTAACCCAGTAATCCTGCAGGAACCAACAATGAGTGACAAAGCATTCCAGTAAATTTCACATTAAAAAGGCAAAATTTTGCCACAGATGTAGGGCGATAAAAATTCCTACCAATGACAAGATTCAAACCTGGGATCTCTCAATCTCGTGTGATACCACTACATAAATGCTGAATTATCTTAGTGATTAGAAATAGAATTAAAAAGATTACATGTGGCTAATTTCTACCACATTTCTAAAATTATTCTCATCACTGCATTCTTTATATGCAAAAATATTTATCCAAGAAAATTATGTTCTTCAAGGAGTGTCTTAAATGTAACCATTATTTTTGCTCTAAGTCATTAAGAGCTCTGCCTCTGAAATAAGGAATTCTGTTAGATATTACTGATGTACTGACAAATTCAATGTAAAATCTTTTTTCCTCCCTCAAACTTAAAGGACAGGCAGTTTTAACTCAACCGCTCCACTATCATGCTGAAAAGTCAATAAACAATTGTTTACATTTTTTTCATATATATAAAAAAATACAGCACAAGTCCAATCCTTGGCCTGTGCTCAGCAGTAATGAGACGCAGGATGCCTGGGCTTCTTGCCGTATTCTGGTACCACAGTGTTGAGAATTTGAAGTGTTCTAATATGAAATAGGTTTAAGACCATTTCATACCAAAACTGAAAAATATTATGTACTCCTCCTAAGGATGTCATTGTCCTTTGTACATCAGAAGTTCACAGTATTCCTTGATAATGCAGAAAAAGAAATGTCAGCCAGACTAGATGGAGCATTGTGCAGCATTATTTTGAAGATGTCCACAGTCTTCATCCTGCCCAAAAGGAGAAATTAGTGAAGCTTGAAGCTCCTCATCGAATTAGCGTGTGTGAAGGATGCCTCCCCCACCTAGTGCTGCCCAAGCCAGTCAATCAGCAACATACACACATCTCCTGCTGCACATGAATATCTGATAGGCTATAGAGGTCCCAGGCAGCTGATGGTGATGGATAATTTTATCAATGAAATATTGTGTTCACTCAACTTGTTACCCGAAGGCATTACATTAAAATAAAAAGAAATTCTGGAAATTTGTTTTTGTCATTAATGTTATTTTATCTAAACAACTTACATTAAAAATATGTGATCCACTATCCCCAAATCCAATTTTTAAGTGAACTCCCTGTTCTTGGAATCCTGTCTCAATCTGAAAAGAAAAATATAATGTAGTATTAACCTACGTATAAACATATTAGTGATTAGAACATAGTGAACATAGTGATTAGAACCAAAATTTGAAGAAAAAAAAATTTCAAGAGATAAATAAACATATTGGTTTTGCTTCAAATTTAATAAAGTCAATAATCAGTTAAATAAAAAAGTAAGTTTAGATAAATTATATCATGATTTGTTATAAGGGCAGTGCAACATAAAGAAAATTAGCACAACGTAATTTATTACAACAATTTTTTGATAGGCTTAGAGAAATAAAAAAAAAGCAAGATGATTTGGGACTAGGATAGAGGCAGTAAAACCATCACTTACTGGCACAAATGTGTCACTTAACAAGAACATTTTTTTTTTTTTTTATAACACTTTAATCCTGTGAAAGTGATACATGCAGCAGTCCGGCATCAGACAACTAAGGCAAGGTCAGTCAAAAAATGAGATTGGGCAATTTTCCACAGGTAGGGGAGATAATAAGACCAATATTCCACAACTACCTCCCCAAATTGGTCCACAGTCACAAAAGGATAGCTGGCAATCCGAAACCTGTATCGTTTAGTTGGTAATCACAATACCTTGTCTTCATGCTATGCAGTACATTAAATGTAACCTCCTTTGATGAAGCAGTTCTATCCTGGTAAAAGGACACAGACTCTGCCAAAACATTGGCTTTTTACCCCGTTATGAGACTCTAACTAGAGAACAGAGAAACTCTTAAAACTAGATGTGGAAACCTTCAATTAAAACCTCAAAAACTTTTTAACAGTTTTATCTGTCCTAATACTCCCCAGGCAAATCATTGTATCTCAACTTCCACAGTTATCAGAAGTATCAGTACCTGATAATAAGCTTTTTCCCTAACCCAGTCTTTAATAAACCCATCAATTAGGTATCAACATATTTTATCTCAGTAACAATGGAGTTGGAAGAAATGTTATGAAGCGATATTTTTATAGAAAAAAAAAAAAATATACCCAACACTCACCAAAATTGAAGGGAGGAGATTAGCAGCAACACGACTTTTTATATTTCTTTTCGAATTCATTATGTAGCACAGTAGTTTAATGGGTCCATTTGAGATATATATACAATGGCATTGTATTCTCAACTAATGCCAACGAAATCACACCCCACGTTCCTAGCAATGTTAGGGAAGTAAGAAATATGCTAGTACATGTACCATGGCTGAGAGAAATTTCTAACGAAACTTATTGCCATTAGTAGAGTTGATAATGTCAGCATTTTCACAGAAATTTCATAATATTGCAAAAATTTAGTGATTTCAGCTAGTTAAAGTAAAGTTAAGCAATTTTTAAAAATAAGAAAAGGGAAAATAAGAATAAATCCAATAGTTATTAAGCAAGGAAATCGGCCAAAAGGAACATATAAATATTCTGAACTTGAGAACTGATCTAGAAATTTATTAATATCTTTTTTTAGTTAAGATGTTAAATGAAAGAGGAATATCACAACAGTAAGTTGGTGGCAAAATGGGAATATCTTTATGATATTGGTTTTTGCAAATAAGTTTAAAAAAAGAAAAAGATATTTTCTACAAAAATTAAACAGACAATTCACAGGTAGCAGGTACAACAAAGGGAAGTTTAATTCGTATAGGCAGTGATAAGAACAGTAAGGAATATGAAAATAGAGTCTAAAAGAATAATAATGGTGATATTTGTACACTGGAAAGGGCGAATATTTAATTTCGAATTATGAAAATTGTGTAGTAACGGCACATAAGATGATGATAGTATAGGGAAATAACAAAGGTGCTTGTATTTAATGATTGTACACTTGTTCAGAAGGGAAACAGTCAGTAAACATAACTAGAAGGGATAAGAAATATTAATATAAATATGAGTCAGTGTTTACAAATAAGTGTAAGGGTAAACTCAAGGATTTAATAGAATTTTATTTACATTTTAAGGGTTGAAACTTCAGGGGTTTAAAGCGGCTAAGGCAATTAGAATTTCTTAAAGTGGAAGATAAAGAAAATCTTGGCAGAATTTAGGGCTATATTTTGGTCTAGGTTAGAAAAGATGTGCAAACTTTAAGAAATCTCTTATGATTAGAACCATGCCTCGAGGAGGAAATTCACCCATTTCAGAGAGGAAAAATCTGGTTAACAGTGGATTTTTGGTGGTTGCCAATAAATAGGAATGCCTCGTCAACATCGAGGTCATTAGAGGCAGGATGGGATTGGGGACAAGGAAGGGGAAGGAATTCGGCCAAGACCTTTTGAAGGAAGCATCCTATCATTTGCCTGGAGTGATTTGGGGAAATCTGGATGCCTGGATGGGGATTCGAACCGGCGTCCTCCCGAATGCGAGGCCAGAACGTTAACCGTTCACCCACCACACTCGGTGTTGGATTAGTGAAGGTTAGCATGTCAGCCAGTGTCGGAGACCACTTTGTTGAGGAACTCTGCACTTTTGAAGTAGTAACATTTGCAAAATGGGGTTATGTTAATTGTTTTGAGACTGAATGACTGTGTGTAAATGTGTGTATGGCTTTAGAAATAACCTGTAACCTTTACAATTACTGAAATCTAATTGTACCATAGATCATTTATGCTGGTATTGGTAGAACAGTGAACTTTAATTAAAATCAATGAATCTTGTATTTTATGTATTTAACATTATTAGAACCTAACACCATTTTAAATAAAGAACTCTATAGCAAAACACTCTAAATTGACCAGCAAAGAAATGAAAGTAAGTAGATTTTGTTTACAGTATAGTAGTTTCACACAAGTAGCAAAGCCTGAATCACTAGATGGTGGCCACTTTTGGAATAATGACAAAGTACATTCATTACGTCTTCTAACAAACAACTAAAAGTCATTACAAATGGGGTTCAACAAATTGTTCCTGGGTTTCTAGTAGCATAATCTTGAAACAAATACTGGTCCAAAAGTCATTTGTTTCAAAATTTACTGGGCTAGAATCCCAAGGACATTTTATTAAGAAGTGTTGCCATAATAAACTTTTTTTTTTTTTTTTTGCATTTTTTACAATTTTGTTATTTATTCATTTTTTTTTTGTATTTCTCCCCCACTCCACTGCTTCTAACTTAGTTTCTTCCACCAACATTATACTCATATTTTGTGATCACTCCACTTGCCAGTTTGACCATGATACTGGATTGGGGAGATTTAATGGCATGAAGTACTGGCCAGTTTTCCTCTAGTCAAATGATATGACGGTCCTCAATTACTGCCTCAGTAACTTCAAAATCTACACAGAAACTAAGTAACACCATTCACAGACAGACAAACATATTTGAACTTCTGCCAGAAGAGGTCGTGTGACAAGCAGGCTGGTAAACAGGGATCTGAAAATGCTAGGAAGAAGATTTTGTGGCTCCTCTACAACCTTGCTGTCTACCATATGGAGTCAGCTACCTGTGCTTACTTGTTTCATGTATCCAGTATTCATATCTATTCATAATCTGCTGAATTTCATTCTCTTACATGGTTGGGGATAACCAACTTATTTGTTCATCATGTTTTGTATATTTTTGCCCCTTTTACAACCTTCAACCACTATAAATTCCATGCATTCAACAAGTCATAAATGATAATCTCAACTAAAATATGTATTTCTTCCCATTCATGCCAATAAACTAAAATAAAATTTAAATGTTATTTGTCACCACCAAAATCTCAGAGAAATACCTGAAAGAACACAAGCCAGTATGGTGACAAACAAACAAATAGTAACAAAACAGCTCCAAGTCTCTTGACATCCTCCACCGCAGAATCATGATGAGTGCCACCATAGCGAATTTTGGCATAATCCAACCAAGATGGAGAAGGCAGACTTCGCTGTGATCGTCTCCCAACAACTGGAGAGCTGAAATGATAAAGAATCCCATTTTTTTAACATGCACAGGATAATGTATAATGCTGTAACGAAAAGTGTATTAGAAGTCCTAAAACAACTACCAGATAGCAGCTATGGTTATTAAAAACACAGATTTTGTGATGGTGTTCACAACCACCAACTCACTTACACCATACATTAATAGGAATGCATAGAATGGAAAAACAAGGGAGTAGCAACACAACAGATTTGTTATGTTCAAATGCCTGATTTTTATCATCTAACTGTGATATACAGATATATATGACATGTCTACAAGCTCCAGGCAACTTGTATGCTAGCCATAAATGTGTGTGCATGTGTCCACTTGGAAACTTAATAACATCACTGACAAAGATATCAGCTGTTTAAATAACAAGTTATCAGCTAAGAGAGGATGAGAACACAACAAAAAAATATTGTTTAAAGCACTGAAAGTGAAACAAAACGCTGGAAGAACTTACATTCCCTGTTGATAATATTGTTGCTTTCCCTCCTTTATTAGATTCACAAAGGAGGCTTTAACAACATCGTTGGTAAGTGTACAAGTTTCTTCTGTAACTTTTTTTGGGAAAAATCTTTTTTTGTATTTAAAATATCTGGCCTTGGAATTGCTTAATAAAAGACTCACAAAAATACTTCGATTTCTACTTATTCTATTTTATATTTCTGGAGTACTGCCAAATCACCAAGAACCATTGTGATTTAACATTATACAATTTATTCTGGACCTCCAGTCACACTATTCCACATCCCCATACAAGTAACAACAACAGGGTGTTACTTATTTATATTCTTATAGATTCTTTGATTCCAAGAAGCAACTCTGTTTAATTGACCACAATTCATTTCTGGGGGGGTTTTCACAGAGGTTGCAAAAAGTGTAGAATCCCATGATCCGAGGAGTAAACTAAGGTATGTATCACCTTGCACTGATGTACGAAAGAGAAGAAATAAAGAAAAAAGTGTCACTTGCCAATGGCAGAGAATATGACTGCCAAAACGTTATGCTATACAAACGCTTTCACTCGGCTAGTTTCACCAAGAACATTTCATCTATATACAATGCAGAGAAAGCCTCCAGTCTTATAAAGAGGCTGCCCATCTTTTTGTTTCATTAAGCACCATACATGCAAAGTTAATTTTCAACACAGTCAAGGGCCTCACGGGTGAAATGTTAACTGTCCCAAAAAAATTCATGTGATATGGTTAATTGTCTAGCAATAATAATAATTTACTTTTCACAGTTGAAATGTTTACAGGATTGTATATAGGGCAGTAAAATGTCACAACTCACACAGAAGACTGTCTGCTGTTTGCTATTTTTAACTCAGATCACAGAAAATATAAACTGTACTGAACTTACTGTTCTTTTGTACATAGTTCTGTAGTTCAGCCAAAGCTTGAAGAATCAGTCTTTCCACAAATTATTTCTTTAACAGAGCAGTTCATATATTAATAAACCATTTGAACAAAGTCAAATGGCTATTTCTTTAAATTATGAGCAGTAAAGTTTTCTTTCAGCGACTGGGCTCATTGAACAAAGTTTGCAAGTGTAGCAGGAAAGCATGTAAAAATAACTGTACTTATCATTTTTATAATGTTCACGAAGATGCAATAAAAGCAGTGTTGTACAAAATCAAATAAATGTTCAGAAAATACTTTGATATGGAAGTTGATCAGAGATGTCTGCTGAGTTCTTTTTAGTGGCCAAATGTCTTTGTGTTACAATTCAAACTTTTAGAAATAAAGATATGATTTAGACATCTTATTTTGTCATCACAGTAAACAACAAAGCCATAGATTATAGCCTTTCTATTAGTCCGGCAATGGAATTTAACTTCTGCCTGTACAATAAAGGAATAATTTTCATCTAAGTCACAGCTGATAATAGCTTTTACCTTCAAATCCATGTTAATATTTTTAGAAACCTCCTTTTGCATGATGAAAATTTAAAAAAGTGTCAAACCCCCTAAGACTTTAGTAAATTCCAGCAATAAGCATGTCTGCTTTTTAGAAGAAAAATTAAAACTCTTGTTTGACTACAAAAATTCATGACAGGCATTAATTATCAGGTACAGAGTTATGGGGATTACAAAGGCTAAGATAAAAACTTGTCCATTAATCATATGGGAAGAATGAAAGGCCGAGATGAGGTGTGAAGGTACAAACTAGATACATACCCAAAGGTTGTTCTTTCTAGAATTATTTCACTTTTCAACAGGATACACTTTTTACTTTATTATCATGACAACTGTGCAGCTGTAGTGACTAAAATTGGCAAACATGCCAGATTGAAAGAAAATCATTCTTAAATAATGATGATAAGGATCAGTTCATCAGGCTCAAGGTTTGAAAATGGACCCATTGCATGCCCACTTTCAATATGATGGCATTTTAATGAACATAACCTAACAGGTAGATTGATGGTTATAATATCTGTATACTGAGAAGGAAATATGATTAATAATATACAGGCACAGAGATCTGTTAACAAATTAATGAAGGAGGGAGGCTTTACAGAAGTAGAGAACTACAGAACAAGGGGACAAAAAAATAATAATAGTAATAATAATTTCTTTGTAGTAAAATCTGAGGATAAACAGCTGGTGTCTAAGGTCACAGAACACATTATAACAAAGCAGTAATGAAGATGCAAAAGGGATCAGTAAATCAGAGGCTACATATAATCATAAGATTTTTTGTTCGGACTTTACATCTTGTTGAGTTCATTAGAGGCAAGAGAGGACTGGGGACAAGGAATTTGGCCAGTGCCTTCTTTGAATGAACCGTCACAGCATTGGCCCGTAATTTTATAGAGAAAACAATTAAAGAGATATTTTGGCAGAAATTATAATATGTAGCAGGAAGAAGATGCAATTCAAAAACATAGTAAGAATCGGTGAAAGAGTGTTTATACAGAAACAAAACAAAAATAAATAAAGAAAATCAGGAAACTATGTAATGCAGTAAGGATCTGAAGTCACTGAAGAAGTTGATAAGAAGGGAACACAATAGAGAAATGAAGCACAAAGTGAGTATGGAACATTATAAACAAGGAATGAAATGAAATTAAGAGGGAAGCTATACTACAACTTCTATATGGTTCGCCACTCATATTTTACATAAATGTCACCACAAATTAAATTAAAAATGCCAAAATATGGTAGTACCCCTATGATAGTGGTGAGCTATAAGATGCTAACAGTGTTGAAAAATTATTCTCTGAAATTGTGTAAAATCTTCTAAGGCTTTCCACCGAGGTAGCGCGTCAATGTAGGGTGACGTTTCAAAGCCTGCCTCCGGCTCCATCTTCGGGTGAAGTGTCGGATTCCTGGAAGCGTCCACGCTTAAAAGGGCTTTGTTTGCCAGGTGACGTATGTCACATGCGTCGGGGCCAATCAGTTCACACGTGGTGGGGCAGGGAAGGACCTAGTGGGGCGGTCAGGTAGTGGGGCAGGAGGCGTGGTAGGGGTGCCCCACCACCTGTGAACTGATTGCCCCCGACACACATCTGAAACATCCAGGTATCACAATTGTTTAATGGACTTTAATACATACCATACTACGAAATTTTAGAACAAAGCCTTACATTAACTAAACAAAAGAAAATTATTATAGCAAATACTGCAACAATATTCATAATTTAGACATCCAAATGAAACAAAATAACCTAAAAAATGAAGAAGAGCAAACCAGTATTATTAATTATTGCCGTGGTTTGGAAGAGTCAAGTCACTGGATGAAGCATGATTGAATTTTCTCAAATTGATTTTAAAAAAATGAACAAAGGCACGTCAGACACGCATACCATGGTATTCCACAGTTTTTACTTTATCATTACATTGGCATCCTGCTCAAGATTTTATAGCATTATGTTCGAGTAACCAAATACATGAGTGATGTCAAGGAAAAGGAAATGGCTTTTAGGCAATGTAAGTAAAGTATACGGAAATAAACCCGTCATTCACCAAAGTTGAAGGCACAAGGGTTGTGACAAACACACAAAACATGAGACAAAATTAATAATACAGTATTTCAGTTTGTTCATGTAGAGAGGTACGGGCCATCTGACAAGCCAGATGTATGTTCCATACACCCTACTTAATAATTATGTATATCATGGACAATAGGATGAGAGAAATGGGGTGCAGTGGATACTTTTTTAAAAAAATAAGCAGAGTAAATTGTCAATAACTATGGAAAAAATAACAGGTGGATGCAGAGATCATGAATAGATGGAAATATATAAATTTAAATAATAATAATGATAAATAAATACATAAATAACAATAATAAAAAAAGTGATGAGTAAGGTTCAGATCTTTATGACAAGTCATATTTTTTTCTGACATATTTTTAAGTTGTAATGCCGAATTAAACGCTGATTGTGTTTAAATGTATCTTATATAGCATAAAAATGCATATTTAGACCATTTTCCTAGTTTTGGTCATATCAAAATAATATTTATGGTCATACTTTGCAGAAAAATCTGGCAATTTTTCAATAGTACCAGGAATTCGCTAAAAGTTATAGACGAGATGAAATTAAGATATTTATTCACAGAACTGTACTTCTACTACACATTGGAGGCAAAAACAAAAATAATTGCAACTGTATTGGTCAGAATTCCAAGAATTAAAGTTATACGTTATTGTCATTCAATAAATGTTAATGTTCTGCCCACCTTTTATTATCAACAATGTAACAGCGGCATGCCTGTGATGATCCGTGTCTCATTGTCAACAATATTTTTTAAAATAAACCTCGTTGTTAAATCTGCAGTGAATCAGTGAGTACTGTCATGAAGAAAAATAATTTTCTGAAAGTGCAAAGTTACATAGTTACGTGTTGGAATTTGGAGAGGAGTATTTTAGTAGTGACGAAAGAGTTCTTTTCTGTACATTGTGTGAAATTAAAGTGACTTCAACAAAGCAAGTTAAAATTTAATTTCCTAATTACACAGGGAGTGCACAAAAGCAAATTATGCTATCTACATGAAAGTGACACTACTGGCTAAAATAAATACTGAATAATTGAGCATGTACGGATATATAGTAAATTTAAATGTTTGGTCATATTTTGTCAATTTTAGGTCATATTTGCCCATTTTTGAGGACACATTAGCATGCATATTTCTCTGTTTTAATGGTCATAAAGATCCAAACCCTAGTGATGAGTTTATCACAAGCCCTTCTTTTCCACTGTTTCCCTGCTGATCTTGTACAGAAACATTTATTAGGCTGCCACCCAACCCTCAACCAAACATTCTTGATCTCTAAAAACCAACCATAGACCCATCTTTGTTGCCCAATTCTATCCTTATTTTGATTCATTTAAGCAAACTACGTGACATCGGTATGACGTCATAGGTTCCTTCTCTGAAATTCACACCGTTCTCTACACCCTGCCCCATTCATATACTACCAAATACCACCCAATCTGATCTACATACGTACTCTGAAATTCGCAAATTTGTGGGTGGCAGAGGGTGCTTTGCACCAAAACTAATCTTTACTCCATGCATTTCAATCCCAAATAGCACGAGGGAAGAAAGAATTCCTGTAAGCATCAGTGCAACATCTTATTTCTCTAATCTCATCACTCCTGTCATTGCAGCCCAAATAAGTTGGTTGATGAAGTATTTCATTGCAATCATAAATGAAACAGGACGTATGTATGTTTACCAATAAGTTCAAACAAAACCTCCATCGTCTGTCTACCGAGTATCCTAGTCCAATCTATACTGTGACACTCTCATAAGGACAGTAGCAAGCAGTCACAAATCGAGCGGCTCTTCTCTGTACTTTCTCTACATCGTCAATCAGCCCCCTATGAAACGGCTCGCAAACGGTGCATCAGTACTCCAACTCTGGATGCACGAGAGTTTTGTACACTATCTCCTTTGTGCTTGAACATCCTGGTTTACAGATACTCCAATTTTGACTCTCCCAACCACTAAATAGCTCCTTTCCATGTAACAAACCTCACTGCAAAACATGCAGCATGTATCTGGCCAGAAAGACCTATTTGAATTTGAACAAAGGGGAAATCTTTTCCATCATTGGACATGTTACATGTGCAACTTACTTACTTCCACTGCAATAGTTCTTACACAGGCCTACCACCAACCAGCTTTCAACCAGAATGAATGGCCACAAACTAGACCATCCTGTGACAGAGCATGCCAGTTCCCACAGCTCTCGCAATCTCAACAACTGTTTTAAAATAGGCGATGACAGAGTTTGCCCGGAAACAACCAATGCTTCTGGATATTGGAACTAGCTTATCAATATATCCTGGCACCAGGCATCCACCTCGCCTCAACCTCTGAGAAAATCTTATCAATATACCCATAATTTAAAGTACATTTATTCTTTCCATTTTTAAAATTATTATTCCCTTACTTACGTATTTCTTTACCATTATTATTAAACTTTATATATTTGCATGCATTTTTGTACTCTGCCTTCAACACTAATATTGTTTTTCCATAGTTACTGACAGCTTAGTACATTTTATTCAAATCCCTCCATCTCTGCTTCTCCCACCCTGCTGTCCATGGCATGCCCAATCATACAGTAGGTTGCACAGAGCATACATCACTGTTGCGGTAAAGACTCATATCTCTCTAGACTAATAACGTGTTGAACCAAAATATTGTACAACTGTGTTCCTTTCATTTTTGAGTATTCATCAAAGCCCTCCCACCTTCAGTGTGAGTTGAGTGTAATTACTGCTTGAAAACAGAACATCTCATGATTGATTAGCATGATAGGCCTAATATGATGCCATTACCTCACACAGCATAATGTGGTTTTACAGGTATTGTACACTCCTACAGACCTGACTAATTTTAGACAAATAAAACAGCTGTGACGCTTGTTAAGATTTTATTGTTAACCCTAGATCACTAAGCTTCGTCGAATCGACGACGCGAATTCGAAAAAAGTGCCGTAACTTTTGAGTGCGCGGTCGCACCTATTTCAACTCCCGTGTAATTTCAGTCGACCCGTTGCCCCCGCGACGGACGGTAGTGTTTTTAGTGTGGGAGGTTTGTGACCGCTGGACCAGCGACCATGGCTCGTCGCATCGACGAAGGTTAGTATTAACGTTATATTTTTTACTATTGTGCTTATAATATTTTATGTTTATTTTTAGTTTTAACATCATAAAAGTAATGTATATTATTTTTTTTATTTTAGATACGATTCTTCAGCTATTATTAGCCGATAATAGCGACGAAGAAAATTCTTCAGGAAGTGAGAAGGAAGACCACATCGAGCCTGATCCCGCTTATGAGTAGTAGTAGTAGTAGTAGTAATAGAAGTAGTAGATCGAGTTTGACACTTGAGACTGAAGAAAGGGAAGCTGCAGGTCATCCTATCGCTAAAAAAATAAAAATTTGTGCCATATGCCCATCAGCAAAACGAAGGATGACGAAATCTAGTTGCTATAAGTGCAATAAATCGTTGTGTGGCGAACACAAACTTGATGTGTGTCACAAATGTGTTAGTTCATAGTTTTTTTTTTACCAAAATGTTATTTTTTTTGTTGATTCTATATGTTTACTTTAACTATTCGAGTTTTTTTATGAAGTATTGTGTTCTAGTTTAGTATTGTTTTCTAGTATTGTGTTTTAAATATGGTCTCAGTGTAAAGGCTGATTAAGTAATAAATAAGAATGTTAAAATTTTCTTAATAATTGATAATAATTAAAAGATATGTAAAAGAAATAATTATTTTATTTAATAAAACCTTATAAACCTATTTTTATGACAGCGTAGTCGAAACGACGAAGGTTAGTAGTAAGCGTTGAAAAATAAGGTTAGTGATCTAGGGTTAATTTCAGTTACATGTAAATAAGGTTAGATTTAACTAATCCTTACCTCTGGATGCTAGTAGTCCTCAAGTTACAACGTCCCACAATTCCTTCACGCAAAATGCACAAAATATTCATGAGGACTGATCCAGCAGGGCGATGCACCAAGTAGTAAGGTCTACCAACAGCAAAAAGGAGGAGAGCTGTAGCCAAACACCCTGTGGTGCCAAGGAAAGCACGCAAGAAACCATGGCTCATGTCCAGTGCAACATAAGATAGTGCTCCCACTCCCAATAGGCTGCCAATGTTAACACACCAGTAATACCAATTGAAAAATTTTCTCAAGGAGTCAGTTCCACCATACTTGACCTACAACACATACAAATTTAAGTAAGCCTAAAACAATCAAAATAACAGGGTAACTATTGGAGAAGATTTGTAGCAATGACACTTAAAAATAAGTTTCTACACATTCCATCATTAATATTAAATCATGATAAATCAGGAGTAGATAAAGAATTTACCTGCTCCGCTCCAAACGATGGAAAATTTGCTCTAACTGTCCCTGACGCTATACCTATACATACCAATATTGCATAAATTTCATAAACACACCATGGTGTAGTAGTGTTTGTGTTACACAAATACCCAGCGGCAGCAGTTGCTAACAAAGAAAACCCAATCACATACAAGGATAGACCAGTGACTATAGCCCAGTATCTGCCAATAAGAGCATCAGCCAACCATCCCCCACCTAGGGCTGAGAAATGCGCTACCCCAACGAGCATCAAAACAGCCGTCATTGCAGCTCTCGGCGACCACCCTCCAAGACTCAAAAATACAAACAAATTCGCAACAAGGGCATAAAATGCCAACCTTTCTAGGGTCAATGTTACTAAAACTAAGACTCCAGCAATGCAACTTCGACGGGGATCCCATGGTAATGGGCCACTTTGCTGGGGTCTGATAATTAGCGGAGTAGTTTCAGATTCCATTATTTCCTCACAATCCCACAACTGTCAAACGGATACTAAATTCTGGATTGTTGAGACTAAAAAAGTGTGAAAATGAATGATGTCTTTGAATTAACCAAGAACGCATTTCTTCTGATATTTGTGACCTTAAAGGTAACCCGAAAAACAGATCAGTTGATATATTAACAAGCGTTGCCGCGATCTAAAATATAAATATGAATATTTCATTAAAACAATGAAACTCAACAACCAAACTGACACTTCACATTCATAGATTAGATACTTATTACATTGTGTCTGCTTATATCTCTGACCACAGACGCTGGAAGTAAAGAAGGTTGTAAACTACCCATGGAGGAAATATATGGAGGAGAAGTGACGTTAAATTGGTGAAGCAGGCTCGCGCATGCGCTGTGGTGGCAGCGGCGATATTGCGTTTCCAAACAATTGCGATGTTCCCAGTATATCCCGAAAACTAAGCAAGATATCGAAAAATTTTATTCTTTATTTTCGATTTGTCTCGTCGTGTTACATAAGAATCCATCATTAAATTTGACTTTTGCGAAATTTTTCTTCTCCATTTCAATCTCACTTTTGATACAGTATATCTCTAGAACTAGGTGAGATATCGAAATTTTTTATTCTTTTTCATTTGCCTCATCTTTTTAAATAAGAATCCATCATCAAATTTGACTTTGACCAATGTTTTCTTCTGAATTTCAACCAAAACCATTTCACATTTGGGACGGAATATCTCGAAAACTAAGCAGGATATCAAAAATTTTTATTCTTCATTTTTTATTTGTCATATCGAGTTACATAATAATCCATCACCAGGTTGCGGCGTCACCTTTATCCTAGAGTCCCCTTGAGGTTTTTGTACATATTCCCTGAGTCTGTATGGAAGCGGCCATGCCCCCTCCACTCCGGCCATGCCCCCCCACTCCTCCTCACCGTGTTTCACTTCAATGCGTGGTGAAGGTCTCTTGCGTCGTCTCCATATATTTCCTTCCTCCATGAAACTACCAAACTCACTGGGGGATAATCGAATGCGACAAATATTAACTGCTTATTAGGCCTCTATCGATTCACTGTCGAAAAAAGCTATACATACTTTAGAGCATTTAGAGAGTTAGCTCATGAACATTAGCAGTGTTCCATTGATAAGAATATACCGCTGTAATTGTGAGAAACATAAATGTAAGAGGTAGAGTATATTATATATATTTCCGGCTTGTTTTGTTCAAGCAGATGGGTAAGCTAAAAATCATCGATCTGAATGATTTATATCAAAGAGATCTAACTGTGAATTACCGAAGTTTACCGAGGTGCACACACGCCGAAGTTTACCACACGTAGTAAACCTCGGCGTGTGCACACCTCTTGAACCATTTGACTCGGTCCCTAGCACATGAATAAGGTGTAAACCCAAATTATTGTATATGTTTTTGTTTGTCTCATACGTGTTTCACTCATCATATACTTCAACTTTAGTGAGTGATGAGTCACTTTCCCTATTCTTTGTTATTCATATTGAACAAAAGATGAGATAATTTCAGAATATGCTTATAGATGTAATATGCATATTACAATTCAGCCAGCTACATAAGCTTCAAAAATAGGAAAATATTCATCACTGGCGACAGATACTAATAACATCTATTATCAAAAAAGTGCTATGTGAGTTTATTTCTTTATTATTTATTAATCTTGTTTCATAACTCACTACTGACGATGGACAGGTAATCATGCTGATTAAAAGGCGGTTGGAAAACAATGTACTGAATCGTCATGTATCCGGCCTGTTATGAGTTTCTAACAGCTGATCCTTATAGGTTGTAATGTCGCTTGGATCACAGTAATAATATTGGGTGCTAAGAACTATACAGGACCACACTTTAACATAACTGTGTCAGTCGAATCGTCGTGGGTGGAGAATTTTGAGGATGTCATAATAGATTTAGTCAATTCTTTTATATTAATTCTTGAATGATTCAAACTTAACAGCTAGAGTTGATTTTAGAGAAAGGGAACTTAGCCGAAACAATGGTTATGGTTCGATTATCAAGTTCTGCTGTTGCCCAAATCTTAATCACAAGGTTAATACAGGGCTAGACAAAACGATTACAGTGATTTCAGAAAATTACTACAGATTTATTATTTGACATATACTACAAGATTATACAGATAAATAAACAAACTGTTAAAGTTTTTTTGAGTGTCTACAGATGCTCAAAATATGTGCACCTTTAGTGACTGCAAACATCTAGTCTATAATCGAGTTCTTCTCATACCCGATGCAACATGTCTCTGTCAATAAGAGCAAATGCATCGGTGATGCGAACCCGCAGGTCTGGCAGATCAACTGGTACTGGTGGCACAAACACTGTGTCTTTTACGAAACCCCAAAGAAGTCGCAGGGGGTTAGGTCAGTGCAACGAGGCGGCCATGACATCAGCTGACGATCAGCATCCCCAGCACGATAAATCCATCTGTTTGGAATCCTGTTGTTTAGGACATTACAGACAACTAGAGAAAAATGGGATGGAGCATCGTCCTGCTGGAAAATTAAATCTTCACTGTCAGCTTCCAGAAGTGGCATGAGCTAATTCTGCAACATTTTCAGATAGATTTTCCCTGTGATCGTCACCTCATTAAAGAAAAAGGTCCCATAAAGTTTCTTTCGTGAGATCGCGCAAAACACGTTCACTTTGGGAGAGTCACGAACGTGCTGCACATAAGCATGTGGGTTTTTCGGTCCCCCAAATGTGCACATTGTGCCTGTTCACTTTTCCACTCACATGAAAAGTAGCCTCATCACTAAACACAAGTTTTTCTGTGAATGTTCCGTCTTGTTCTAGACATTGGGCACAGAATTGAAAACGACGCACTTCATCGTTGTGCGACAGTGCTTGTAGTGACTGTTAACTGTAAACGTACGGCTACACTGCATTGTTCACTCTGCGGAACACGGCCGATATCAGGGTAGGGCTACACTGCAACCGACTTCCGCCGATTGTTCGCTCTGCTGGCATACTTGTACCGATTGTTACTCAATTATCGACAGATCTACATCTACATCTATACTCTGCAAATCACAAATACTGTGGGTGGCAGAGGGTGCTAAGTACCAATCCTAATTCTGTGCATTCCAATCCCGAACAGATCGAGGAAAGAAGGAATACATAAATGAATAAGTACGGCATCTTATTTCTCTAATCTTATCCCTCCTGTCATTGCGACCTAAATAGGTTGGCGGAAGAAGTATTTCGTTGCACTCGTAAATTAAAGATTTTCGCATATTCTCCAACAAATTCAAATGAAAATGATATTGTCTGTCCGCTAAAGAATCCCAGCCCAATCCATGTATCAGCTCTGTGACACTTACATAAGGACTAGCGGACACGAATCGAGCGGCTCTTCTCTGTACTTTCTCTAACGTGTCAATCAATCCCTTGCGATACGGATCCCAAATTCCACAACAGTATTCAAAATGTGGATGCAATAGTGTTTTGTACGCTATTTCCTTCGTATGAGCATTACAACTTCTCAAAATACGACCTGTAAAACGTAGTTTAGAATTAGCTTTGCCTACGACAGAAGTACGGTAATGTGCAAGTCCCATTTCATGTTGCTTTGTATTGTTATGCCTAGATACTTCATGGAATCCACAGTGTCAACAACTGAATTGTTGACTTTGTACTCGTGAGCAAACGGGGTCTTTTTATTACTTATTTGCATTGCCTTGCACTTTTTGCAGTTAAGTGTAAGCTGCCATTTACGGTACCATTCCGAAATAACATCCAGATCTCGCTGAATTTCTAAGCAATCGTCAGAGCACCTCACTTCCCTATAAATAAGTGCATCATCAGCAAAACATCGCATCCAGAAATTAACGTTGTCACCGAGATCGTTTATAGAAATTAAGAAAAGAAGTGGTCCTATTAAACTTCCTTGTGGAACCCCCGAAGTAGCATCTAGCTTTGAAGAAGCTTCCCCGTCAACAACGACATACTGCGACCGACCAGTTAGAAAATCGCGTATCCATTCGCAAATCTGATCACATATACCGTACGCTCGAATCTTCGCCAAAAGCCGGTTGTGTGGTACAGACTCAAAAGCTTTCTGGAAATCCAAGAAAATAGCATCAACGTGTGATCCTGCATCGATAAACTTCATTATGTCATGTGAAAATAGAGCCAGTTGTGTTTCACATGATCGGTTCTTCCGAAATCCGTGTTGGTTTGCTGTATGTAACTCGTGTCCATCTAGAAACTTCATAACATTAGAACATATGACATCCTCCAGAATTCTACTGCAAACAGATGTTAGCGATATCGGACGATAATTCCTAGGATCTCTCCGATCTCCTTTCTTGAAAACGGGAATCACCTGCGCAATTTTCCCGTCAGAAGGTACTTTTCTTTCCTCTAAAGATTTACGAAATATATCTGACAGAAATGGTTCTATTTCTTCCGCGTATTCCGAAAATACTCTTACTGGTACACCATCGGGACCCGGCGCTTTCCCCCACTTCAGGAGCTTTAATTGCTTTATGATACCTACACTATCAATTTGTACTGGATCCATTTCAAATTCAACACGCCGTGGAAAAACGGGAATGTTTTCCATGTTTTCGTCAGTGAAGGAATTTTTAAATTCGGCGTTAAATACGGTAGCCTTGTCGCGGCTGTCATCAACTTCCCGACCGTCTTTTAGTAAAACCTGCATATTGTTGTCACAACCACCTATTTTTTTTACATACGACCAAAATTTCTTTGGATTTTCAATGAGGCTCTTGGAAAGTGAGTTACATCGAAAGTCATTGAAGGCTTCGCGCATCGCATTCTTGACCTGTCCTCTTGTCTCAGCTAGTTTTTCTAAATCACTCCTATACATCGTCCTTCTTGAGCGTGCATGAATCTTCCTTTGCTTTTTAAGTAACCTTTTTGACTTCACGCGTATACCACGGGGGATCGTAGCCTTCCCTGATTGTCCTTTTCGGTATATGTAAGTCCATACCTACCCTGACTATTTTTATGAATCGAAGCCACATCTCTTCAACCAAGCCTCTTCCTTCTACAAAGGTATTGTATTTATCCCTCAAAAACGTTCTTAAACTCTCCTTTGGGGCCTTTTCGAACCTGTAAACGACCCTTTCTTTTTTCTTTTTGCGCTCGACTGTTAATTTTACTGTAGCAATTACAGCTTTATGATCACTTATTCCCGTGGTGGTAGAAATGTCCGTAAATAATTCAGGCCTATTTGTAACGAGAATATCTAAAATGTTTTCGTTTCGTTGTCGCACCGCGTTGGTTCAGTGACGAGCTGCTCAAGATTAAGATCTGAGAAAAGGTCGAGAATAATCTCACAGGATATTTTATCCCTGCCACCAGTAACGTGGGTGTAATTACTCCAGTCAATATACGGCAAGTTGAAGTCGCCTCCTAGTATTATTCCATGATCCGGAAATTGACGAGCTATATTACTTACGTTATTTCTTAAGGCCTCAGCAACACCTACATCTGCATCTGGTGGACGATAGAAAGACCCTATTACAAGTTTTGTCCTAGCTACTTTTAGTCTAATCCATAAGATTTCACAGACCGTATCAATATTTATTTCGTTACACGACAGGTGTTTACGAGCAGCTATAAATACTCCACCTCCATTAGAATGTAACCTATCCTTACGGAAAACATTCATGCTATGGTTAAAAATTTCTGCTGAACTTATATCCGGTTTTAACCAGCTTTCAGTACCTAATACTATATCAGCTTCTGTGCTACTAATAACGCTTTCAAGCTCAGGCTGCTTATTACAAACACTTCTACAGTTTATAACGAGTACTTTTAACGGTCGAGATTGATTTTCGCTACTCCTAACATATGGTGCCGAATTTAATTGGGCTACCCGTGACTGTAATTCCAGTTTCGGGTCTTCCTCCCTCAGCCTAAAAAATCCCCCAATGCACTCCACACGGCCCCTGCCACCCGTGTAGCCGATTGACGTGTGTAGTGCACACCTGATCTATCCAAGGGAACCCTACAAGATTCGACCCCAGGGCGAAGATCAAGGAATCTGCAGCCATGATTATCGCAGAAACGACGCAGTCTCTGGTTCAGACCCTCGACTCGGCTCTGAACCAGAGGTCCACAGTCAGTTCTATCGACAATACTGCAGATGGTTAGCTCAGCCGAAATCTTGCGGTCATCAACCACAGAGCTCACCGTATGAGCAAGCCGCCGGAAGGAAGAGAGGATACCCTCCGACCCAAGGCGGCAAGCATCATTGGTGCCGACATGAGCTACAATCCGCAGCTGGCTACACCTCGTCCGCTCAATGGCATCCGGGATGGCCTGTTCCACATCATGGATCAGACCGCCCGGAATGCACAAAGAATGGACTTCATCCCAGACCTGTTCGCCATATCCCTAAAGGGCTCAATGAAACGCCTAACGTTGGAGCTACCTATCACCAGAATCCCCTTCTGTGATCGCCCAGACATAGCGGGCGGGGGGGGCTGGCAACTCGCTGATTGACGTTTGTGGATCTGAATCAGATCCAGACAACACATCAAACCTATTGGACAGTGGTACAGGCTTGCCCTCTTGGGATTCAGACCTGTACTCCTGCCCCCGCATGCGGCGTCGACGTCCGGAAACCACGCGCCAGACACCATCAGGTGACTGCCGCACAGGCCCCGAAGACTCAGCCTGGACTGCAGGTACGATATTTGGCAGGGGAGAACCTGTGACAACACCTGCTTCGTCAGGGTCACCCCTTCCACATCTGCTGCAGTCACCTACGGCAGCTTCCAGCCTCGTAACTTTAGTTAGCAAAGCTGCAAGCTGAGCGCGAAGATCAGCCACCTCAACCCGCGTCTGCACACAGCAGTCACAGTCCCTACACATATTACTTTTAAAGCAAAAACTACGGAGAGGATAAAAGTTGAACTAACTGAGTAATCCAAATTAACTGTTCACACTTTACTACCAACCGCTACACGACCTAAAGAGAACCTCATGAGGAATTGAATTTAGACCAGACGACTGCACTTAGTAGTTAATAGGACGTACTGATGAACGGTGTTAGCCAACCAATGTACTAAATAAAAAACAAATAAGCTCTATATACTTCCCTATAGAAAAAGCAAATAAATGCGATCACGATTGGAGCACGCTGTTATAATTCAATTAACGCAAATAAATCAAACGCTACCACAACACTTTAAATTATGTAAACAGATGACGACACTCGTCACGACGGTTGCTGGGGATCAACTAGCTACTGCTCAGCGACGACGGAGGATATTCAAAGATAAAATCTACCTACAACACTTTAAAAAAAATACTCAGAAAAGGCGGCACTTGACTCGACGGTTGCTGGAACTCAACTATCCCCTTCTCTGCGACGACAGAAGATATTCAAAGATAAAATCTACCTACAAAACTTTAAAATAAAATACACAGAAAAGGCGGCACTTGACTCGACCGTTGCTGGAACTCGACTATCCCCTCCTCTGCGACGACAGAAGATATTCACAGATAAAATCTACCTACAACACTTTAAAATAAAATACACAGAAAAGGCGGCACTTGACTCGACGGTTGCTGGAACTCAACAGATAGCGTTGCAAGATTGAAGAAATTGACGTTATTGAAATATTGAGATTTAATATCATGTTTGATGATAGAAAAAGTGAATAGGTAAACGACATTTTTTCAGAGAGAGATGGGCTGTGGGGGAATTTCAAACATTGTTCTCGAAACTATTTGGAATAAATTAGAATGAAACCTGAGACCTTTTTCTTATATTTTGAAAGGAATCCTATCTTCTGTAGAAAAATATTCGAATTTCTGAAACTGTATTTCTCCAGAAGACATGCTGTGACACTGAGGTATTTTATTTAATGCAGGTTCAGAAATGCGAAAATCTCTCAATCCAGTATAGTGTCCAAAGACTTAATTATGGTTTGATAAGAATGCGTTTTGATACTATTTTTATACTAAGAGATCAAATAGTGAGGTGATAACGTGATTCAGGTAATAAAATTAAAAAAAAAAACAGTATTTGAACGTACTTTCTTGGATTATAAAGTACGCCTACGGAAAATAAACGACTATATACTATACTATAGTACATGTTGCAACTCTAGCTGTAACCACCAAGGATACAGTACATTTGTTTATTTTCAGTTTCATAATTATATATTTTTAAATTTTAATTTGTGTATATAAATCATCAAGATATACTGGCCTGCTGTCAACTGAAATCGAAAATTTATGAGGTGTGATATGAAAAAAGAATATGTTTTAGCAGATAATTTATGTAATTTACTGAAATATCAAATCAAGTTATAATATGAGTTTATAAGTGAAAATACATTTCTAATCTTCCATTTCGATGCAGCGATTGGGCTAAATACGAATGCACACATGACGCGAGACAAGCGCGTTCGGCCGAATGAAAAAAAATTATTTGGGCGGCGACGGAAGTCGGCAGAGTCCGGCGGAGTAGGTTGGTCGTAGTGTAGCCGAAACCCATATTGTTGCATACTTTTGTTTGGTTCACCGATATCGGCAGAGTGAACAATCGGCCGAAGTCGGTTGCAGTATAGCGCTGGTATAGCGGTACCTTAAGGCTTCATACACAGTCGCTTCCGTAGGATTCTCCAAACGGTCTTCTGTGGAATACCTAATTCCCTTCTCGCTCAAGGAGTAGACTTTTGTGGGCTGAACGTAACTGGCGCGCACGCGTTCAACGTTTTCTTCAGACACAGTAGGGCGACTCGTTGTTTCACCTTTACAAAGGCATCCCATGGCTTTAAGGCTGCTTTTCCACTACGCGGCTAGTCGCGGGCGACCGCAGTCGCTAGCGGCTAGTTTTGTAGCGACTGCGCGCGCGGCTGTATTCCATAAACCAGCTCATTTTCAAAATGGATGTCGAAGAAATAAATGATGTTAACAAAAAGAAAACGAAAATATAGATTTGGATACATCCTTTGTTTTTTTGCATTGATGTCGGAGCTTACGGAAAATGCAGTGTCGCATCTATATTTCGATATAATATATACTATAAAAAAAACACACCAATACGTTATGTTTTCGTCGGTGATGATCCTTTCTAACTAACTCATAAAGTTTTGCGTCAGTAAAGAGGGCGAACTTTGACAACAAAAAAGAGTTTCTAACGGCAGGTAAGGCGATAAATTTGGTATAATTAATTAAATTGCAATAGAGCGCACGCTCCGGTGGCAATTTCCCCTCTTCCTGCATCCACCTACATTCGCACTCTACATATTTTAACTTTATATTCTTTCAACTTTTTGGTAAATTATTCATCATTTCTATTGGTAACTTATTCCAATCCCTGACACCCTTACCTAAAGAAGAGAATCTTCCCACACCCTTGTGCCTGAAATCGAGTCCTAGCTTGTGTTCATGGTCATCTTTTCTCTTCCATGCATTACTTTTCAGTCTTACACCAATATCTTGCCATGTCTCCTCACCAATATACGAGTTGTACACACCCATGACTCTCTTCACCTTCATCCTGTCTTGCAATTAATACCATTCCATCTCTTTTTAAATGGCGTATATTTCATAGAGCTTTAAACGCAAACATAGATTTTTCTATAGATAGCGTAAGCTACGTGTATTTTGCGTAATTTTGTGCGTGAAAGGCGGTCAGTCGCGCAGTAAGTTTACATTGCTATTGAGTCGCGTGTTCTTTTGCAGTCGCGACGACTGCCAATAACTGAATAAATAACAATCGCGCGCGGCCAGCCGCGTAGTGGAAAAGAGGCCTAAACTGTTGATACCAACGCCGAATGGTGCTAGCATGCTTGGTATCCTTGCCGAACTTTGTTCTAAAGTGTCGCTGAACAGTTAACACAGACTAGAATGAAATTCGGGAACATACGCTTTCTCACTTTCAGCCATCTTGCTCTCTAGCGGCCACCGCGGGAAGCTTACATTTAGTGCAATCGAAACTTGGAGAGCCACTTGTCTTATAACAGTACAGCCAAAAGAAAAATCGTGAAATCGCTGCAATCATTTTGTTTAGCCCTGTAAATATATGTTTGTTAATTTAATTGCATATTAATTGAGAACAAGTGCCACGCCTGACAAAGAAAAAACAGTGGCCTATTTAGCTTGTGGCATTATGGAGAACGCAGTTTAGAATCTTCGTCCGGCCATCCAGCTTTCAGTACTCCCGAAATCAGTGCAGGCAGGGGCGGATCCAGTGGGCTCAAGCCCCCCTCCTCCCAAAAGTATCAAGGTCCACCTCCGACATTGTAATTTTGGAGACCTTATTTCTTTTTTTTAGCTCTACGTATTCGAGGACCTAAGTCCGCTCAAGCCCCTCCCAAACCAAAATCCTGGATCCACCCCTCAGTGCAGGTGAACGTCGGGATGGTTCCTTCAAAAGGCCAAGGCCTTACTACTTCCAGTTCTTTGCCAACAGTCCTTTTTTTGTCTCTAATAGCCTCGCCGCCGAAAAGGCATACCGTAAAGCCATATAAAAAAAAAGTTTAAACGGGGAATCAGAAACATTGTAAATAAACAAAGGGCCATGTACTCAACTCCTTCAGTTCAGCAACTACAACGCAAATTTCTTCTCCCTCTGCAAAATGCCTGACTCATGAAATTCTAGCTCAGAAACTACATTGACAGCAATTGAGTTTCCGAACGTGCGATTTTTCGCCAAATTACGAGACTCAGGATGTAGCTATACAATGCAATCTTATTTTACAAACTTTTCGGGAAGTTAAGGGCTGTGGATGTTACATGTTTTTTGTTTGTATTTTGCTTTTACTATATAACTTTTGTTAAATAAGCCATTTTTTCCTTGCCATAATGTGTCTTTTAAACTTAAATATTATGGCTTTACACATTGTATAAAATATTACAAGAGTTGCTTCGAAATTCTGAAGGCACAGTATGAATCCACATGCAAGGAATTGGATAAGGCAGCTAGCTTGATTTCAGGAGAAATAGGTTTGTATGCAGTTACTTTCTCCTTTGGAAATCAGCTATCAAACCATCCTCAAAAATACATTCAAAATCAGTTCGAGTCATCCTCAAAAAATCTCTGTAATCAATTCCATATTGAACTTTAGGGTTTCCAGTAGAGTATGTACATAAATTTTTCCATCCTTTTTATAATGAGCAAAATAAATGCTACACTATCACACCAGCTAGTGCAAAATTCTCAGATCTCTTGACATCAAGAAATTTATATTGAAACAATAGCCGGATGCTTCTGGCAGTGTAAATACGACTTTTTGCTGTCAGACAGCATTGCGACATTGAGTCTGGCCAGCAGGGCCAGCCTTACGACCAAGAATCCGTGTGTGCTAGGCCTCAAAGTGGCCACACGCGATCACTCCACATTTTTTCTCCCTTTATATATGTATATATATATCGTTGTTGTACAAATACCTTAAGGGCATCCATTAATTACCTGAGGTAAACTGGGGGAGGGTCGAAACCGCCCTAGGAAGCAGAAGAGCTATCCGGAGAAACACCTCAATTAATTTACGCGCCCATAGCTGTTAATTGGAAAGTATGTTGCATCAGTTCGTTTTTAACAATAACTGTCAGTGCTCTGTAATCATGCAGTGTTTCACTAAAATATAATAAATTATTATATCATTCCTTCCCATTTTTTTGTTACTATCCATCAGCTTTAATTACTGCTGCCTCTGAATACCATAATGTATGTATGTCAAAGTAACAATGTTTATTGCCGGCAGTAATATGGCTCATAACTATCACAACGCATTACACTAACCTGCCTTACTGAGTATTGCCTGTAGGCAAAATCCCTATATAGAACAAAAATGTCACTCGTTTCTATTTACCATCAATAAATAACTGACTAAGCTTGAATGCCAACCTCTTTGCAGTTACCAACTTCTTACATACACTACCTTGTCTTGCATAATGTTCTAGGCAATTCAGAAAGGCAACCAGGTCAAGTACTTTTCGTAATCACTCTGGATGAATCACTCACACTGAAAGTGAATTCACTTCACAATCACAGCAAATGATCTTATGCATGCTAGAGTGGATTTAATTTGCAAAAACTTTGCCTAAGAAATTAAAAGTTACATCGACATAAAGATAATAGAAGTTGGTGGATGAGAAATTGGATCCGTGGCGTGGTAGAATGGGAGCACCAGCGACATTGCTGAAAGAGCAGATATTGGAGGACAAAACAGCACTTAAAAATCATTTTTGAATGTATTAATCACAATCTGAAGATTTGCTATCAAAATTCTCACTAATTACAAAACAGGATACGACGATGAGAAAATGTCTTCCAGCCAAACTGAAGCAAGAAATTATTTAAGGGTTTCTTGCAACTGGTAACTGCTTTGGAACACTTGAGACTGCATTTCCTGTACCTAATGCACACCTTCCACCACTTTTAACTTTAGTTAATTTACTAAAATACCTGGACTGAATAATTTTGCACTTGACGTCTTCCACTGTCAAAACTGGGAGATTCAACTATCTAATAATTACTTCCATAGCTCTAGCTCTTATTTTTTCCTCAATGTGTTTTTCAAAAACAGTCATGATTATGTAACAATATCAAAAACAAAGAAATGTGTTCTTTTAATTTAAAAAATATTTTGTATTAAAACAACAATCAGAAACAAACAAGTGCGAATGATCCAGGAGGTGTTTTCACTTCGATATTTTGATCGTTTACATGCATCATTCTTGATGATTTATCAGAGTGAAACATCAAAAGTAAACAAAAAGTTGAACCTGAGCCAACTTCTTTCATCCATCGGCTTGGAAAATTTGCTATTTACACAGTTCACTTTCCTTTCAAGGAGAGCGATTCGTGAACCGTGTAAACCTGGCTTTAGACATTTTCAATCTTTTTAATACCAGGATTTCTTTTTAGGGCTCAAAACCTCGAGTACTGCCAGTAGTCTATTGTGTTCTTTTTCCTATTCATAGCACAGAGAGACAGCAACAGATATTCACCAGGATGCTTCTTGGAGACATCCGATGGTAGCAATAGTATGGAAAAGTGATCTAAGCACTGCTGCAATACACCTTAGCTAGCATCCAGAGGCTTATGGCCTCTAAAGGCTATTGCGTCGCCCAGCCTCTACGAGAGGTATGAGATGATGGGTGGATAAGTTGGAATAGTACAGTATGGCTGCGCGAGAAAAATACCTACTGTTAGGTAGCTCTTCTATAGACAGTAATTAATCCTATCACATTCACATGGTATACTGTAGACTCCCGGCATCTTTAATACTCAATCGTCCTTCACCGGGTGAAGCCTGTAACAAATTTCAATCATATCGGTCATACTATCCCACCATCCAGAACCACACTGCTGAGCACAAACATAACATCCCACTGTTTCACTTGGAGAAGTCTGTCATCGTCAAACATTTAATCAAAAATGGCCACAAAATGGACTTTAGGAGTGTGAAAGTATTCAGTTCTTTTGGGAATTAGTAATTGAGGAAGCTGCAGAAATAGGACTGAAAAATGTCACGATCAACGAACACAAGACTGTGGCTTAATGATTCTTGGAATCGGCACTATTTTACATAACAAACAAAAGGATAGTGAGATGTGCTGGAAAATAAACACCAGTAACCTGTTCACAGCAGATGGATTATTATGCACCTCAACAGACAATTGGCATGCAATGGAGAGGAAACTGATAATTTAGGGTATTATATTAGAAATGAAATGCTTTCGGAAAGGCATCCCCAGGTTTATTTTTTATGACCATTGAGCCATGCTCGGCTCTTGTTGTATCTTTGCCTTCTCTTCCGCTCGCGATTGTTTCCTCTTTCGTGTTCCCCCCACTAGAGAGCACTGGGGCTCCTGGCGATAGCGGGTATATATGTGGGGACACGGAACCGATGGGGATACTGACAAAGCAAAATCACGACTTAAATTGATAAAGAGACTGACAGGTTATAGGTGGGGACTAGACACTAAAACAGTTCTACATACATACAAAGCATTAATCAGACCGATTTTAACATACGCCTGCACCGCCTGGATTTCCGCCCGCCCAGCCTACTACAAAGCCCTACAAATCGCCGAACGCCACGCACTCCGCCTCGCCTACAGAATCCGCCTACTCTTTCCTAACCATTTCCTGTATGACAGAATCTCCTTCCCACACCTTCTCCTCTTCCTTGAACGCCTCAGAACCTCCTTTACCGCACGCCGAAACAACACCCACAACCCGCTCTCTACACCACACATTACAACACCCGACACAATAAAACCGTACTACAAACATGTTCCACCAGCACTCCACCTACACGCCTTGCACATTCTAAACAACAGAAATTTTAACCGCCTCCCAATACCCCACCAACACATCTGACCTGACATCTATCCATCCCATCAAACCTAATCAACCAATCCAAATACAAATGATTTCAACAGCACGGAACCAATAGCAATATAACTGGCAATCTTCTCATTGTATTAAGGCAACAAGCATGTAAATAATATATAAGAAGCACCTAAAAATGTAATAATGTAAAATTTCATAAATTTCATAAACTTCCTACTGACTGTAAAACATACCTATTAAGTAAATACAAAAAGTTGTGTAAAAATAAGACAAATAATGTAAACAAACAGAAAGAAAGATAATTAGCTGTAAGATAAACAACCATGTAATAAAAATGTAGGCTGAAGAGCGGGCGTAACCCGCTGCCAGCCCAGCCCCCCACGGGGGAAGTGAAATAACAAATAAAGAAAAAAAAAAAAGAAAAAACCGATGGGAGTTAGTCTTGGTCAGTCTACCAGCCAGTCAGTCAGTCGGAAGCAGAGTGCTTCCCTGTGTCGCCGTGATGCTGGGGGCCCGGCGGGGTCTGAGTTGGACTGGGCGGCCAGGAAGGCAGTCAGTCGGTCGGCCCTGAGTGGCCGTGAAGTTGGAGGCACGCGATCGGCATTCCGCTAATGTTTCCCGGAGTGATAGCGTTGCGGGATTAAGGAGGAATCAGTCAGTGAGGCAGTCAACAGTCGATTGGTTATGCCTGGTATTTCTCGCAGTGGCTGTGACTCAGCTTGATGGTTTGACCGGGCCACCCGTGGATTATACTTCTGCTGAATTGGTGGGTCCCTCGCGACCGTGCTTCGACCACCTGCAGAGAGGGAATTTCTCCAATACACTCTTCACCGAGAGTGCTGTGCCGAAGCTTCGTGGCGATCGACCCGGGTGGTACCTTTCGAGCTGAAACCTGCCTTCTCGCCCTAGGAGGGTATTGGAGGTAGTGGCCGTCAACTGCAACCACAAGTGTCGCCTTCCGCCTCGTCGTTAGCGGTCTGCCTCAGCCATAAATTGTGTTTGGTCCTACTGGCAGAGTGTTAGATGCTGGTAGATGAGAACGAGCCGGTCTTGTTATTTCTGTTATTGATCTATGTGGAAATGTCGGTGATTACAGGATTATTCATACGTTAATCTACAAGATCGAGGCCGGTGTTATTTGACATTATATTAGTCATTTTCTCTGTCAGTTACTAGTACCCATGTGTCGCTTCCTACCTCCTCGTTAGCGGTCTGGCTCAAATATTGTATTTGGCTAGTAGATTATTAAGAGCCAGTCTGGTTATTTTCTATAATTTGTTATAAGTAGGATTGTTTGTAATTATAAGGGTTATTCAAGGTATAAGTTGCAAGACCAAGGTTTGGTCCATAATATTATATCATTTTGTGATAACAAGATTATTCATATCTTCATTTGCAAGACAGGATTGGTGGTATTTGATATTATAGTTGTAACATTTTCTGTTAGTTTCAGCATTATCATTAATAATTGTAATAAACCAATGTTTAAACAAGGCTTGAACTGCTAACCATGTTCCCACACACTTCCCACTGTATCCTTGTGGATAATTACTGTCTGTTAGTAGTAGTACTACCGCCTCAACCAGGTTGGACGAATAGCATATAAAAACTGATAATGCCATTACGCCAACATAAAAACATTTAGCTCTCAATGATGTCAGTCATACAATTTTACCTATAAAGAAGGCCTTTCCTAGCCAAGAGATTGAAATTAGGGAAATGAGCCTTCATCAAAAAAGCCTTCTCTGTAGATCTAGATATTAACATATCTTTGGGTATCAACATGCACTGCTGAAGACATGAGCTAATCTGTTGGAGTGAAAGAAGATTGAAGGCTCCTACTGGCTCTGCCTCAAGCGAACAGAAAACAACTTACTTTAGTAGGGTTATTAATACCTTCAGTGTGGTTTTGGAACCATTATGAGGAAGGATTTTAATCTCGACAGATGACACTTCTCATGGAAGGAAAATACTGTTCAACAGTCACAATGGGAAATAACTCCAGTATTTCCATTTATTACTAAACACCCTTAAATATATGAACTCACATTGCCATAAACAAATGAAGAATGTAGTGAAAAAAGTATGAACACTTGAGGAAACATAAGCTATAGATTTCTACTAAAAAATGAAACCTAACAGCAGTTTCCTTTATTATGATTTTTTTTTAATAAAGATTCATATCCACCATCTCTGTCTAAATTATTCACACTCAAACATGTAACAGATTTCATTTTATTGTATGCTACTATAAATTAGTGTTTATCATTGCCACACGATTAACCATCACAGAAACTGTTTATGATTCAAAGATGGCCACATTTTGATGATGTTTTAATATCCCTGGCCAAAATGGTAGGTATCATACTGAAATAAAATCATGGTTAAAAATATTCTTCTGCTACCAAGCTGCCATACAATGATTTGACTCAACAGGACTACTTTTAAAGTTAAAATTCTAATTTTATTTAAAAAAATTACAATTAAGTACACTCAAAAATATGAAACAGTTTTACCATGTGTCTATTACAAAAAAAGAATAAAACTGAATGTTAAAGGATATAAAAAATTGAGTAGTTATATAAAATAATATGTCCATAAGAAATTACAGTTATTACTGTTTATGGAAGACTTTCTATAGCTAAGCAGCATGTTTTTAATATAATATTTCATTATAACATTCTTTTGCTAGTTTGTCGAGAATTTTTATTTTGATTAGAAGTCGACAATGTCCTAACACTTCCAGTAGAGTTATGTTTTGCATTATATTTTTTTATATTTTTAGTATCAGTAGAATCTGAGAAAAGAGCACCAGTTTCATTATTACGGCAAGATACTGTTTTTCCCCTTTTCTCTCTCTTGGTAGTCTGTGTAATCTTCTTATGCACTTCATCTGTAGACTCTTCTTCAGAATCTGAAAAAATTCCAATAACCCTATTTTTTCTATGTGGTATAGTTCTTGTTATATTTGTTTTTCTGTCATTTAGTGGAAAGTCTAACTTTGCAGGTGTTTTGCACACAAATTCAGAAACAGTTTCACCTGCCAAATCTGAGGAAATATTTCTTATTCTGGAAGTTTGTTTTCTTTGTTTACATACTGATGTTTTTGGAGATTTCTCTGAAAGGAGTAAAGGAATTTTTCTGGAGCGACAATTTTTTCTTAATGATGAAACATTCTTGTGATTAGCAGACTTAAGTCTTTGAGAATGTTCTTTACCAGAAGTAACTATCACAGGATCATCTTCAACCATGTCTTCTGATGAGTTATGATCTCCATTAATCAGCTCATCAAGCCTTCTTTCAGCCTTGTCCAAAGTAGTTGATTTCTTAGTTTTTGACATATCAGAAGTGACTAATAAATTTCCACTTTCATGCTTAAGTTTTAAATTTTTTGACCTGGTTTTAATATTCTTTCCCGACAGACCTATATTTTTCACAGGCGAGTCATTTTCTGAGGATTCATTCAACTGTAAATCACTTTTAGGTAAGCAGTTGGAGACATATGAATTTTCATCATCACTGATTAATATTGACACTACATTTGCAAGTTCGAAATTGTTCTCCTTGTACAACTTTTTTGTACTATCAATATTACACTGATCATCGTCTTTGGCAATATCAAAATCAATAACCTTTGGAACCCTACGATTGCGAATCATGTTTTTATGAAACTCGGAAGAGGCTTTGAAAAATTTTCCAGTCATAACTGGTGTCTTAAACATTGCTGTTGAAACATTCACTGGTGTTGCTGAATTTGTAAAACACACAGATGGATTCCCATGATCTGTAAAGAAATTAACAGTTTTGTGTAAAAAGAAAAGGTATGAAGAAAGTTAATACATAACAATAATTAAATATTTTTAAAAAGAAAATTTGGCCAACCACAACATAAAATTGAAGTGGATAGAAAGAACTTATCTCTATTGCTGTAAATTTTCAATTACTTGAGTTTAAGGCAGGAGGGACAGAATCAACAAAAACATGAACACACTTTACAATATTTTGGTAAAAACGTTAGTCATGTTAGAGGGAAGACATAATGCAAAGGGAAAGATCTTGCCACATGTCTCACCTCTTACATGGCTTAATTTTTTTTACCAAAATATTATAAAGTGTGTTTATGTTCATCCTGGCCCTCGTGATTCCTTCATCTGTGGTAAGTGACTGGTTATTTTCCCTATCCTTCCTTATTTTTATTCCATAACGACAGTAAATATTGTCTGCTGATGAAAGCCACAGAATAATCGCTGAAACGTCAGGTTTCAATAAACTGACCCGGTTCCACCAGGACAACCAAGATAACATGGATGACGACTCTGGAAGTCTACGCAATCAGCAGTAAAAATTATCAAATTACTTTAGTTTCAATTATAACTTTTCCATAAGCATGAAAAGCTTAAATTGTATTTAATGATACCAAGTCAATTATTCTTATTAACAATTTGGTTTGAAATAAAATTCTACAAATCTAATCAGTTTCATAAACCGATTCTGGTAGTAGAATCAATTTTTTCTCTGGGTCATATATATAAAATGACAATGTTAAGGATGAAATAACAAAATAAGGAACCTCTGACTCCATTACAGTTTTTTCCTAAGGCCTTATAATCTATATGCACATAAATTTAAAGAACTGAGAAAAATGATGTTCTTTTCCTTATTTAGGATGAATTAAAATTACCAACGATAGAAAATGAAATGTTTAAAAATGATAATGTAAAAAAATACTGGACAAAATCACTATTTAGATATACAATATTAAAAAATTGTTCTATTACTAGAAAAGCGAATAAAAAATTCTGACAGATTAATGGTATTTTGTTCATTCGAAGACTAAAGGGATGCTATGTGGTCATAAAACAATTATGGCATTTTGTATTGTATATTTATATAGCAAAGAATAGTTGTATCAATCATAATCAAATTTTAAATTATTTCTAATGATAAAAACTTATTTATATTAGAACAAAATTTCTCAATGAAAATCAAAATGTTTTCAGCAGAATTATTTGTTTAATTACATTTTCTATAATAATATAAACTATCTCAACAGTTATAACTTTTAATGCTAAATTTGAACTCTGTCACCATCTCTGATAAACGTCAGGAGGATTTATAAGTATACAGTATCCCAGAAACCAATTTATCCGGACTCAAGAGTAAAATGCTCATAAATATTACAATTTATTCTTTCATAATGGCAGGTCCCAATGTGTACACATCTTCCCCCCCCCTCCCCCACCCTTGTCATATGTCTTGCCTACTGAATGATTAAGGTTATGAACTGAAATATTGTGAAGTGTGTGTTCTTTTTGGTGTTTTCTTGTGTTGATCTGGCCCTCTTGCCTTCATCTGTGGTGACGGGTTATTTATCCTTATCCTATCTCATTTCCAGTGCTTAACAGCAGTTTCATTATTGCCATTATTCAGTAACTTATGGTTTGTAATTAGCCGTACCACTAAAGTTAGGTGAATATATTCAATGCACAATACCACAGCAAAAATTTTGCTCCAAGAATTACACTTACAGTTTTTTTCCTTACATTGGTAGCATTTTATAAGATTCTTAAAATGGTATTTATAAATTACCTTCCAAACTTCAGTAAATGGGTGCCATCTAAGCTAAAGCACAGAAATACCAGATACAAATGTGCCAGCGGTGGAATTTTTTATATGACTGATAATCTGATGCATCAGCTATTTAATTGATAGATCATAATCCCTGCATATAGCTGGATCCTCCGAAGGGAGACATGCTATGGCAACGTGTCACCAGTAGGACACGCAGTATCTTCCTTTTTGCATCTACATTTTTGCAATGAAATTTAGAAAACAGTGATTACAGCATACATCATATAGCAAAGTCTTTCAGACAAACGATAAGTAAAAGTGCTGGCTGTGAATGGAAACCAAGTAAAAGTGCTGGCTGTGACTGGAAACCACACTAATGGCCTTCATTTTTCAAATTATTCATCCAATTACCATAGTTTCATACCTTACATCAAAATGTATAGCATTTTTTAACATGGCGTATATCAACTTTCACAAGCAGAAATTTGGAAAAAATGGTATTTTAATTACTTGGCATGACAGTGTGCAACAATTAATTAGTACAGTAGAACTCCAATTATCGGAACTCCAACTATCCGAATCGATTAAGGTAGTCACATTAAGACGTGCGTGGAACAAGTTGAAAGGCATATCCCCTGAAGAAAAGGAAAAGGAGAAAAAGAAGCTCAAGAATAGGAAAGGGAAGAGACAGGAGAAGATGGGGATGACATGTCACTTGAGGAATTCAGAAAAAAATTCTTCTGAAAATTCCTGGATGTTCAGAAGTTAGTGCCGAAGATATAGGAGAGGGGGTGGTGTGTGATTTGTCAGACCCTGGGTACGAAATTCTAAACGAAGATGAACTTATTGAAAGCGTGAGAGAAGAAAGTGTCGAGGAAGAAGATGATCTTAACGTGGAATTGAAGCAGACATGGGATCATCAGCTAGTCAAGCATTTGCCGGGCTTGAAAACTGTGTTGAAGTGGATGGAGCGTCAGCCAGAGTGTGACCACATGCAACTTCTCTGTCAAGCAGATGCGCTACTTGGCTGCCCGAAAACAGATCAATACAGTCAAACAGCTTACTTTGACCGAGATGTTCAGCAAGCAATGACTTATTTACAGTATGGTACATAATTACTGTACTAACGTACAGCACTTGTAAGTGTGGCAAACGTGTAAAAGTATTGCCTTTTAATTTAATTAATTAAAACTCTTCTCTTTAAAAATAGTTTTTCCCCCCATTTTCAATATACGTACAGTAATTAATTAAAATAGACTCTATTCCTGAAAAAATCCAATTATCCGAATGGGGTCTGGTCCCAATTGATTCAGATAACTGGAGTTCTACTGTACCCGAATTAGAAGAAGAAAATGGGGGAGAAAAATATTTGATGATGCCAAGTGCACAAGAATAATAATATGAATATTTAACTAGTGTAATGGATTACTATTTTTTTTTTTTTGCTGTCGTCAGTCTTTTGACTGATTTGATGCAATCCTCCATCCCTTCCTATCTTGTGCTATCCTCTTCACCTCTACATACCCCTTACAATCAATCATCTGCTTCATATATTCTAATCTCCGTCTTCCTCTACAGCTCTTACCTTCGACTGTTTCCTCCTCTAACAAATTAACCAATCCAGAATGTGTCTAAATATGACCTAGCAGCCTGTCCCTTGTTCCACAAACTTCTTTCTTCACCCATCATTTCCAAAACTCGTTCATTTAATTCTTTGTCTGTCCACTTAATTTTCAGCATTCTTCTGTAGCACCACATTTCAAATGCTTCAATTTCTTTCTTTCTGGTATTCCTAAAGTCCATGCTTCACTGCCATAAAGTGCTGTGCTCCACACATAGATTTTAAAAAGTTCTTTCTAAGTCCCAGATCAATATTTGAAACTAAAAAATTTCATGAAGGCTCTTTTTGTTAGTGCTATTCTGCTTTTAACATCATTCCTGCTTCAGCCATCGGTTGTAATTTTGCTTCCCAAATAACAGAATTCATTTCTCCAATTGCATTCTATCCTATTTTTTTATATATATATAATCTGCTAATAACGATGTCATTTCTGCTACATTTGATCACTTTAGTCTTGCTTTGATTTATATTCAGTCCAAAATTTTCTTTCAGTATTTCGTTCATGCCATTCCGCAACTTCTCAATATCCTCAGCTTGTTCTGCTAACAAGACAATGTCATCAGCTAATCGTAGCATACTGATTTTTTCTGTTTGAACATTTGTGCCACTTGAAAATTTTTCTTTTGCTTTCTTTATTGCTTCCTATACATACAAGTTGAATATTGAACGGACGAGGTGTATCCAGCTGCAGATTGTAGTTCATGTCGGCACCAATGATGCTTGCCGCCCCAGGTCGGAGGGTATCGCCTCTTCCTACCGATGGTTGCTCAAAGGGTTAACTCTGTGGTTGATGACCACAAGATTTCTGCTGAGTTAACTATGTGCAGCATTGTCGATAGAACTGACTGTGGACTTCTGGTTCAGAGACGAGTCGAGGATCTAAAACAGAGACTGTGGCGTTTTCTGCGATAATAATGACTGCAGATTCCTAGATCTTCACCCTGGGGTCAAGTTGTGTAGGGTTACCTTGGACAGATCAGGTGTGCACTACACACGTGAATTAGCTACACAGGTGGCAGGGGCCATGCGGAGATTCACTGGGGGATTTTTTAGGCTGAGGGAGGAAGACCCAAAACTGGGGTTACAGTTATGGGCAGTCCAATTCGATTCAACACCATATGTTAGGATGTAAGATAACAAGCTTATGCTGGGATTATGTATAAACCTCTGTCTCAGCTATGACCGTGGACATTTCAGTTCTGGCTTTGCAAATGTACTTGGTCGCCACTTAGTTTAAATAATCCCAAACTAAGAAAAGGTGTTTGTGAATAAAGTTCACAAGTCTATTGCTGGTATACAAAAATTATATTCTTGAAAAGTTTTGCAAAGTTACAAACTGAAACACCATCACACAAATTCTCTGAAGATTTAGTTGCAAGTTTGTTTAACAGATTCAAGCCAGACCACACCCCACAGTTCAAAGTACAATTAGCTATCACTTGGAACATTTCACAGTTCATCACATGCTTCTACTATTCAACTTGTTTGTCTACGGCCGACTCTTGGGTGATCCCGATACCCAACATGGCGTAAAGTACAGCTTCACTGCTACATTGCAATAAAACTGAATACGAGAACCTACATTGTGCCAAAATAAAACGATAACACCGTAGTGCTCGATATGAAACTTTCTGACCGACTGAGCTACATGGTGTCGCGCTCACTGATTCTGGAAGACCGGGCGACTGTGAGAGCTACACAGTGTCACGCTCACTGTTTCTGGAAGACTGCGCTACTACGACTGAGTGAGTGAGGACAAGGAAAATTCTGGGCGGATATTTATGTTAACAGACCATGGGTAGGTGGAATACTTCTGCCTCACACAAGAATATGCTGGAAAGCTGATAAGATTCGCATCTCTCACTCTTGAAAGCTAGTATCAAATATTTTGACCTTGACAACTGAAATAATCCTGTCACTCTGAAAATTTTGAGAATCGCTAGATATTGAAAAAAAAAAACACCAACTTTAATCCTAATAAAAAATTCTGTAACTTTAATAGTTTCATCGTAAAAAATTGTTTTAATGCGATTACTAAGTCTTGTTAATAACTTTCATAATTTTACAGCTACTAAACTGAAACAACTTGTATTCTGATGTGTGAGTGGAGACTTTCCCGGCGTATCGATGCAACAAAATCTTCTCGGGTGTCCAGCCGGATGGTGGTGTAAAAACACGTTTCCACAGCTGACTCTGCTATCTTCATCAGGTATCTGTAGTTGTTCTCAGCTGAACTGTCTCTGCCTCGACTGACATGGCCACCCATCGGACCTCCTTTATACCTTCAGCTGGAAGGCCCCGCTCGCTCTGGTTGGTCGAGAGCGTTGGCTTTATACGCGGCACGCTGCGGCCACTTGCTCCTTCCCGCCCGGATGTGCTGGCGGTCCGAGATGCTGTTAGTGTCCACATCTGATTGGCCGCAACCGCTGGCTTAATCCGCGGTCCACTGCGACGACCGACTGGTGTCATTTGCCAGTGAGGATCTGCTATGCTCTTGTCAGAGATCACTAATGATAGGTTTCCAGGCTTCGCTCAGAAAGAGCCCGCCGTCCCTATTTATGTTGTTGTCATTAGGCCAGATCTCCAATGCCTCGTTTATGACTGAGTCCCAGAAGGAAGAGGGCCAGGCCAGCACTGCTGTTTTATCGAACTCTATCCTGTGTTCTTCTTTGTCGAAGGCATGCTCAGCTATCGCAGACTTGTCCAGTTGCATCAGCCTCAGGTGTCGTTTGTGTTCGATAAGGCGCTCTTCGATCGTTCTGATGGTCTGACCGATATACGCTTTACCGCATTCACATGGTATGGAATAAATCCCAGTCAGGCCTAAGTCATCTTTTACTGACCGTAGCATATCACGTATCTAAGTGGGAGGCCGGAAGATACTTTTAATTCCATAGCGCGCCAGGAGTCTTTCAATTTTTCCCGATGTGTTCCCCGCATATGGAAGAAAAACAAGAGTTTTTGGTGTTTCTTCTTGCTCCAACGGTGGTCTTGGTGGCTTCTGAGTCAAGGCACACTATCTGCCGCCGAGAATAGCCGTTCTGTTCCTGATAGGTGCAATGCACCCTCCGCCAAACACTTGTAGTGAATCGCGGAGTAATTGTAATAGTAATAGTAAGATGGTCTTAAGATGTTTCATTTCCATCGGCGAGTGTTAACTTGTATTCTACTCCTAATTTGCTGCTCTTCTCTCTGATACCAAATAAAGTGTGTTTACTATTTTCAAAAGGTGAAATAAAAATCGTAAATCAATATTTCAGAAGTTATTAAAGTTATCGATTTGAAAGTAGCTTCAATCATATCTACATTTTCAAAAATGGTTATTGTGTGAACTTGAAGTCTCTAACTGTTTTCCTCAATTTATTATGAACTTTCGAAATATTACTCAAGGTGAATGCTTGAGAATGTTGCAATTGAAAATACTATCTCAAAACTGTAAAAATCTTTTCTCTAGCTTGAATTAACATGGTAACTGAATTTAAAAATGATATGCAATACTATTCAATTTAACTTGTGGTTCTGAAAACAAATTTTGTCACGTAGTTACAAAATTCATAAGATACCTTACAAGGAGTAGCATAAATCAATCTCGACCATTAAAAGTACTCGTTATTAACTAGAATAGTGTTTGTAACAAGCAGCCTGAGCTTGAAAGTGTTATTAGTAGCACAGAAGCAGATATTGTATTAAATACTGAAAGCTGGTTAAAACCGGATATAAGTTCAGCAGAAATTTTTAACAATAGCATGAACGTTATCCGCAAGTGTAGGCTGCATTCTAATGGAGGTGGTGTATTTATAGCTGTTAGTAAACACCAGTCACGTAACGAAATAGATATCGATACGGTCTATGAAATCCTATGGCTTAGACTAAAAGTAGCTAGGACAAAACTTGTAATGGGGTCTTTCTATTGTCTATTTGATCGTATGTGAAAAAAGTTAGTGGTGGTGACAACAATATGCCAGTTTTACTATAAGACTGGTCTGGAAGTTGATGACAGCCATGACAAGGATACCGTATTTAACACTGAATTAAAAATTCTTTCACTGACAAAAACATGGAAAACATTACCGCTTTTTCACGGCATGTAGAATGTGGGATTGATCCAGTACAAAGTGATAGTGTAGGTATTATAAAGCAATTAAAGCTCCAGAAGTGGGGAAAGCGCCGGGTCCCAATGGTATACCAGTAAGAGTATTTTTGGAATACGTGGAAGAATTAGAACCATTTCTGTCAGATATATTTCGTAAATCTTTCAAAGAAAGAAAAGTACCCGACAACTGGAAAATAGTGCAGGTGATTCCCGTTATCAAGAAAGGAGATCTGAGAGATCCTAGGCATTATTGATCCATATCTTTAACATCTGTTTGCAGTAGAATTTTGGAGCATGTCATATGCTCTAACGTTATGAAATTTCTAGATGAAAACGAATTACTTACAGCAAACCAACACAGATTTCGGAAGACCAGATCGTGTGAAACGCAACTGGCCCTATTTTCGCATGACGTAATGAAAGTTATCGATGCAGGATCACAAGTTGATGCAATTTTCTTGTATTTTCCGAAAGTTTTTGACTCCGTACCACACAACCGACCGTATGCGAAGATTTGAGCATACGGTATATCGGAATCAGATTTGCGAATACACGATTTTCTAACTGGTTGGTCACAGTATATCGTCGTTGATGGGGAAGCCTCTTCTAAGCTAGATGTTACTTCTGGCGTTCCTTGAGGAAGTGTAATAGGATGACTTCTTTCCTAATTTTTATAAACGATCTCAGTGACAACGTTAGACTGCAGGATACGATTGTTTGCTGATGATGCACTTAGTTATAGGGAAGTGAGATGTTCTGACGATTGCTCAGAAATTCAGTGTGATCTGGATGTAATTTTGGAATGGTGCCATAAAGTGGCAGCTTACACTTAACAGCAAAAAAGCACAAGGCAAATGCAAATAAGTAATAGAAAAGACCCCGTTTGCTCATGAGTTCGAAGTTAACAGTTCAGTTGTTGACACAGTGGATTCCCTGAAATATCCAGGTGTAACAGTACAAAGCAACATGAAATGGGACATGCACATAACTTCAGTCATATGCAAAGCTAATTCTAAACTACGATTCATAGGTCATATTTTGAGAAGTTGTAATGCTCATACAAACGAAATAGCGTACAAAACACTAGTGCGTCTGCATTTGTATTATTGTTGTGGAATTTTGTATCCGTATCACAAGGGATTGACTGACACATTAGAGAAAGTACAGAAGAGAGCCGCACGATTCGTGACTGCTAGTTCAGTCCTTATGTAAGTGTCACAGAGCTGATACGTGGGTTGGGCTGGGATTGTTTGGCGGGACAGACGACGACGGTTTTCGTTTGAATTTGTTGGAGAATTTGTGAAAATCTTTAATTTACAAGTGCAATAAAATATTTGTTCCAACCACCTATTTAGGTCGCAAAGAAAGGAGGGATAAGATTCAAGAAATAAGATGCCGTACTGATACTTTTATGTATTTTTCCTTATTCTGTTTGGGACTGGAATGCACAGAATTAGGGTTGGTGCTTAGAACCCTCTGCCATCCACAGTATTTGTGAATTGTAGAGTATAGATTTACTCCATTGTCTCACACCCTTTTTACTGATGCATGTCTCCCACAATTATCTACTTTTATTGTATCCACTTCATTCGTATATAGTTTATAAAGTGTTCTTCTATCTTGATATTTTAGATTTCTTTAAAATTTTGAACATCTTATCCCACCTAACATTATCAAAAGCTTTTTCTAAATCAACAAACGCCATAAAAGTACAGGGTGCGGCAGCATAACTTCCTTTTTTAAAATGAGCGCCATTCAGTCGGTTGATATTGTAGAGCGGCGTTAATGGTCTCGTTCGAGTGGTGTAAACTATAAAGTTTTGTCCCAACACCGTTTAGTCGCAATCATGCGTTGGAACAATGAGGAGCGTGCGTTTGCCGTTGAGGCCTACTTTTCGAGCGGATGTTCTGTGATCGCAACCCAGCGCGCTTTTCGGAATCGCTTTAATTTAGCCCCGTTGGCCCCCGTTCCGGACCGGAAATCAATTGTTACGTGGGTCACTACGTTCAGACAAACTGCAAGTGCGACAAGACGAAGATCTGGAGGCTCTCGGGAGAACATTGAGGTAGTGAGAGCTTCAATGTTGCGATCACCACGGCGTTCTGCGCGCAAACATGCGTCTGCCCTTGGAATTTCCGATCGTTCTGTGAGAAGAATTCTTCACGATGATCTTCATTTTCATCCATACAAGATGGCGATTGTACAGGAACTTTCTGAACGTGACTTCAATTCTCGGATGAAAGCCTGTGAGGTTCTTCTGGAAGAGGTTCCTGAGGACGCTATTGTTTTTTTTAGTGATGAAGCCCATTTTCATTTGTGTGGATACGTCAACAAACAAAACATGCGCTACTGGGCTGACAACAATCCTCGACAATTGCATCAAAGGCCTTTGCATTCACCGAAAGTCACAGTGTGGTGTGCAATTTCCTCAGCTGGAATTATTGGTCCCTGGTTCTTTGAGGAAAATGAGGTCACAGTGACAGTGAATTCGGACCAGTACGTAAAAATGTTAAAGGATTTTTTTTTCCCACGGCTAGATGAGTTGGACTTAGGGGATACTTGGTTCCAACAAGACGGTGCAACGGCACACACTTCAAGAGCATCAATGGCTGTTTTGAGGGAACACTTCCCAGAGCGCCTCATCTCAATTAGGGGCGATTTGGAGTGGCCGGCCCGCTCTCCCGATTTGACCCCTTCTGATTTTTTCTATGGGTTTTTTTGAAATCCCGTGTTTATGTGAACCGCCCAAGGACCTTACAAGATTTGAAGACTAACATCCGGGAAGAAATTGCCAACATAACGCCTGTTATGCTGACGGGAGTCATGAAAAACACCAGAAATCGGTTTACTCAGTGTGTGGAGAATGGGGGACGTCACCTACCTGATGTGACCTTCAAAACTAAGTAAAACAAAACTTTATGTATGTGCCTACATTATAAAAAACAAATAAAAAATTTCTGATTAATACAATGGGTTTTATTAAGTTTTGAAAAAAGGAAGTTATGCTGCCGCACCCTGTATCTTTGTTTTTCTTGATCCGCCCTTCAAGTATAAATCTTGTCAGAATTGCTTTCCTTGTACTGCAGTTTTTCCTAAACTCAAACTGATCTTTACCAACTATCTCTTCTATTACCCTTTCCATTCTTCATAAAATTATGATAGAAAAAAAAAGCTGTAACATTCAACAGAGATAAAGGCAGAATATAGCACATATTTGCAAAAGCAATGAGATGCTAAGAATTAAAAAAAAAAAAAAACTTTCCAAAAGCAGAGGAACATGTGTACAAAATGTGTTAATGACTATTTGTAGATTGGCATTTGGATGACTGCAGAAAATGAAACAACAACTAGAGAAAATAGTAGGAGAAGTTGTCAACTGAAGTAGAGAAAATATCCTTAAAAAGATAATTTATGGTATAGTGCAGTTGACTGTGGTGAGTGCTTATCTCTTTCACTGCCCTTATATGAGATAATAAATTGTGGTTTGCAATTTTGCAGAGGAAGAGAAACAAATTGATTATTCATACGAGCGGGGTTTAAAAATGAAATTGAATGAAGACAAGGATGGAATAATTTAACAAGGGAATTGATGAATAATTTACCAAAAATTCTGAAAGAATTTAAAATTTTGAAGAGAGCAAAAGTAGGATGGTGCAAGAGGGAGACAGATGGCTGTGTAGCGAAACTGTCACCAGAACATGTGCTCTATCACAAATTAAATTAGTTAAAGGATGACCCTTGACATGAGATAGGAATGATCAGCTTTAATAACCTGAGCTCTAAAAAAGTGTTACTAGTGTTACAAGAAGATTCCAACAGATGGATAATAAAATGGTGACAGTGAAACTGCTGTTAGGTAATGAAAATAAGCCAACACTTACAACACATAAGGCAGGTGGTCCAGGATAAACACACAACACAAGCAAACTTTACAATATTTTTGTGAATAACTTATCCAAATTAGAGGAGAGACATATGACAAGGGGAAAGATGTGTATACATCTAGATCTACCACATGAATCTGTGTGTTCATGTTTTTTGTTCGTTCTGGCCCTCCTTTTTTTCCCCCCAGTATTAAGTGACTGGTTAATTCCTCCCTCTTTCCTTTTAGTCAGAAGTATCAGTATGGTGCTTAGTAGTATACACAACAACGGCATGGTCGCCATTACGGTGAATATGTCTTGTCAAAGCCCACTAATATTGATGAATAATTAATTTTCTGTATGATTTTCTAGAAAGTACCTGATGCAGGTCAGTAAATAATATTGGAAGTTATAAAGGTGGCACACCACCCATGGGAAAATAAAGAAGAATGAATTATCATGTAATAAGAACTAGAATTTCCTCCAAGCCTTTAAATGCATTGCTACAGCAGGAGTAGCTCTTTGGTCAAGAGAGAATGTTGCCAATTAGACATTGATTGCAGGAATGTAAATCACATATTCGAATGCAGGGGTTGTAAGCAAGGACTATTGTAGTTAAAAGAGTTTATCAACCAACTAAATAATTTTTGCATGATGTAGGTTGTAGGAGACATATCAGTTAGCAAACGAAGTTGGATGTCTCATAATTGTGTCATACCCTGGTATGAATGGGATTTTCATCACCATATTAATATGGAGAAAAGATATAATAAAGTAACCAAATTAAGATAAAAGAGCTTATTAAAAAACTATTTAATAAAATGTACTTACAATTCTTATACACAGTTGGATCAACATCCATGTTGGCACCCAAGAAGAGTATTTTTAGAGCATACTGAAGCTCCGTTAAATCAACCATAGAATAGTTGATAAAATCTTGTGCAATATTTCTTATTTCTACAGCCCACTGAATTAAAATATCTGCTTGTTTGTGTTTCTTATACTTGGAAAAGAAATTAGCATAGTATATAGCAAATATCTGTATTTTCTTTAGCAGCATATTCTGAAGTTTATTATAGGATGTATTGCAATTTATTAGGTTTGATGCTAGCTTCCCAAGTCTATGTAGAACAACTGATTGCATTTTATAAAGTGAAATACAGAAGTTTAAGCCAGTTTCATACAGCCCTAAACTTAATGAACTGTTATCACTTAAGTGACTATAGTTAGCTTTGGCGTACGTATAGTGGATTAAAATGCAATGAATCAAAACATTTTCACAGAAATAGCATGAACACGTAGAAGCGTGAAGTTGAAGTGAATGTGATTTTGCACATCGTGAAAAACAGATTGGCGAAACATTTTCACTGGTTTTTAAAGTTTTTGTAATATCACTTCTTATTTCGTCATCTATTTGTAAGCTAAAACTTGTGAGTTTCATGTTGCTCAACTGTTCAGACAAATCATCTATAGCAATGATAGAAGATTTGTTTTCACGCCCTGACCTACAGAGCAATTTAGTAGAGTCTAAAATCTTTTCTAAGCTTAACATCTTTGGTTTTGCTTCTTCAAAAGATGTCCGTAAGATGTCACTTTCGACCATACTGACCAAAATGTTTGCCATCCTGAAAAAAAGAAAAAAATTAAATCAAACACAAAATAAGCTGGCTGAGCAGAAACAGCACCAATAAAGGTAGCACATAAAGCATTTTATCAATTAAAAGTTCAGTAATGCAACCATAAATAAATGTCTTACTATAAAATGATATGCTTACTAAAATCTATCAGCCACAACAATCAAACCAGCCAGGTGGTTTTATAATTTTTAGTTAAACTTTAATATAAACCAAAATGAAAGTTGTCCCATAGACTAGAGCAAAGCTCAACAGATGGTGTCATTAGAATAACAAAAATATTCTCGGCCTCTTGCTGCAAGAGAGCAATTTTTTCTTAATTTGTAGTGGTACCACATATCAGAATTTAACTGATCTTTTGTAGAATACAGTACTTTTTTTTTTACTAATCTTTGTTCTACAGACCCAGCATAATTGTAACATCCTAATTGGCTGAATGGCCACAGCCAACAAAATGTTTGAATCCGAGGCCATTATTAAGTATTAATGCACCGAGCGGGGCGGTGTAACGGTTAGCGTTCTCGCCTCGCATTCGGGCATCCAGATTTGGGTTTTCCATGGTTTCCCCAAATCACTCCAGGCAAATGCCGGGATGCTTCCTTCAAAAGGCCATGGCCGAATTCCTTCCCATTCCTTGCCCCCATCCTTTCCCGTCTCTAAAGACCTCAATGTTAAAAATAGACGTAAAGCAGTTACAAAAAAAAAAGGAATTAATGTGTTTTAAAAAGTTTCAGTGCACATTCAAGTATCAATAAATTTGGACTGGAGCCATTATGTGATGAATTATACTTAACCGCCTACATTTACTGCAAACACGTTATTTAACAACTGATAATACATCACCAACTGACCAGTGAGGCTGCGCATGTTAAAGTGCCACCACACTGATTCGGGAAACTACAACGGAGCTAGATTCGAGTCCTGGCAGAGACTCAATTGGGCAGCTACCTCACTCTCTCTCTCTTTTTTTTTTTACTCTTGGCTTTACGCCTTGTTGGCATTGAGGTCATTAGAGGCAGGAATGGGGAGCAATTTGCACATGGCCTTTTGAAGGAAGCATCCTGGCATTTGCCTGGAGTGATTTGGGGAAACCATGGAAAAATCAAATCTGGATGTCCGGATGGGGATTTGAACCGGCATGTAACAGCCCTCATACCTTAATTTTGAATAGTATTGTACTGTATGAAGTATTTGTAGTAAGCTAAAGTTTGCTTGAATATGATCTGATATGTTTATTTTGTAAATTCTTGTAAATCAGTGTATATAGACTTTGTTTTATGTAAGAAAATTATTTAAAGTCCATTTAATATCTTTAAGAACCGAATGGTGCAAGAGAATTTCTTAAAAGTTTGTAATTCCATGTATTACTGTAAGTTACGATGTCTACAGGACAATTTTCTACCGTTTGAAAGGATTTCTGTAAATAATTTTGTATTTAATTATCTCTAATTACCATTTCTGATTGTTTTGTAATGCTGTTAAGCAATTTTGTATTAATTTCGATTGTTTTTAATATGTTTGATTGTTTGAGTGATGATTGAGAAATATCAGGCGGATGCCTTTGAAGAATTCTCGTAATTTCGATAGAGACTATATAAACAGATCGCCTGGACAGAGAAGTTATGTAGTTAGTTAGTTAGTTGACATCATTCAGTGTTACAGAGAGTTAGTTGAATTCACAGAGATTATCTTTGCGACTATTCAGAAGTGCATCTCTGTATTGTATCTATGCTTGTGAATATCGCTGACTTGTTGATTTGAAAGAAATAAACAAACATCTTCACATAATTTTTTTGGTGGACTTTTTAGTTAATTAATCAGTAATTAAACCACTGAAGAACCTTAATAGGCATCCTCCAGAATGCGGGGCCAGAGCACTAATCGCTCACCCATCATGCCCGTTATGCAATTGTTGAAGGGATATAAGCCCAAAAATTCTAACTATCTATGTGCATATATCTATGTGTATTTCTGTGTCTCAGTGCCACAAGAATATTCAAATTTGGTAAGTGTAAAGTTTAATGTAACCATTTTATAATGCCTCTGTTTCATAAAATTCAATTGAACATAGTTACTTGTTTTCCAGATGGCAACGCATCCACTTCCCTATAAAAGTGTGACAGGCCTAGCAAGTCACTAGCCTAACTGATAAATATGCGTTCAAAATAAGCACAAGCCTCAGGAAAAAAGGAATCGTCAGGACTGACCCACAAAAGAGGAAAAAGTCCATAGAAAGATGATGAATACATTAAGCATCCACTAATAGTCAATCAAGTAACTAGGGATCTGATTTCTGGCCAACTAATGAACAGTAACCAAGAATCACCAACAAAGTGTGTGCTGTTATATAACAATCCACATCGCGAGTAACACTAACATACATTTCCAAGATCTTATAATGTGCAATCATTTCTCTAAGAAACATCCCATTAACGTAGTTCAGAGGAGTTGTGTTGTCAGGGAAAACTTTGATCACCCTAACTCAGAAACAGTTGTTGAAATTATTCCGACTGTGGGAACAATGCTTCTGGATAGGCCTCATTGTTAGTATACACTGGCTGCCTGTGGCCATTCACTCTGATAGCAAGTGGGTTAGTAGTGAGGCCTATATATGAGCTGGAGCAATGGAGGCATGTAAGTTGACATATGAGGTGTGTTGTAATGCCAGTAACATGCTCAATGATAGGGAATGTTTCACCTGTGGTAGGATCAATCAAGGAGTTAGTGGTGGTAGCTGGATGAATGCTGCATGTTTTGCAGCAGGGTATTTTGCACGGGAATGATCCCTGTGGTAGTTTGGAGGAATTATTGGGCGAGTACTTCTGAACCAAGAAATTTTTTAGATTTGGTCTGTTAAAACGTGCGTGGGGCAGTGGGTAGGATTTTATGGAGAATGGTGCATCCTAGGGAAGGAACGCAGGAAGTCATGACCACAATGAAGGCTTAAGCTAATTGACTTAAGATCAGGGAAGAACTGGGTGATGAAAGCAGGGCTGCGGTTAGTTTCAAGGGGTACAATCTTGGAGTGGCTGTGAACAGTAAGGACTGTAGCACGAGATATTTGTTTGCGTAATAAGTCAGGTGGGTAGCTGCAGGAGATGAGAGCACCAGGCAGGTTTTGTGTGTATTGGGAAAGAGATTCTTCATCCGACAATCCATACAGTCTGGCCATCCGTGGAAGAGGCATCTGCTCTGACGAAGAATTCCATTCTATGAGTGGCTGCATTGACTGTAAGGCTTGCGCGAGCTCAGCCATTTATTTCTTTTAACTTGACAAAGGGTTTACCGCGATATATTGTATTTTCTGTGTTTGTTTATTGTTTTGTGTTGCTGCTGCCCTCCTCCCTTCAACTTTAGTGAGTGTTGGGTGTAATTTATCAATCCTTTCCATATAAATATTACCATGCGGCAGTTATTTCTTTCCATTGCGCAGCAGCAACACAAAAAAATACACAAACACAGAAAAAAACAATATTTCAGGTAAACACCCTTTTTCAAGTTAGCAGACGCACATGGCTGAGCTTGCACAAGCCCTGCGTTCGACTCAGCCACTCATAGAATGAAAATGCCAATCGGATGTGGTGGGGGGAGCAACGATAATATAACCGAAAGTACAAAACACAAGAAGATTAAAGCAGGAAAAAATAATAATAATCGTTAAAAATATAATAAATAAAAAATTGATATTTTGAAAACTTTTGAAATAAGGTCTATAAATATATATAAATCTATTGTGCTGACCAATGATGGGTGTACACGGTTAAGATGGAAGATATTATCAGAAATTAAGGCCTGGGGGATGTCTGCAGGATGTGTTCATATGCCAATTCCCACATACATAGTTCAGATTGGGTGGTGCTATTTGTAAGTACTCTAATGGCTCCAACTGTGAAGCAGTTATTAAGGTCGTGGGGGTTTGAGTACTGGCATGGTGAGCAACAGGTAGGTCTAGGTTTTGGGAGTAAACAGTTTGAGGTATGGTCAATGTAGGAACTTTGACAGTGGAGGCAGGTGAGCTGGTATATGAGATGGGTTTTTGCACAAGTGGCATGACCTGTTATGGGGCAGGATTCACCAGTAATAGGGTTGCAATAGGTAGTGGTAGATGAACGCATAGTGCATGTTTTGCAACGGGGTCTCTTACAAGGGAAGGATCCAAATGGTGGTTTAGGAGCATCAGAGAGTTGATATTAATGTACAAGTATCTTTTCTAGATTAGGTGATCTGCTGAAGGTGACACGGAGTGTGGTGGGAAGGATGGTTGGAAGAATGCGGCACATTTCGGGAAAGGATCTGAGTAAATCATAGCCCAAATGAAGAATTTGGTTTAGCGATTAAAGGCCAGGTTACAACAATATCTCCATTTTGATAGCTGCCATCCATATCACACAAAACGTTCCATCCCCCCTCCCCCCAGCCTAGCCATTTGAGGCAAGTGCATCTGCTCTGATCACAAATCCTTTACTTTCTACTCCAACAACCTGACTCGTGCATTCGTAACCGCAATTATCCTCCAGAACTGGTCCAAAAACAGCTATCAAGAGTCAAGAACTGTCCACCACATGAACACAAACAACCTAAAACCAACCAGAACCCTGTTTTCCTCAACCATATTTTCCCTGGCCTGGAATTGCTAAACCAAATTCTTCGTCTGGGCTATGACTTTCTCTGATCCTTTCCCGAAATGCGCCACATTCATCCCACCACTCCTCGTGTCACCTACAGCAGACTGCCTAATCTATAAAAGATACTTGTACATAAATATCAACCCTCTGATGCTCCTACACCATTTGGATCCTTCCCTTGTTAGAGACCCCGTTACAAAACGTTCATTATGCCTACACCTACCACTACTTATTGTAACCCTACTACTGGTGAATCCTGCCCCATAATAGATCATGCCACTTGTACAACAACCCATCTCATACCAGCTCACTTGCCTCCACTGTCAAAGTTCCTACATTGGCCTTACCTCAAACTCATTATCCATCAGAATGAATGGTCACAGACAAACAGTTTACTCCTAAAACCTAGACCTCCCTGTTGCTCACCATGCCAGTACTCACAACACCTGCGACCTTAATAACTGTTTTACAGTCAGAGCGATTAGAATACTCCAAGTACTACCTCCCAATCTGAACTCTGCAGGTGGGAATTGGCATTTCAATGCATCCTGCGGACCAGACATCCCCCAGGATTTAATTTCTGATATCATCTTCCATCCTCACTCTGTACACCCATCTCTGGCCAGCACAATAGATTTATATATATTTATAGACCTTATTTCATAATTTTTCAAAATATCTTTTTTTAATTTATTATATTTTTATTATTTTTTCCCATTTTAATCTTCTTGTGATTTATACTTTCGGTTATATTATCGTTGCTCCCCCCCACCACCTCAGACGGGCGTTTTAGTTTTATGAGTGGCTGTGTTGAACGCAGGGCTTGCTCAAGCTCAGCTATGTATTTCTGCTAATTTGAAAAAGGGTGTTTACCCAAAATATTGTTTTTTCTGTGTTTGTGTGTTGTTTTGTGTTGCTGCTGCCCCCTCCACCCTTCAGCTTTGGTGAGTGTTGGTTGTATTTTATCTGTCCAGTCCATATAAATATTGCCTCACAGCAGTTCTTTCCTTCCATTGTTACCAATATATATATATAACTAAGTAAGGATAGGGAAATATGACCCAACACTTACCATAGACGAAGGCGGCTGGGACAACGAACATAAAACAAACACAAGAGATGCGCAATATTTCGGCCTACAGCAGCCTTAAATGTGCAGAAGGTGAAGCAACAGGTGGCGTCACATGTGTACACATAGACGGTCGACTGGTGAATATATATATATTAAATATTTGGGTAGGAGAAAAAACCACCGCTTACCATAGAAGAGGATTCCTGCGGCGTCAACACACGAAAAAAACATGTACACACATAGAGTATAAAATTTTTGAGCCTATGGCTGTTCTTCAGTAGTAGTGAGATGGCTGCATGTTGGAGGCGGCAGCCAACTGGGTAAGCCCTGCAAGGCCGGTAGCTTGTGATGGGGGGGAGGGAAACAACATGGTAGGGAGTGAGGGTAAAAATACATAAGCACGAAAATACTAATAAATAGGATAATAAACCTGTCCATAGGGACCCGTCGTGGAAACGTGGTAGATGTCAGATGAGGTTCTAAAGTGCCTATTAAGTAATGGCTGCATGTGCAAAAAGCTGAGAAATATGCGAAATTAAAATCAAAGAATTTAAAAAATTGGAAATTTAACACTAAGCAAAAATTCGAAGTTACAAACTAAAAAAGATAGGCTCTGGTGAGGGATGGTTTTGTGGGAAAAGGTAGGAGGTGAGAGAGATGGGTGCGAGGAAAATTGGTGCTATCTTAAATTTAGTCCTGGCGGTTGTCTGATGCCCAGTTGGTACTGATAAGCCAGTTCCCACCTTCTGAGTTCTGAAATACTGCTTCTGTCCGAGAGGACTCTGATGGGGCGGACCGCAAAACGTGTTAAGATTGTTGGTGCTGAGAGTGGTGGCACGATCAGATACAGGGTGGTCAAGGTTCTGGGCGAGTACAGATTGTCTGTGTCCATTCATTCTGATGGCCAGCAGGTTTGTTGTCAACCACTGTAGGGGGCTGGGCAATGGTTGCGGGTGACTTGATATATAAGGTGGGAGGATAGACACGTGGCAAGTTCTATGTTGGGGAAGCTTTCCCCAGTTATGGGGTCGGTAAAGGTGGTGGAAGGCATAATTTGCAGTGGGATCTGTTGCAAGGCAATTAATCTTGGAGCTGTCTTGCAGGCTGGAGGGGGAAGGGGGGGGGGACGTGTTTATGGACCAAGAGTTAGTTGAGGTTTGGAGGCCTGCTGAAGCAGGTTCTTGTGGGTGAGGGAGGATTTTTCTAGGGAGGTTTCTCATCTCAGGGCAAGCTCAAAGGAAGTCGTAACCTTGTCGCAGGACTCGGTTGACGGATTTCAAACCTGGGAAATATTGGGCGTTTTAGAGGGTTGTGGGCTGTTGATAGGTTGAATGGGTTGTGATGTGGCTCGTTAAACTTGTTTGTGAACTAAATCTGGTGGATAATTGTAGGAAATCAGGGCTTCGCAGATGTTGCTAGCATACTGTTGGAGGGCCTCTTCATTGGAACATATGTGACTCTCCGGATGCCAAGGCTATAGGGGAGGGTGCATTTGATGTGGTGAGGGTGACAGCTATCGTAATGAAGGTACTGTTGTAGGTTGGTGGGTTTGATATGGACAGATGAGTTGATGTAGCCATTCATGACAGATAGGTCGACATATGTATATTTACAGAAAACTGAAACCAGCGTAGCCATACAGGGATTTGAACCTGCATCCTTCTGACTGGCAGGCTCATACAATGCAGCTCATTCACCCGGCATCGTCAAATCCAGAATGAGTGTCTAGTCAGTTTTATTGGGATACCGTGGCACCAGTCAAAAACAAACTAGGCCATAAGTTCCCAGCTTAAAAAATGTTCAGTGAATCCATACCCAACATTTTTCAACTTGGGCAATGAAGGGTCGTGCCTACAGTAATATACCTCTCGCAAGTCTAAGATGAATGTCAATGACTAACAGTTTACCCTCTCTGGCTTCAGGATAGGTATACAAAAATGAATTATGATACGCAACTAGAATCAACCATTGATCAAAAACATTCATTTTACTATAGGTTAAAAAGGAGGTTAGCTCACAACCCAATTCATATACGAGTAACAACTTGCATCTACTATCGGGAGCTGAACTATACATTCCCATTTGGAGCTTAACTACACAGTCTAAAATCGTCCTGATTAAATAACTGTAAAGAGAGTCATTAGCTCATATAATGTTATTGTAAAAATATATGTTCAGTTAACAAATAATATGAATTATGTGCTTTACACATCTTTCATTGTACACACATTCTGTTATTGCTGCTTGATGATTTATGTTAAATCATTTACCAATCAAGAAATTGAAACAGATTAATCAGAATAATACTGAGTGGTTCCTTCTCTTCTACTACTTTTCAGTATCAGCCAGTGGTCTGGTGGCTCAGTGGTTAAGGTGTCCGACTGGGGATCGAAAGGTCCCCAGTTCCAATCACTGTCTTGGTGGGGATTTTCAAAGGCCCTTAATCCTACATTCACCTCTGGCACAGCTTGCTGTGTAATGCAAAGTATGCCAGAACGCTTCTGTGGTTTGGATTCCACATTAAATCATAGGTCCCCTGTACCCGGTAGGATTGGCAGGTTAGGTTAAGGTGGCTACAACAGGGGCTGAATGTGCAGCCAACAGAAACCCTGTCACCAGGTCATAGCAACTACACAGAATTATTATTATAGTATCAGCTATTTCAATTATTACAAATTACTATTAAAATTTCTATTTGTCTTGATGGATGCCGAGAACTAGCAGTGGTGTTTCACTTTCCTTTCTTCAGGAAATACAGTAGTTATGTGACAGTAACACTCTGAACACTTGCTTATGAGTCTATTTCAAGAAGTTAAAACTATTTCATAATTCATAAATCATCAAACTATTAACTTCATTTGAAGTTTATTTAAAAGTAAAATGTCTCAACAGTAGGTGCATCTTTTAAGTTCAATTTCATGCCATGTAGCAACAGGCACAACTGTGAATTTCATGAAAATGCTTGATAGTTGGAAAACTATCTCAGTAAAATTACACTTCATTCAGCATTATAATTAATACAGTGGGTGAGATAACATCTGTTATAAAGATACATCAAATGGTTGTTAACAAGTGGACAAAACCTCTGGAAAGAATATGCAGTGTACTGCTGCAATGAATAGTTAATATTAAGTTCTAAAGTTAATTTAACTTCAATGTAATGGCACTATAAATAAACATATAAAAATAATGTTTCCAAGTAAGCAACAAAATCTGTAAAATAACTTTATAACAATTCTTATGTGTGTGCAATAGATATGTTTTCAAGTTTTTGCAAGCCTATTTTTTCAATAAAAAAATTTAGAAAAGTGGATTGTAATTTAATTGCCATGGAGTGGCTGCACCGTTGCTAATTTCCCTACACACCCATCCCCCCCCCCCCCCTCAAAAACTTCAATTAATTAGCATTTTTGGTAAATTATTCATCATTTGCCCTGGTAATTTGTTCCAATCCCTGACCCCTTTACCTATGAAAGAAATTTTTCTACACCCTTATGCCTGAAGTTGAGTGCCAGTTTGCAGTCATGGTCATCTTTTCCCTTCCATGTGCCTCTCCTAATACTTCTAATATATATCCACACCTCATCACACCTTGTATACTTCAATGTGGGCCCTCTAATATAATACCAAATTCAAGCAATGGTCTGACCTATGTTTTGTAACCCAATTTCCATCTCTTGTACATTCCCTCATCACTCCACCAACAAGTATTTTGAAACCATTTCCGACTACCTGACCAATGTGTCGTGCCTAGTTGAATTTGTTATCAAATGCTATGCCAAGGTATTTATATATCAAGTGTTCAACAAACAATTCTTTCTTTAGTTTTTATTTACTAACAGCAATGATAAGGATACAATTTTCATAATTTCTAGTCTGCTTTACCTTGTAGGAAATGCTCCTATCTGTGTCAATACCAAAAGCTCTCTCAATATAGCATAAATGTCTGAAATCCAGTACAGTGATAAATGTATGTCTGTGAGCCATTGAGCAACATCCATGAGAATACACATTGCCTTGCTATGCAGCTTAATGTTATTTCCTGCGAAACAAAATTAAATTAGTACATAGGAGTGGTGATCTATAAAAAAAGGACTTCACAACAAAAAACAAAACTTGCTTACAATTAAATTTAAAACTGTAACGTTCAATGGAGCTTAAATGATTTTCAAAGCAAAATAAACACTTATAATTCACTTAAAAGCACTGGTTAGTAATAAAAGTGATTTCATAATTTACTAATAAAGTTATTTTACATTGTCTATCAAAACAGTAAGAACTTATCATTGGATTCAAGATTTACACGTGCATTTCTAAGGTTGCACAGATATTTAACCAGTTACTTCTTAAATGACTCAGACTTCTTTTTTAGATCTAGATGCACCAGTATAACACATTATACTGCTGCTTACTTTGTTTTATAGAATACAGCCTATTAAAAAACAGTATGAGAGAGAGAGATTAATACACTTTTCTTCTTTAAGTATTGTGATATTCCATTATAAACCGCTAGTCCATTTGAACACATTATACTGCTGCTTTTTAATAGAATACAGCCTATTAAAAATAGTATGAGAGAGAGAGATTAACATACTTTTCTTCTTTAAGTACTGTGATATTCCATTATAAACAGCTAGTCCATTTGAAATACTGTCTCCCTTCTCTTCAGATTGTACTTTAAACTTTGGCATGCCTAGGAAAATGCTGTGTAAAAAATTTGTTTCACACTGCAGCAATTCCCATTCTGAGGAATCTTTTAGTCTATTCTTTACTTCACACATATGTTGATAGCTTTCACCTACCTGCAAAATAAACAAATAGTTAATATTTACCTTTTGCATATTCATTGGAATGGAGGAAGAAAAGCATAATCTAAAAAATAATAATTGAGAAACTGTATAATAGCTCCTTCCTCCTCAACTTCCATACTGATACAACCTATAAAAAAAAAAAAAAAAAAAAAAAAAAAAAAAAAAAAAAAAATAAAAAAAAAATTATATTGGTTCTCTAACTGAATAGTATGCACACATACAGCAAAAGTTCTCCTGTTTAGGAATGTTGGTTCTATACACTTAACAAAAATAATAAATTCCAAATTTATATGAAGTATATAGATTTCACGGGGGTTCAGTCAGATAATTCCTGCTATGCACAACATTTGAACATCTTGCTTTGCTGTCTTCATCAAGTGAAGTAGTCTATTGAAGATTATTCTACAGTAAATTAAGACAAACTGTGGCTGCATAGTGAGGTGCACATGTTTATGTACAGCTGGTAGGCCACTCTAGCTAGACACCCAAGTCATGCATGTCTGTCGCACTGTTGTTGGAGATTATAATTAATGGACCTCCACACTCCATTCAGCAAGAGACAACCATCTTTGTTTACGTTGTTGTTGATCAGGCTTAGAGTTAGGAGAGGGTTGGGGAGAGGAATGGGAAGGAGTTTGGCTGTGACCTTTTGGAGGAACCATCCTAACATTTGTCTCGGGGGGGGGGGGGGGGTGATTTCATGAACCAAAATCTGGATGGCAAGTTGAGGACTTGAACCTGCCTCCACCCGAGTCCCAGGTCAGAGAGGGACTGCTCACCCACCTGGCTTAGTATTTGGCAATCAATGATTCATATCTCAATCATATTAAAAATTTGTTAATCAGAATATGTAATATCGGTAATTATGACTAATCTGGAGGAGACCTGGAGACTAGAAGCTGGCAGCCATGACCAAGATGAATGAAATGGCAAAGGACAGACAGTGGCGGTTCTTTGAGGAAGCCAAATGCTCCCCTGGGAATTAAGGGTCTGATGATGATGATAATCAGGACATTGGTACGGGAAATAACTAAGACATAGTTTTGTTTATTATAGTTGGACAGATATGAGGCAATATGGGACTTAAGTTCTCACACATCACTTTGTGTGAAGGGCGTATTGAAAGAGCTAATTTCGGACAGTCCAACTTCCATGAATGTTTCTTTATTCAGTCACTTGACATTAACACCATCAAATTAGAAACAGTGTAAAAAACATTTCATTGCCCAATGGCACTTTCATTGTAGCCAATATACAAACTGTATAGTAAAGCAAATACAATTAGAACAGTATAGTACCAAAATAAAATCAAACTGAAATCCCATAACTTGTGTAACTCTCTCCTTTAGATCTAAAGTTATTATGTAAATAGAAATCTGTTGTTAAGATATAACATGCTAAATATAGTCAAACCAGGACTTTCTCAAATTGTGAAAGTGAAATTGTGCAGTATAATGACAATATCCATACTATGAAAACAAAGAAGGATAGGGAAAGTAAACTCATTGGAATCTTCCATACTATTCTTGTCAATAATAAAAGTTAGAAGAAAACAATTATAATTACTCACTTGATTTCTGTGCAAACAGTACCAACTTTTGCTTATAAAGTAAAAACAAATCACTAGATCATTTGAACCATCTACACTTTCTGTCTCCAATGAATGCACAAGGTCTTCACATTCTACCAGCCATTCCTGTGGTATATCAACATAGCAGAATCTAAGCAAGTTGCTTATAGCTGAAATGTGAAGGTGCAATTATAAATACAGACATTAAGAATAAAATAATGAATGAAATAACTAAATAAAATCTTTAGGAGAAAAATTAGACATAAAAAATAATATATATATATATTGTGGAGATCAATTGTGCTTTTATTTGACACACTGAAACATTCAGAAACAAACCATCTTTCAAAGAAATGGTGGTTTCCTGAGAGTAATGACTTTACCAGTTATTTTTCCACAGATCCAGCCCATCCTGTCACATATGTTATAGTAAACACACAAAGCATAAAATTGGTGAGCAAAGCAGCCAGTAATGCCATACATATGTGAAGCTGTTTCCACATAATCCAATACTCGTTTGAAGAAAGACTCCAATTCGATGCAAAAATATTTTTTCTGAAAAGGATAAAATACAATAACTTGAATAAAAAAATTAACAGGACAGAATGTTTTATAACAAATATGCAGAAATCAAATGAAAAAAAACCCCTTTCTTCTGCCATGGAAAATAGTAATGATATTTTCATTTAGAAACATCACGAGCTCTCTGCCACACCACTAAAGTAAGGTTTTCAGAAAAATTTACTAACACATTTTACATGCAATCTTACTTATTATTTTGACTAATTATCAGGAAATAAATTAAGATAGGCAAAGAAACCACTGCCTGCAACAGATAACAGCAGATGATAAATGTTGGTTTCCTTCCTTCCCTAATCTATATGTTTGCTGTGATTTTATGGCTAAAATATAAGTAATAAAGAAAAACCAATTTAAGTAAGCCTACAATAATGTCTAGCATAACATACAAAACTTGATTATACACACGTGTTCCAATAATCTGGCCCAGTAGGTAACTGCTTTATGAAGAACTGCTACTAATTCTGCTTCTTTTTCGATTTCCAAACATACATATTCTGAGATGAACAAGGTGGTTGTGTCACGTGCTTCACCTTTTGATTCCAAACTTTCTTCTTCTACTTGAGGCTTTGAAGTTTCCACAGTTTCCTGTAGCAACAGTTCAACATGATAAATATTTATTTAAGAAATGAGCCTCATAGACAAATCATAACGTCATCTGCTTAATAATTTCTTAACTCACTGATAAACAATTCATCTCCATGATTAAAACAAGAAATCATATTACTTTTGTAGCAAAGAAAGGGATCCTTATTTTGCTCACAGATGATAGTAGCACTGAGAAAATTAAAAAATGGAGACATTATGAACAAATGGATTTTTGTGTGCCTGCTTTTACTTAGCACGAGTACATGATGTGTGTCAGTTGAGAATCAAAGAGAATTTCTTACTAATTACATTGTGTGGGTGTTAAAGAACTGATAATTGACATATACCACCCTAAACAAAATATTCTGCCAATACAGGCTTTAAAACTGAAGATTCCATCATTTCTTGTGTTTTGGTGTTTCAGTGTTCTTGTGTATCTATGCCATCTTATCTTTTAAGCTGAGCTACTGTTCGTTTCACATTATTTAAATATGCTGTTTGTTACTATTGTAACCCTATACGCTTATTTCTATAATAGAACCATATTTATCAAGTGTATTTGAAAAATACATAATCACTAACAGAAGTACTAAACAATATTTTTATACTTTTTTATTTTAAAAATATGTTTCCTTATTTTCTAGCCAGCTAATCGAGACCAGCAATATTGCTTTATAGATGTGGTATGCAAATCTGGAAGTGATATATCAACACACTCTGCATATAATTAAGTAAGAGTTAATCATTTACACTATGTTAATAGTTTCAGGATTAAGTAAAAGATTTCAACTCCAAAATTGTCATAGGAATCCTTAACAATAAGCAATTTATAATAAAAACAAAAGAATTTATTTAGAGGATATATTCCTGACCATACACAATACCAAAAGGTTCTAATGTTCAAATTATTAACAATGCATTAGAAAATGTTTAGACCACATCAAAAATAAACAGAACAAACTTTTCTGAGTGAGATAGCTACTGTTCCAATATAGTAACTTTAGCCATGGATGTAACATTGCTGCCTCTGTCATATTCTGTCACATGAATGAGTATACACAAAAACAATGTTTATCTGCTGTATTGAGCTTTGGTAATTCCAGCTAGCCTGCCTTTAGCTATGACAAGCAATGGGTTTGCTTTATTTTTATTCCAGAGTGACATGTTTGGAGGAAGAGTATCTGTATGATGCAATTACATGAATAACTGCTTTGTTAAGGATTTCATTTAAGTTTTATATTATTTAACTCAAGATATAAAATTTTGAACCACATCTGGATAACCCATTCAGTCAATTTTGAACAGATGTGTAATGGTATGAGACCATTACGATTTCATTATCTTTTTAGCGTGGTTATAAGCAGCAGGTAACAATTATTCTGTGCTGACGTTAACTGCCAGCGACACAGTGACCAAGGGGGGTCAGCCACCTACGTGACCCATCTTCCCGGAAATTGGCGAGGCGTTTAGCCGCTGACAAAAGGGGACCCTACTCACTGTCAACTAGTGAAAGACTGTGTAGGAACGTCGTCTTAAGAGCGAAATTTATATGCCTCCAACATTCATAGTAGTGATTTGTGCAGTCGCGACAATTTATGAAGACAGACCGTGGCGAAATACAAACACGGCGTGTTTGTCGAACAATGAAAAACCGAGGAAGTGGCGATAACTTGTAATTCCCAGAAACTTAAACCCGCGGCCAATCAGGGGAGCCTGAATGAAGAGAGGTCGTGTGTGTGTGAGTGTGTATGTGGGAAGGACGGTGATTCTCCAATATAAAATAAGTTACTATTTTATGCAAAACATTGCTTTCATGTCTGGACGTTTTCCGGAGATGGAAGGGAGAGAGAAGGGACGGGATTGGCTGAATCGACGTCCGTGGATCTTCCCGATCTGTGGAAGTGAGCGGCTATGATGGCAACGGGGACTCGTTCGGCAGATCTCGAGACGAGAGGTCACTGAAGCGAGCGGGCAGCCGGCAAGAGGCGACCCGTGAAAAGTCATAAGTGTTTATGTCCTCACGGACACAAGTTTGATTGGAAGTGGTTCATGAGAAGACAGGTGCTGGTGTATCTTCCCCTGTGCTGACTCACGGTAAACACCTTCATCAGGAAAGTGCACTAATATTCGAAGTCACTCTCTCACCCAAATAGCGACCCTGGCAAGGAAACTTGCATATAACAGTTTCAATCTGCCGAAACCCAATGAGTTTTTAGCCGGAGCATAAATTAAAATAACTTCGTGGTTACAGCAAAACCAATGAAGTGCCTTTGTCCTTTTGATTGTTAATTTGTTTATATGTTTAAATATTTCGATGATGACCGAAATGATCTGTTCAATTCATATGTAAATTTTAACATGAATAAATGTCCAGGTTATGGAACTTTTATTGATGAACAATGATATCATGCATTGTAATTGATTACGAACCCGTTCTCAATTGAAATAACTTTAAACTATTTACCCTGAGATTAAGAATTAAATACATATGTTTTGTTTTTAAAGTAATAAGGCACCCAAACCCGCCACACGCTTCATTGACGCCTAACGTGTGGGGCTCGAGTTCAATTTTAATCCGTTGGATAAAATTTAAATTTGAGTGAGAATATAGTGCAATTTATCTGATAGTTATCATGCATAAATTTGTGTTGTTGTCTAAACTTTCAGGAGGACGAATGGAGGAGCCAGCTGCAATAACTAATATAAATTTATTTACAGCGATAAAGAATGCTGCTAAAATCAATGTTTAGTAAATTTCGTAGCGGATGGCTGACGATTGTACAAGTGATTGCTGACACTGTGATTTATTTCTGTGCATTACATGTCTGATGTTGTGTTTTTATGGTATTGGATGTTCCATTTTATGATGTTGTTCTTGTCTTGTATTCATTGATGTGGCATATTTCAAATATGTTTACTCGGCGTTGACTTGAATATCCTGATTGCATATATGGTGTTCGATGATTTTTTTTTGTTAAAAAAAGGGTAGGCTTTGGAAATGATATTTTTTCTAATTGTGTGTTATTGACTGGTGAAATTTCATGTTGCGTGTGAATTTAATTTGTATTGTGCGGGAGAAAATTTACTTGTATTGTCGGGATTCATACATTTATTACGTGTTAGTGGTTCTATGATTCTGAGATCTGGACGTCATATCAATAAAATAGGCAGAATTGTTAATCAAAATTCCGAAATGAAAAATAACAATGAAAATTTTGAAAATAAGGGGGAGCAAATTGAAAGTACAGAAACGAGGTTAATGAACAGTGAAACTGCAGAACACAACACTAATCTTTCGGACAACTTAAGTGTAAATTCAATCATTATTGATAGATCAGAAGAAAGTTCTAACTCAACTGTAACTATGGATGAGACTGCGCAGGGAAGTTCTGATGCACAAGACACTGTAATTGAAACATCACCCGTGGCTAATCCCTCCACATCAACACAAAGTTCACAAGGGAATCAGGTGCCTTCAGCATTACAGAATGAAGGAAATATAATGTTCTTCTTACAAAATATAGCACAATCCATGACAGACTTACGCAAAAACATTGAAAAATCTCAGGTTGAAATGAAAGCGGATTTAGCTTCGACCTTTGAAAAATCTCAGGTTGAAATGAAAGCGGATTTAACTTCGACCTTTGAAAAGTCTCAGGTTGAAATGAAAGCGGATTTAGCTTCTAACTTTCAAAAATCTCAAGAAGGGCTCAACATTTTGGCTGAAAAGTTAGATGGTACAAATAGCAGGATTGACTCTTTAGAAAAACGACAGGATGATATGCAGAAAAATTTAGAAACAAAAATTCTCAGACGTACACTCCGAATTAAGGGCGGAAGTAAATGGTTTCAAAACCAATGTGAACACACAGCTAGATCAGATTTCCGAAAAGACTGTAGAACTGTCCAAACACATGTGACCGGTTACATAAGGAAAATGAAACCATTAGCACTAAAATTGATTCAATTAATTCCAAGGTTGAACACATCCAAACTGAAACAAGAGGTTCTATCGGACAAGTAACAGATTTCGTGCATGAAATTCAAGGTCAGATAGAAGGAAAAATCACACAAATGAATACTAGAGTAGACAATGTAGCTAGCTCTATAATCACTCTGAAAGATGATAGTAGTAATCTTATTGGAGATCACAAAAGATTCCAAGAGGAAATTACTTTAAAATATCAGCAAGTAGAGGGGAAGTAAAATTATTAAAGAATTCACAGGGAATGCACGGGACAAACACAGTAACACAGGTCTATTCTAATCAGGTGCACATCGATCTAAAACTTCCAAAGTTTGGTTCGAAATTTGATACCAATCCAAAGGCATGGTTGTCAGAATTGGAAACATATTTCAAAATAAAAAATGTTCCTGAGAATTTGAAATTATTAATAATCAAACAGTGCATGCTAGATCAATATAATTCTTGGTTTTCTGTTTCCTGTGATTTAGAGATGTCCTACAGCGAATTCAAAGATTTATTTTTGAAATCATTCTGGTCACATAAACATCAGAATAAAACTCGAATGAGGTTGTACCAGGGTAAATATGAACCAATGGCAAATTCTTCCATGGAAACGTACGTGGAAAATTTAATAGTACTGTCGAGATATCTTGACCAGCCTATGTCGGAATCGGAATTTATTTCTGCGGTTGCCTACACACTTTTCTCCGTTGGTTCAAGCCACATAAATCCGGCAATCATAACAAAATGTTTCTCAATTTTTGGGAAACACTAAGAAACTTAGATAGCATCGGAGAAAAGAGCCACACATGGGCACGAAAGAAAGGGGACCAAAACAAACTATCAACAGAATGGGAGTCCGAACAATAACATGGTAGGTTATAATAAAGACAAGCATCGTTCTTATAATAGTAATAATCAAAACCCACAAACATTCCGAAAAGACAATAAGGGTCATTGGAATGGCGAAAATCGTTCTGGTAGTAAAAATCAATATCAAGGCGTAAAGACTGATGTTCATGCAATTACGGTTGCACACTCAAGTGAAAACATGCCTCAGGAAAACCTCATTGTTTCATGTCAGGAACAGTGTACGAAAAATTCCATATCAGGGTCCTCACAACCATAAGAATACTAGGGGATGCCGAGTATGTAAATAAAATCAGCATTAATAACATAAATTTAGTATTGTAGGTATATAAAGATAGTGTATGTGTTTGAAGGAACCTACACGAGTTTAATTTTTGTTGGGATCAGGCGTTTATAGTGTAGGCATATGTGTTTGGATGAAACATACATGAAATCAAATTTTGCTGGCCTAAGGCGTTGAGAAAAATTGGTGCATTATGAACAACACACGGAGAACTTAAGACGTAGAATTTGAAAAAATGCGGTAAGCATAAAATTCAGTCATTGCGTTTGATAAGTGCATTGTTATGAAAAATGCGAGAAGCATATATTTCCGCGAAATCACATAAGTGTCGGAAGTAAGTAATTATTTCTTGAGTACAAGGTAAGAAGTGTTAACACCAGCATTCGAAGGTTGTAAACGGAAACCGAAATTGAAAGTTTATAGTAGCGAGATCGCATTAATGAAATGTGAGTCTTTAGTCTGTGAAATTATTGTGTTGTGCACTAGTTGCAGAGAAGCTTCTTGGGCATGTTAATTGTGTGGTAGACTTGACAGTAGTGAGTACTGTAAGAGTCTAAATAGCATTGGTAATGGTGTTAGATTACGGGCTGTAATAGTCGTAACTAAGTTTGGATGTAAAGATGCATCAAGCCATACCTTGCATTGGTAAGAGCTGCGAATATGTCATGTGAAGACTGCCGCAGATATATTTTATTTTTGCCACAGAATTACGTTTAATTTGTCGCAGACACCAAGGATAAATATTTCAAAGATGTCGCATTTTCAAAATGAAAAGACAGGACATTTAGGTTTCACTATACAATACACTTGAACTACCATCACAAAACATACGTGAATACATACAAAAATAAACAAGGATGAACCTAGTACACAAGAAACCCGATTATGTGATATAATGGGACTAAATCGAAAAGGGTAAGGAAAGGTATCCCGCTCATATGTAAGTTTTTTTTTCTCGCAATAAGCAATGTGGTGTTGTTTAATCACTGAATGAAACGCCATATACGCAATCTGATATGAAAAGCCAGCGAGATTGGTAATCTCCTAAGATAGTTGGTTCAGCTTTTGAAAAACATTTGTTTTTGTAACAGGCTGATTAAAAATTATGTCGTACTGTTGGTTATAGAGCTCGTACAAATATTGTAGTGTAGGAATCCTTTTTACTTTCAGTAATTTTCAATAATATCTAATCCTTTGTAGAGAATTAGAATGCAATTTAGCTGTAGTATTAATTGTGTATAAACATTAGGTTAAAGTGTTCCCAGAATGAATGTTGAGTGCAAGCGTGTTTGTGATTTTGTGACTCCGGAGAGGATTGACCATTGCACAAATAGTTTCATGAAACCTAATCTGATAGTTGCACTAAAACGCGACTGGTTTTTTTTTAATAAAAAAAAAGAAACTCGGAATATAGTTTCCAAAAACGGGACTCTAGACTGAAAAGGGTGTCAAATTTATTTTTAGCAAATTAATAAGTTTTATTGATTTGTATTGTATATCAGTGTTGCCCACTAAATTGAGAAGGGGTTGTTTGATTAAGAAGCATTTCGGTATCATCAATGAGATTGGATTTTAATGTTTAACGTAACTAATGTAAAAAGGCACGACATATCAAAGTTAACAAGGCTAAACTTATAACTCAAAAGGGAACATGTGAAGTGAATTTATAAAGTACCAGTAATAAATAATGGCAATAAAAAAAAATATATTTTATATACAAATATATTTTTGGTGGACGATGAAGCATATGTAATGGTATGAGACCATTACGATTTCATTATCTTTTTAGCGTGGTTATAAGCAGCAGGTAACAATTATTCTGTGCTGACGTTAACTGCCAGCGACACAGTGACCAAGGGGGGTCAGCCACCTACGTGACCCATCTTCCCGGAAATTGGCGAGGCGTTTAGCCGCTGACAAAAGGGGACCCTACTCACTGTCAACTAGTGAAAGACTGTGTAGGAACGTCGTCTTAAGAGCGAAATTTATATGCCTCCAACATTCATAGTAGTGATTTGTGCAGTCGCGACAATTTATGAAGACAGACCGTGGCGAAATACAAACACGGCGTGTTTGTCGAACAATGAAAAACCGAGGAAGTGGCGATAACTTGTAATTCCCAGAAACTTAAACCCGCGGCCAATCAGGGGAGCCTGAATGAAGAGAGGTCGTGTGTGTGTGAGTGTGTATGTGGGAAGGACGGTGATTCTCCAATATAAAATAAGTTACTATTTTATGCAAAACATTGCTTTCATGTCTGGACGTTTTCCGGAGATGGAAGGGAGAGAGAAGGGACGGGATTGGCTGAATCGACGTCCGTGGATCTTCCCGATCTGTGGAAGTGAGCGGCTATGATGGCAACGGGGACTCGTTCGGCAGGATCTCGAGACGAGAGGTCACTGAAGCGAGCGGGCAGCCGGCAAGAGGCGACCCGTGAAAAGTCATAAGTGTTTATGTCCTCACGGACACAAGTTTGATTGGAAGTGGTTCATGTGAAAACAGGTGCTGGTGTATCTTCCCCTGTGCTGACTCACGGTAAACACCTTCATCAGGAAAGTGCACTAATATTCGAAGTCACTCTCTCACCCAAATAGCGACCCTGGCAAGGAAACTTGCATATAACAGTTTCAATCTGCCGAAACCCAATGAGTTTTTAGCCGGAGCATAAATTAAAATAACTTCGTGGTTACAGCAAAACCAATGAAGTGCCTTTGTCCTTTTGATTGTTAATTTGTTTATAAGTTTAAATATTTCGATGATGACCGAAATGATCTGTTCAATTCATATGTAAATTTTAACATGAATAAATGTCCAGGTTATGGAACTTTTATTGATGAACAATCATATCATGCATTGTAATTGATTACGAACCCGTTCTCAATTGAAATAACTTTAAACTATATTTACCCTGAGATTAAGAATTAAATACATATGTTTTGTTTTTAAAGTAATAAGGCACCCAAACCCGCCACACGCTTCAGATGTTGCTTGTTCTTTCCTGTGACAATTTTGTTGAAATTGTGAGTAATTAATGGAAACATATGCACAGTCATTAAAACTTTTCATCTTGTGCTCAGTTTTGGTTTTGTTCAAGATGATATGCACCAGAGTACAGCAAGAAGGCTAGGTGGTCCTATTGCTTATTATTGCCATTTTTAGGCCCATGTTTTGGTTTCTGGAATGTGAATCTTATCTGTCGTTTTGTGGATTGCAAGGGTTCTACCAAGACTTGGGAATAAGTCTAACCTCCAACCACTACCAAAACTGAAGAACAATCTGTGCTCCTCCAACGATGACCTTACCCTTCGCCACCAGGATTGTCTAGCTTTCCTTGTAAATATAGGAAAAGGTACATTGGCCAGATGATATGGTGCTTTACTCCGTACCGTTTGGAACACGCCTGAAATATTTAGTCAGGACAGAAGGAGCAGCAGCAGAACAAAGCTTCGACTGTGAATCCACCAGGGTGCAAGTGCATACCAGAAGCTTTTGAGAATTGAAATTTATCTCACGTGCAATCTTGTCAACCAGGATTGTGGTTATCAACTAAGTAATGCTTTAATGCCAGTTACTGAGGTTGCGCAACATAAGTGTACTGTCTTTTGCACTCCACGCGCTCTAATGACGACAGACTGCTGCTAAGCGATGTACCAACACCTGCAGTTGCTATGTGCTCTTGGAATCAACAAGCTATAAATTAATGGCTTCTAGTCTGGTCAATACTTCACCCGAAGATGTAGGATTTAATCATCAAAATATTGTGTGAAAACACCATGTTTCTTCGGTTAATTTCCTGGGAATAAAATATGAATATATAAAGCCAATAGGTTAGGTAGGCTTTAGTGTAACATTGGTACTGGACATCAGTCCCCATATTTCTTTCCAATTTAGATCCTCATTAATTCCTATCCCTTTATATGAAGCTGTATTAGTATAAATAATTAGAAACATTTCACTAGAAGAAATCCTGATGTTTTCATACTGACTGGTCTTAAGATATCTATATTAGAAATCATCAAATGATCCTTTTTGATTTAAAACTTATTTTTAATTTTACAGAAGAATGTCCATAACCAGTTACATTAGGGAGGTTCACGAGATATATATCTCGTAGAGTACCGTACTTAAATTTAATTCTAGTCAAACAGTAGTATGGTACTTGGTGACACATGGAGCCATCTATATGATAAAATAACTTTCATAATGAGCATTTTCACAATATGCTAAAATTCAGTGAACATATTTCATTGACAAATGTTTAGTGGTGTGGGTAACTTACAGACTGCTTGTATTTTACTGCCAGTAAACCAGCAAACTTGGTATGATTGTATGAAGCAAACAATAATAATCTGGGATCACAAGACCTACAATAATTTCACTAGTACTAAAAATGGGCAACACTGAGAATTATCTTACAAGGAAGATACAGCAAATTATAGCTTAACTATTTGCTAACAAATGTTGGTGAATTTAATTACCTTCTGAATTTTTTGCAGTATCTTTAGCTTTAAGATATAAGATAAGTAGTGCATATTCCCTATGAGCCCCAACAACTTGATCTTCTGTAACTGAGCACTATTCTGCAAAAGAAAATAACTACAATCATCAAAGTAACTGAAAATAACTAATAATGAATAATAACTGTGGCAGAAAATTCGTTGCTTTAACCATGCATGACAATTATAATATTAATGATATAGTAGGAAACAAAAACAAAACAAAAAACATGAAATTTAATAATCAACAATCTCTACTGTAAATTACCTTACCCTTACAAAATAGAATAAGGAAAACCGCCACCTCTGGTCAATGCCAAGAACTTTTCAAATAACCATACAATTAAGAAAAGAAGTATAAGAAAGGAAGTATAAGACATTTTCAAGGGAGCAGTATAAGAGAGTGATGAGGGGACGTATGAGAGAAAGGAATTGGGTTACCCAACTTTTATCAGACCATTGCTTTAATATGGTAGTGTAGTATGGGACCCAAATTTTGCGTATCAAACACACACAAAAAAGGGCTGCTAGATTTGTTTCTTGAAACTACAGCAGAATCAGTAACAGATATGATAAAAGAGCTGAACTGGGATTCACTGGAAGACAGGAGGGTGAAGAGGGCCATGGGAGTGTACACGTTGTATAATGGTGATGAGGCATGGAAAGATATTGGTGTAAAAATTAAAAGTAATGCATGGAAGGGAAAAGATGACCATGACCACAAGCTGGCACTCTATTTCAAGCACAAGGGTGTAGGAAGATTCTATTTTTTTTTTTTTTTTTTGGGTAAGGGTGTCAGGGATTGGAATAAGTTACCAAGAGAAATGATGAATAATTTACCAAAAACATGGAAAGAATTTAAAGCTAAAATTTGTAGAGGGCAAATGTAGGTGGGTGCAGGAAGGGAGGAGGATGGGTGTGTAGAAGGACTGCCACTGGAGCGTGTGCTCCATTGAAATTTAATTAAATATATATAGTTTTTAACAAGGAAATTTATTATCACTTACATGGCTTTTCAGGTAAAAAATCAAATGTACTAACAAAGGAAAGAGATTTTTCATAAAAAAAATTTGTGGTTCTTGTGATACATTCATTACTAGGGTTCGGATCTTTAGGAAAAGTCATATTTTTTTCCTGCCTTCTTTTTGAGCTGAAATGCAGAAATAAACACTGATTCAACGTTTCTGATTGTATTTAAATGTATTTTATGTAGCCTATAAATGCATATTTGGGCCATTTTCCTAATTATGGTCATATTTCAGCAATTTTTATGGTCATATGGTCATATTTTGAGGAAAAAACTGGTAATTTTTGATAGAAGTTGTAGATGAAAAGAAATTACGATAATTATTCAGAGAAATATATTCCTGTTATACATTGGAGAAAGAAACTAAACTAATTGTAACCAAATTGTTCAGAATTCACCAGTCAAGAATTTAAGTTATAAATTATTGTCACTCTCTAAACGTTAATGTTCAGCCCGCTTTTTAAATTCGACTATGCAGCAGCAGCATGCCTGTGTCGAGCCGCGTCAATCAATGTCTCACTTCCGACGGTATCGCGGGAATTGAGTCCACTGCAGTGACCCACCGATGAGTTGAGAGGAATCAATTGTCTTCCTATGATTCAGTATGGCGAAACTTCTGCTTAACGGGAAACCCGTCCCTACCTGGGTCAGGTATTCCCCACATACCAGACTCTCCGCGTCGAAACAAGCACAAAGCCTTCAGCCACTCACGCACTGTCACCAATGCTTTTGAAAATAATCCTGAACCAGTGTTAAATCTGCAGTGGATCAGTGAGTACCACCATGCCGAAAACAAAACTTTCTGAAAGTGTAAAGTTACGGAGTTACGTAAAGGAATTTGGAGAGGAGTATTTTAGCACAGATGAAAGAGTTCTTTTCTGTAAATTATGTGAAACTAAAGTGAATGCAACAAAGCGATTTCATGTGCAGCAGCACTGCAATACATCAAAACACAAGAATAACGTAATACGACATTCAACTCGACAAAGCAATCCGCGACTTTTCTTGGATACATCTACAGCTTCGTCGTCTTACAAATTATCAATTTTTTCTAAAGAACTCTGTGAAATGATGGTATCAGCCAACATCCCACTTAATAAAGTGAACAGTGAGCATTTCAAATCGTTCTTGGAGAAATACACAACACAGACGATTCCAACCGAATCAACATCGAGGAAGAACTATTTACCGTCTTGTTATGAAAATGTATTGCAGGCAATCAGAACTAAGATAGGCACCAATAAGATCTGGATATCAATGGATGAAAGTACTGATGCTTGTGGGAGATACATTGTAAATGTTATCGTTGGAACCCTACTTTCTGACAGACCGGGTGATATATTTTTACTGGACTGTGAAGCTATTGAATCAGTAAACCATTCAACAATTGCCGTCCGTTTCGACAACGCCATGAAACTGTTATGGAGCGGTGAAGTTAAGCGAGAACATGTCTTACTATTTGTGACCGACGATGCGCCGTACATGGTATAGGCTGGGAAATGTCTGAAGATGTTGTATCCTTCGATGGTGCATTTAACCTGTCTCGCTCATGGATTACACAGAGTTGCCGAGGAAGTAAGACTAAATTTCCCTGATGTTGATAGGTCAATATCAAATGTAAAAAAATATTTTTGTTAAAGCTCCAATGAGAGTGGGAAAATTTAGAGAAGACGCACCTTCCGTCCCTCTTCCACCACAACCAGTACTTACTCGTTGGGGAACATGGCTCGATGCAGTTAGCTATTACTGTGAATATTATGAAAACATACGGAAAATAGTTTCTAATTTTGATAGCAGTGAAGCATCTTCCATAAAAATTGTCCAAGAACTGTTTTCCAGTAATTTGTTCAGAAATTTGGCGTACATAAAGTCAAGTTTTTCAGGCATCACAACTGCGATTTCGCGTCTTGAAGAAATTGGTCTAGAACTGAATGAAAGTTTGGCGGTCGTTAAAAGTGTGGAAAACAAAAATAGGCCAAGCAGGGGGCAGTGTGGCTAGTTTGCTGAAAAACAAATTTGATAAAGTGTTGTGTGGGAATAAAGGATATAAAACAATTTGTAAAATTAGTGAAATTTTACATGGTGGCGAATCTGTTTTGACTGAAGACGACCCACAATTAAATTGCAGTGACCTGACTCTGTTTAAGTACGCTCCCGTCACATCTTGCGATGTCGAACGAAGCTTCTCACACTACAAGACAGTTTTAAGTGACAACCGGAGAAAATTCCTCTTCGAGAACTTGAAGATGCATGTGGTAATATACTACAATGCTGGCATCAAACAAGAATAAAAAATGGTATGTACACTAATTCGCAACAAATGTATAGTAAATTTCCATTTTTAAAAGTAAAATTCTAGTAATCCATTCTTTTACAGAAACAAGAAAATAACTTTCAACAAAATTAATTTCCCAATCTTACACTGAGTGCATAGAAGCAAATTATGCTGTCTACTTGAAAGCGACACAGCTACATAAAATAAATTATGTACATTTGAGCATTTTTAAAGAATAAAAAATTTAATGTTTGGTCATATTTTGTCTCTTTTAGGTCATATTTACCTATTTTTAAGGTCATATTTGCCTGCATATTTCGCGATTTTTTTGGTCCTAAAGATCCGAACCCTATTCATTACCATCTTACAATTAACTTGCAAGAACTACCCTCCTCCAGAAATCTTGTGAAATCAACTATGTTCAAGGATAGAGATGCATAATGAATGAATACTGTACGAAGATACAACACAGGATAGAGCGTTAGTAAGTAGGGAGTATCACATTATGTAGCTTTGTATATGAAGGATTTATACCTAAAAATTACATTGTTTTTATGCCATTCTGCTAAAATTAGTGTTGTAGTTTTTCTCAGTTTTCATCTCAACCTGACAACTGGCTATTGTGTTTCCCATCTGACTTGTTACTGTCCACAAAGTTACTACTTTCCAGTAAAATTTCATACCACTTTTGTCAGTCAAAAGTGTTATTAAATGCATCCTTTAACAAAATGGCATTTAAAGGTTCATAAAACATACAAAAGCTAAAATTATTGAGATTAAATATATGTTACTACATACAAAAGTTATATAAATTCTACCAATATCACTAAAGTTGTAATATTTCCAAAACACTAATATAATACATGTATAATCAGCCAATAAACAGGAAAAAATAACAATGAAATTGTAGATTTCCAAACATTTAACTGTTCACTGAAAATTAAGAGATATGAGGGCATTCTTGCCCACATCTTGTGGTGTATATATATATATATATAAACAAATGTGCTAATTTACAAGCTTCAACGCTGCTTTTAAGTAATGTACATGGAGAAGTGAATTTACATTGATATTTAAAAAAGAAAAACAGGAATACCCTCTCATTCTTGGACAGCAATGAAATAGTCTCTTTGGCCACAGAAAGAGCCCTTTCTAATCCAGTTTTGTCAGCAAATTTCCAAGCAGCCAACAGATACGATTCAATACCAACAGCAGACAGTACATTTTGTGGAAGTAATGCACTCAATGCCAATCCTGCAGATTCAAAAGACTGCCACACTGCCCTATAAAACAGAAATGAAAAGTGATAGTGGAGCAAGGACTAATGATAACATACAGGTAAAATAAACACTCAATATTTGGATTCTTTCCACTACAGAGTAAAACAATGAAACACTCATAAGCTCAAGCATTCTGCTGTACTTGATGAAATAAAATTTTAAATTTGACAGTAGTGATTATTCCCCCCCCCCCTTTTTTTGTTTCAGCCATAAATGCACCAAGACTACTCAACTTCATTTCCTCTTCCGAGTTTCCTTCCTCCATCACCAGTACTCCTTCATTCTCTGGCTCACTCTTGCTTTTTCTTCAGCTGAGAAGACCCTCCTTTTCAAGACTGCGTTTTTTTTTTGTTTTTTTTTTGACAGATCCTTTACCCCAGCAATTTTTCTTCTAAACACTTCCCTGTCTTCTGCCTTAATGCCACACCGTTTCAGATCCTGATGGACTTACCCATGGAACTTGAGTCTTCCTGTTCACTTGAAAGCTGTAGATTTTATTTGTCATTTTTTTCCATTCTCTTTATTTGATCATAGAAAGCCAATGATCTTTAATGAAACTGAATATAATTCTTGATTAAATTATTATTATTAATTGTGATGGAGCATTTTCCCTACAAACCTACATTTGAATTGCATAGATTTTCAATTTGAAATCTGTCAATGTTTGAGGTAATTTTTTCTGCAGATCACTTGATAATTTATCCTTAAAAAAATTCCCCACTTCATTTTTCCTGAAACGAAGAGTTAGTTTTTGTCATTTTCAATATTTAGCTTCCATGTACCATATCAAATTCTTCTCCCAGTAAACATCCAGGCCTCACCACTGACACTTTCCTACACCTGCTGTTATCAAATGACACCCAATTAAGCATCTTCATCAAACCAGTTACTGATTATAGATGAAGGAATTAAACCGGGCATATGGTTTGAAGAGTTTTCGGATTATTATGTCAAGATATTTGCATTGTATACTTTCAACAAGCAATTACAACTCCACCTTATTATAAAAACCATTTTCAGCAACAAGAAATGCTGTCAGGCAATATTTTTATGAAAAGGAAAGATAAATTACAGCCACCACTCATCAAAATTGAAAGGATGATGGCAGTAGCAACAAGATACACTCAAGAAGCACAAAAAAAATCCAATATTTTGGGATACTTTACAGGAATAGCCAAAAATACTGGGTTTCAAGAAAATAGAAATGTGACAGATTGCACATGCATCCATGGTCAACACAACATAAATGTCATAAAAGGCATCAGAGGCAGAGAGAATTGTTGACAAGGCTTTTTTTTTTTGGTTAGGGCTTTATCTTGTTGATGTGATTAGATGAGGAAAAGGACTGGGGGCAAGAAACAGAAAGGAATTCAGCCATGGCTTTTTTAAGGAACCATCCTGGCAATCGACTAGTGATTTCAGGAAATCTGAAATCTAGATGGCCAGGCCGGGATTCGAACTCATGTCCTCCCAAACAAAGCCAGAGTGTTATTACTCACCCACCAGACTCAGTAAAAAAATTGACTCTGTCCATGTACTACAAAGAAACCAAAACATGTTTCATTGAAACACAGTGATAGCTTATGATATCAGTTAACATACAGGATACATTTAATCTAGATCAGTAACATAGCTGTCAGTGATACAGAGTGCATAACCATAAACTTTGTAATCTTTTAGTGTGTGTACACAACTTGTGCAAAAACTAATGAATGGATTTCGACAAAGCTGCTTGTAACATACCAGGTAGTTTTTATCCCAATTAGTATCATATTTCATCCATAAAACGGAAGCCAAATCAGTAATCTTAGTATGTATGTGCACGAATCAAGCAAAAACCAATCATCAAATTGTACATAATGATAGCTTATGTACTGTTAATAATTTGCACTACATTTCGATGTGACATTGAAACAATGAGAAATAAAAAAAAACTAATTGTTATAGACTAGGATCTATCAATATCTTATATCTTTAAATGAGCAATTCTTGTATATAAATATATATTCTTGTATGTAAATATATAATCTTAGAAACGGCTCTAACAATTTCGATGAAATTTCATATTTAGATAACTTTTTTTTTCCCCCAGTTGTAAAATGAATCACAGCCAACTTGTTGCAAGATTCATTGAATTTATTGTTTACCGGTTTCAACCCGCCTTAAGGGAGTCTTCTTCAGAACTTGTTAAAAAGTATTACAACAATCTAAATAAACTCTTCTCAATAAAATAGTACATTTAGTACTTAAGTCACACATTAAAATATATTTTATAGTTATCCATCCGGCAGCCAACGTGTATCACAGTGCCAGCGTTACATCTAACCTGGGCGGCACCTACTTTTTTTTTTTAAAGATTACCTAAATAGTTGTCTTCCCTGCAAAAACCCAATTTTTAAAAATATGAACAATTTTTGCTCTTGGTATCTCGAAAACAGCTCTAACACCATCTCGTAGACGATTCAGGTACCAGGAAGCCTACTAACATTTTTTCTTTGGTTTCAAGGAACTCTTATATTTAAACGAACAATTCATGTATACTGACTGACCCATGAGAATATTTCGCACAATATCATGATCAATCACTGAATGGTTACATAATAATGAGGAAATAAGTAAATACAAGTACAGTAATACCCCGCTTTACGCGACCCCGTTATGCGCGGTTTCGCTTTAGCGCAAATTTCAAATTTCGCGTTAAAATGCCTCGTATTACGCGAATTGCTTACTTAAGAATATGTATGTACATAATGTAGTCATTGGCTTCTCTTTGGTCGCGGGAATCCCCGCTTTCTCCGACCACTCTGATCGAAGAATTGGGGATTCACCGTCCTACGACTTTGTTCTATAGGGATTCCCTCGTTTGTTTCGTTTGTTCCATATGTTTATCTCGGCTGGCAGTCGTGTTTTAACGTTTGGTGGAGATACGTACATAATTTAACGCTACGTTAAAAATGCCGCCTATGAAGAAAAAAAGAGCGTAAAAGCGTAACTTTGGAATTGAAGATGAAGGTGATAAGAAGAATGGAAAATGGAGGCAAAGCAACAATTATTGGCAGAGATTTTGGTCTGTCAGAATAGACTGTGAGAACGATTTTTAAAAATAGGGAAAAAATTAAACTTTCCAACGAAAGTTCAACACCTATAAGTGCAACAAAACTTTCTCGTTCGAGATCTTCTATCCTAGAAAGAATGGAGAAATTGCTAGCAGTCTGGATTTAAATGAGAAGAACACACCACAGAGTCAAGATCTCATATGCACAAAAGCAAAATCTTTGTATGAGATGTTAAAGACAGAAGGTGAAGGAAGTTCCAGTCCGACTTTTGCTGCCAGCAGAGGCTGGTTTCATCGGTTCAAGCAGCGTTTCAATCTTCACAATATCCAGATAACAGGTGAGGCCGCCAGCGCGGACACTCAAGCTGCAGCTGAGTTTCCAAACAAGTTTCAAGATTTCGTAACACGAGAAAAAATTCCTGCTTGTCTCATCTTCAATGTTGATGAGACCGGGCTTTACTGGAAAAAAATGCCGTCTCGAACATTCATTTCTAAAGAAGAACGTCAAGCCAGCGGTTTCAAAGCTGCGAAAGATCGACTAACACTTCTGCTGCGTGGTAATGCCACTGGTGATTTCAAACTGAAACCTTTACTAGTTTACCATTCAGAAACACCCCGTGCAATGCGAGGTACAGACAAGACAAGCCTACCAGTCGTGTGGCGGTCCAACAGAAAGGCGTGGGTTACACGGGAAGTTTTTCAAGATTGGTATTCTAATAGTTTTTGCCCGTCAGTCAAATCCTACTGTGACAGAAATGGGCTTGAACGTAAAGTTATATTACTCTTAGACAATGCCCCAGGACATCCAACCTCACTTGATACGCCGAGAGATTTAAAAGTGTACGTGAAGTTCCTTCCACCAAACACTACGTCAATATTACAACCTATGGACCAGGGAGCAATAGCAAACTTCAAAGCTTATTACCATCGCCGCACTTTTGGCCAGCTAATTCATGAAACCGACGGGGAAGGAAGACAGTCTATGCGAGAGTGGTGGAAGTCATACAACATCATGAAGGCTATTCGCAACATAGACGAGTCTTGGAACGAAATTAAAAAGAGTTGTATGAACGGGGTGTGGCGTAATCTTTGGCCAGATGTAGTGGAAGAACCTAGAAGAATTGTCCAAATGCACAGACAAGGGCTTGAAGACATTGCTGCAATGGTTGAGGGGTCTGAACTTGAAGATGTCGCGGTAGAAGATCTTGAAGAACTTGTAGCAACTCATGACGAACCTCTCAGCAATGAAGATCTGGTCGAGTTACAGAATAATACCATAAACGATGAGGAAGAACAAGTAGAAGAGAGAGTTTTATCTTCAAGCGGAATTCAAAGTGCTCTTTCAAAAATTTATTCAGGTTTGGACATATTGCAGAGCATAGATAGTGTTGATGACCGTGTGTCAAACAATTAAAAACAGCGTTGTGTTATGAACGTATTTTACAAGAACGTAAAAGAAATGCTACTCAAAAGACAATAGATGTATTTTTCCGTAAAAAAAAAAATAAAGTATACTGCATAAAGTGTTCTTAGAATTAAAGTGATTGATTCAAATGATTTGTATGTTTTTGCATTAACTTTTGACTGTTTAATCGTAAACCCCGATATAAGCGAATTTCACTTAACGCGATTTTTTGCGGAACGTATCCCTCGCGTAGAGTGGGGTATTACTCTATTTATTAATGACAGGTATTTTGTTTTGAAGAGTAGTAATAAATATCAATTTCGCTGTAAAAAGTCGTTAATAATAAATACTACATAACTATAAATGCTGTTACCATTAAATACTATATATTTAATTGAAAAACATTTCAAAAGTAAATATTTAAAAAAAATATTGGACTTTGTCAGAAGTCATTTTTTCATCTTCTTTACTTTACATAATTTCTCTGAAAACAATATTAGTAGTTGTAATGTGATAATCATTGACTTTATGATCGTATGTATACTGAACACAAAAATAAATATGAATAAATCTACAAACTTGTGAAAAAGCCACATATGTGTATCTGTACGAAAAAACAGGTTCTGATAAATATAATTTTGAAGCATCTGACCAGATTTTTTTTATGTTCAAATTTTCTTATCAATTAGAAAGGCAGGGATGGTGATGCGAGGTTAATGTGAGTTGTTGTTGTTTTTCGGGTTTTAGGGCGCGTCGACAACTGGGTCATTAGCGTTTAATGCGAGGTAAGTTTTATCAGAGTGAATTAATTTAACACTGATGATGTACTCGTCTGAGAGAATCACCACTAATCTTGCATCATTAATTAATCCCTGATTAGCTTTAATATTTCTATTTAACATAATAATAGCATTTTATTTCAAAGCAATTTATGAGGTGGTAAACCAGACAATCTCAGAAATTGCTCTGGCGATTTGGATGAAATTTCATATGTAGATAATGATTTGCTTTTCAAGTTTTTAATACGATTTTATACATAAAAAAATCAATTCTTGGATTTGGTATCTCGGAAAATGGCTGTAACGTCATCTCGTAGGATTCAGGTTCCAATAAGCCTACTGATGTTAGTTAAACTTCTCTTTGCAGGGAACTGTGCACTTAAAAATGCCTTCAAAAAAACCTTTAACTTTAATCAAATCTTGCACATTGAACAGAAATCGAAAGATGCCGAGTGAAGGTCGGTCACCCAGGTACTAATATATTATTTGCCACAAGTCTTCTCACAGTCAAAATGTTTATCATGATTGTTACAAAGGAGTTGAAGGCATCCTGCGAGCAGCAATCGCACAGGTGTGGTGACAGCTATAAATATATATAAATAATAATATACAGTTTATGTATCACTGTATTTTCATACTACTTACAATTGTATATTGATGTTGGTCCTTGAGACGTTGCATTGTTAGTAAACACAGTTAATCAATCAATGATGAAAAATAATGGTTTATTTAATTTTGTAGATTATTTTTATTGTTCTCCAACTCCATTTTATTGATGTGTGTTCCTGATGTTGCTTGGCCACAAAATTGATGCCAAGTTTAAGAAAAAGAGAGACTTCTAAAGATGGCTGAGAATGAATCACTCTCTGAAAAGTGGGCAAGACAAACACCTCCACCTCCCATTTTTATCAAGGAATAATAGAAAAAATATAGCCCTGGTGTACTGAAAAGCATGGAGCAGGTATTGGAAAATAACATAGTAAAAATTATTTATTCTGTTACTTTCTGAATATGTATTAAGTTATAGTTTAAATATGAATGTCTGTAGTACTTCTAATCTGTCACAGTAGGAGTTCCATTTCAAATTTTACAGCAACTGTCTTCAAAAGTTTCCTCCAATGAAAAAGTCAAGGAAGTTTAATTTCTTCTACACTGCAACATCTGCTTTCTCTAATGATATATTTACTGTGTTCTCTTCACAAATAATAATGGTAACTATCAATACAATGACAAATTTCTCTCTACAAATGTGAAACTCTACAAACATGCTATGAAATATATTGCCTTGCACCGTCGATGTTTAAAGATTAGATCCAATACCAAATATGGGAATATTGGTGAATTTAAGGTTCGTGACCAATTTCAGAAAGCCTTTGCCAAACAAGGAGACAATTCAAGTGCCATTAATGAATATGGTACACTTACAGGCTCGCCGTTCAGCTCAGAGGACTGTATAAGGGACCTCAAAAAGCAAAAGAGAGCAATTAAAGCTAATGTCAGAGTTAGAGTTGCAGTTGTAGCCGAGAATAGTGACTCAAAACCAAAACCAGTCAAATCAAGATCTTCTGAACTGTAGCTCCCTTTGCTGACACCCCTGTAAGCATGACCATTTGCTTCTCACAGGCAATTGTATATTGTAGAGCAACTATTCAGTGATCTGATATTCTACTGAATGTGTTCTTTCTGTGAAAAGTATTTTAAATACATGTCTATCCTACTCACCACAATCCATATTACTCAGGATGAGGGGTTATAAGGTACCCTTCTAGCATAGTGCCTTTGGACATTAACTATGCATGTATGGCAGATCACTAGAACCTCCATTTACCATACCACCATCAAATGTTAGTGGTTGTGCGTCTAAGTGTTCCTTGAGATCCTATGTGGGGCATAGAATACAACTACATGAATTACAGTGCAGTACACAACTGCTTTAGTGCCAAATGATAGAGGAAACTCATACTTGACAAGTGCGGATAAACAGGAAATATAGGATCCAGGTAAAAATAAATAAAAACTCCAAAGTTATTTCAAATATATGTAAAGAAAGTTTTCACACACCATTTTGTTTGAAACTAAAAGGTTTCCTGATCTGCATTTTTATTTACATTACAGTGTCGGACATAATAATCCCATTTTTTCACTTAGGGCTTTACATCTTGTTGACATCAAGGTCATTAGAGGCAGGAAAGGACTGGATTCAGCCCTTTGACAATATTTTTAAGCATAAAGTTTTTCATAGTTAAAACTTTAAACAATGTAGCTCTATTTACATCCATGTTTCTGCTGAAGGTTACCACAAATTAAAAGAAATTAAACTTTATTAATTTTTGATGATAATACCTATTTCTTATCCCCGTCAATTTCTACCCATTCAGTACTCAAATATAATATAAACACCTCTTTTCTTCACAAGCAGCAAACAAAAATCACAAATTTTCTAAAACCTGTTTAGAATACAGTTCATATGAGTAAACTGTACCAAGTTCTTCACTACTTTTTCCCAACATTAGTTGTCAACTGCTTTTGACGAGTGTTACTTAGCATTGGTATTGATCAAATTTGGAGGTTTAGTTTTATGGCCTATTCCCAATCTGAAGCCCAGCATTTTAAACCTACTGCCAGTTTAAGTGTTGCCATCTATTGTGAAATGTGGAACTATGTTTTGTGTGTGGTAAGTGTATTTTTTGTTTGTGAAATATGTAGTTTATGAGGCTGAGATTGGGGAACATCCCAGCATTCACTATGATGGCTGCGAAAAACCACCTAAAAATTACCACTATGATGGCTGTGAAAAACCACCTAAAAACTGCAGTCAAGACAATCACTACGTGGGGGCTTGTGCGTGTGGCCGGCCCAGTTGTACCTTCTCGATCCAGTATGTGGCACTTCAGTGCACTAAGCTACTGGTGGGTTTTAGTTGGCTGTAAAATAATAATTAAAATCACTTGATATATCTGAATTTGTAAACTTACCCATAAGAATCATAGGCCTCAAGCTCAGCAACTAAGATTTCATTCATGTTGCAATTATTAAGGCTAATTCCTCGAAATTCAGATTCCAGTCCTTCAAAATTCTCCATCAGGATATTAAACAGACTACATGCCTGCAGAAAATTACTGCCTTTTATTTCTTTTAATACAAAATATGCAAATTACACAAGATAATATGTTTTGAAATAACTGACGAAATAAATATGCAAGGAATTGTTATGTATTGTGGAGGAAATGTAAAAAGTCGAAACTGGAAAGGTCAAAGAAAGAATTGTTCCTTACAAACACAGAGGATTAAATATGATGATTAAATCATAATTATTGGTGATCTATCCGAATGATCAAATCAGCAAATACAGACAACGCTGTGGAAACACAATTGGATCATACTGCTATGGGAGTCCAGTATTGATGATTTTCCTGTATTTATTCAACGGCATCTCCAAATGTGAAACATTTCAGTGCATATTGGTATTTGCAAGCTAATTGCTTTGCTCTCGGATGATGCTATATGCCACAGATTTCTTTTATGCATAGATATCATCAACCTTAATTAAACACTTAAATTTTACTTTGTTCCTATGCTTATTTGGAATTTACTTATGGTGGTCATTAAATCTATGGCAATAGGCATTATCCACCCAGGGCGCACACCCTTTGTTTGCAGACAACATGGGCGTTGTTGGTAATGGATACACTTAATATTCATGATTTTCAAATGGAACTATTGCATCTGAGCGTTGACTCAGAATAAGTGATCATTTTACAAAAAGAAATAAGATCCCACAAAAACAATTCTTGTAAGGGCAACTCTCGTGATTGTTTAGCAACAAAAGTTACGAGATGTTCTGAGCCAAGTCTCCAATTTACAGTGTATATTGGCCTCACTTAACAAAAAGGTTATAGATAGTCAATTTAAAATAAAAAAATCTGATGACTTGGCCATTATGCTTGCAATGTTTTTGTCCCTATATAAATAGTTAAAATGAGTTACTTTATCAATCTTAAAAATACATAAATCTAATATTTCCCTCACACTACTATTGGGTTTGACAAGTCTTATAAATTATGTATATTATTCCTCAATTTTCAGTAAAACTTGTGACAAATAAGGGGCAAGTCATCATCTTTTTTTTTTTTTAATTGCAAATCAATAATCCATAACACCAAAAGAAACATTTATATTTGAGAAACTGAAGTGATTATACACTGTTAAGTGTAAACTTAGCTCAGAACAAGATTTTATAACTTTTTGTCACTAAACCAGTATGAGACTTGGTCTGTTTTTACAAAAATTGTTTTTGTGGGATGATAATGTACCAGTAAGGGAATGCCTGGAGATTATGAATGTGGTGAAATATTTAATATAGTTAACACATTACATATAAATGATACAGGTGCATCCAATTATGGAAACAACGATCAGCTATTTTAAACAAACTAAAGTATTCAGCAAGGAAATGCTATATCACGTTCCTCCATTTCAAACTGTCAATTTTTAAACAAAATTTGTTTAAGATTTTTATAGCATTTAGTTTTCTCTGGAATGCTTGACTGACACTGAGCCTAATGCCCTTCTTTCTGCGTAGGATCTGACAGGGGTAGATACTGAATTAGTAATCCAGGGAAACTGAATACTTAGAGTAACAGGCAGCTAAAATTAAATTTGTCAGAACCAACAGTCCATGATGGATAAGATTGGGAGTGAAATAAATAGTTGACATGAAAGTAATTTTTTGACATAATGACAAATGACATAGGATAAATTTAAAAGGTTTAGACCTTTATTGAGAATTGATAACCTTAGAACAGAAAAAAAAAAAAAAAAAACTTTCTGTAGATACCTGCAATGAAGACCATAAAGGGGCAGGCAAACAATAGTTGGAGATTGTGACATCAGATGTTAAGCTAAGAGACTTGAATTGGGAAGATGCATAGGAATATTAGATCTACAGTAACAGAAGAAGGGAAGAGCTCTGGTGTTACACCCCTCGGGAAACCTGAGATAGAAAACAATTATACTAGATGAGATATATAGTGAAAAAGTGTGATTAAAAAGATATTTGGAAAAGATTATGTAGATGTGAAAGGTTTTCATCTCTTGTCCACATCTTACTGAGAAGATGGATACAATAGACTACAAAATGAATAACTCAACAGCAGGTCATTATTTCAATTAACCCATTCAAACATAAGATTTGTTGGTTCAGTCGGCATAATAAAAAGTTGTCAGTTATATTTTTATTAAAAAAATTAAATAATCTATGTTGGAATGTTAAAACAAAGAACATGGCAATATTATTGTCCTTATAAAGGGAACAAGAGAACTATGACAACAGGAACAGAGCCACATAAATATAGTATTATATACAAAGTATTCAATGTAGTTACTTAAAATTGATTTTTCAAGCAAATTTTATATAATACAAAAAAATCTAAGAATACTGATTAATATTTATGATTTTTATCAAATTCATCTTACTTGAATTTCAGCATCACACGAGTGTTGCTTCACTCTGACAAATTTCTTAAAAAATTGGTTCTGGTCATCAGGAAACATCACAATACACACTGCACACACTTTTTGGGCTTCTTTGAATTCATTAAGCATCACCAAACTGTCAATGTAACAACATCCACTTTGCAAAAGTGCTCCCTTAAAACAACAATAACGATAATATGGATCATTGTTTAGTAACTTAATCCATTGATAAGGATCAAAACTGAAAAATTAGTTTCTGCATACCTGAAAAGGAGGTCCCAGTTCCTGACAGGCTTTGAAGAAAGCAGAATAAATAGTTTTAGAATGCTGATACTCTCCCTTATTAATAAGTTTAACTCCAATGTTACTAAAATATGTTCCTGAAAAGTAGAAACAAATTCAAAATTCCAAAGCAGTGAGCATTGCTTATAAAACGGTACTATGAACTAACTCTCGGATTTTTCATTTCAAAATCCACTAACAGAATGTTAACAAAAAATAATGAAGATATAAGCTTGACATGATGAAAGAAGATGAATTAGAATACATATGACATAATTTGAGTTGAATTGGAGAAGGTGCTAATGTTCATACCAATTAGCTTTTGCCTGCGACTATTTGTCTGAACCACTAATACATGGACCAGTTTCTCAATCACATTCTAAAATTATATCTGAATTTAATGGTAATTCACATGTTTGATTGCCTTTTGCTAACACAATCTTTGAGTTTATTCTTCTTTTCTTTTATTTGCTCAATTGTGTTGACATTCCCATTTAATTCCTGAACTATGTTTTTCTGGCATTAAAAGTATCCAATGTATTATTACATTATAACTCCGTACCAAATTTCACCCAAATCCATTTAGCCATTACTTTGCAATTGAGTAAAAAATATTTATCAATCCAAAATTTCACATTTATATTACTGAGCTGTAACAATAACAATGAACAGGACAAGCAGACACATTACTCACTAAAGACTAAGGCAGGAGGGCAGCAATGAACACATTTTTTACATCATCTTGCTTTAAAACAATACTCGTGCAAATAAATGACACATTTGGCAAGGGAGATGTGCACACACTTGGGGATTAACCACATGATTGCATTAGTTAAAGGATATGGAAAGTCAACCCAATAAATACCCTAGATTATGGAACATGGGAATGGGGAACAAACTTGCAAGTGATGGATGTACCAGGGCGAGGAAGACGAATATGATCAGAGATTGGAGAGGGGAGGAAGAGGGGGAGGATGTTGTCTAGCATATGTTGGTAGTACACTTCCCACCTCAAGAGTACAGATTGGGATGTGGTTTCAGGGAGTACTCTGATACAGTTATTGAGGCCGTGCGAGTTATAAAAGATAGTCTGTGCAGGAACAGGGTAGTGGGGAAAATGGGACACATTTCAGGAAAAGCCTGTGAAAGTTTTAACCACGACAAACAATCTGTTTCATAGTTTCCAGGTTTGATGTGGACAGAGGTGTGTATGTGGCCAAAGAGATATTTATGTCAAGGTAGATAATGATGAGGTGGGATTATGACCTTGTGAAGTTTACGCAGCAGATGTTGTTCCGAATATTTAGGAAGTCAAGGAGGTGTTTTCTCCATGGGTCCAGATCATTAAAATGTCCTCTATATAACTGAATCACACAGTGGGTAGCAGGGTAATCTCTGAAGAAAAGATTTTTCTAATCTGACCAGAATAGGATTGGAGTAGGAGGGTGCCACGTGAGTGCACATAGCAGTGCTTTGTAACTGATGGTATATGTGGGACTGGAAAGTGGTGAAATTTTACCTTAGAATAAAGTGGGCCAGTGAAATGAGTAAAGCAGTGCAAGAGAGTTGTGACAACCATGTGCTACATGGGTCTTGTACATAACAGCTTGTCATGAAACTCCGACCGTAAATGTTGCCTACGGTGTAGATTGTTGGTTCGTTAACTCAGTCGCCATCTGATTGCATAACCTCAACCAGAAAAGGTATGGTTTCAAAATAAAGTCAATGAAGTCTCAAAATAATTTATCACTGTATTCTTCAACAAATTTTCCAAACTCTGTTTAATAATCTACAGGAATCGGTAATTCTTTTCAAAATAATGATGCAGGCTTGGATTAGTGGAATCAAGCACGGTAAATCCACTAGACCCTTAACTGAAATCAATTAGATGGCTGAGATCTGACTATAGCACAAGCTCTTTAAAAATTACAAAGATGGATGCTGAAACTGACTATTTCCGTATCAAATTGTAGCCTACCCTCTACATAATACACCAAATCACTGGTAAGCCCAACATGGCTTCCTCTTCAAATGCTCACAACAGACTGACGTCTACACTCACTCCCGGGTGGTCTTTTATAGCTGTGGCCCAGGGTTGTACAATAATATCTGAACTTCTGAATTATCCCAAACTTTACTGAAATAATTTTTCTCCCAATAGACTCAAAATTTTTATGTGCAGTTCAATGTCTTAATCAATCCTAGTAAAAAATTTCCTACCTCATATATTTTCTTTAAAAAATTATTATATAAATATTACCATAAATTTGCTCTCACATTTAAAGTATCAAAGCGGTAAGGGGTAGAGTGTTTGGTGTAATGAAGATGGTAGCTATCAAAATGATGATACTGTTGCAGGTTCATAGTTTTGTGTAGACTGAGACATTGGAGAGGACACATCCACAATCAGGGTATGAAAGTATTCAATATGTGGAAAATCGATGATGACTGGAATTGAAGTTTGTACAGGAATGTTACTTTCCCCATGCATTCAGATCATAAAAATACCATCTATGTAACTAAGCCACATGGGGGATTTCAGACCTACTTGGTCTAAAAATAAGGAAGAGGTTTTCAAGAGCAGGCATCTGGGTACCCATGAAAGTAGTGCAAATCTTGATATTGAAGGTAAAGGTGTTATTATTAAGTATCGTGTCAGTTGAGATGATGAGTAAAGGTGTGCTCAGTAGGCTGTTTTTAATAATGTTCCTTTGCACTGAGCCCTTGGCAGTGAGGAATTGCAGTTTATAAAGATGTAACATAATGGTCACCAGGATGGAATCTGGAGGTAGTGGCATTGGAACTGTAGCAAAACAATGGAGAAAAATGTTGTGGATTTTTAATATTAGAGGGAAGCTGAGTAAGTACAGGTTGTAGATGTGTTCTATAGTGGATCCATAAGCTACAACTATAGCGCATCCAAGATAGATTTTGGGAAGTAGGTACAGGGCAGAGATGCATTGATTTTTGGGTGTTAGTGGGTGAGATGAACTGGGAGAGAAAAAGACTTTTGGAGGGTCCCATTGATCATCATGAATCCTCAGATCATTTTGTCAAGTGAGGATATCTGATGACAGGTGAGGCTGCATTAGACATTCCTGTCTCATATGTTTTCATATCTTTTTTATGTGTTAACCCCATCCTTCTATCATCTTTGGTAAGTGATGGTTTATTTCCTTATTCTCATATATATATATATATATATATATATATATATATATATATTCCTCAATAACCTCAACTCTTACTATACTCAACTTCACTTGGTTCTACTCTCTTCGCCAATACTCTCTTGAATCACATCGGTACTTCTCTACATATCAAACCCAATAATGTTGAACTGCTGTCACTTAACTTCATACAATCTAAATTTGTATTTCATTCTTGGATGGACATTTCCTACCCAAATAACAACAGTGTGAATGAACTTATAACACCTCCATCATCACAACCCAGAAAACTATTTGGGCTGTTAAACTGCAAGATCATTTTTATTTGGCTAACACTGCACTGTAACACATTGTGACATTTCTGACGATACAAATTATACATGCAATTGCTGTTAAGACAAGTCATCACAAAATTTCATAAGGTTTTATTGTATGTTTAATAAAGAAAAACTGGGTTATAAACTTTATTTAAAACTTACCAATTTTCTGCCAGCAGTCTGTACAGTCCTTGTATAAATGATTGAACTGTTGAAGAAATTTTGAGCTGGCTTGGAAGGCAGCTACTGTTGAAGGTAAGAGCTTATCAAAGTGTTCCATCTTACTTTCTATCGAATGACACGTCATATAGCACACCAAAATTCCGATCGTTATATGCAACCTGACTAGAGATAGTAAAGTATCTTCTTCATTGTTGTTTAATCCACCAGTTGAAAATGCTCTCCTATTAACAGCATCCTGGAAATTTAGCATCCATTTGAAAAATTGGTCCAATGAAGATACAGTCCATGTATAGTTCCATTCTTCTGATGACCAATTTGACCAAACAGAATACAATTTTGAACATACAAAGGGGATTAGTTTGTTTGTGTAATTGACTAATTTATAGCACTGTTCAGTGTTCTGAGCACTTAGTTCAAAAACGTACTGTTTAAGGGCTTCACAGGAATTGTTGGATGGAAAGGCATATGCCAATAATTCACAGAGCAATGAAAAACATAAGCTACTCGAGGTTTCCAATTTTGTATGATGTGCAACTTTCTGCATTAATTCTATCACATCACTCCTGAAAGATGGATGATTTTTTAAAGCATCTTTTCTTAGTATAAGTAAGACAATTTGCAAATATTTCTGAAGAACTGGAAATGGGACACAGTCCATTGATTCCATACACTCTGTTGACATTTTTAACACTTTTGTCAAGTAATCTATCTTTTCATTTAAAAATTCATCATGACAACTTTTCTCTGTAAGTCTGTCAACTACTGTTGCTGCATCTAAAAGAACTGAAATATATCGAGGCCCACAATACATTAAAATTTGTGAATTTTGCAAGGACCACTGCAAAATCACAGGTGTTTTATATTGTTTTACAATATCTTCAGTCAGAGCAGCTCTTAAAACACAGTTTGTTGCATAACAAGTTTGTAATAAACCATCATTATTAAAAATATGGTCTTGTTGCAACAGAAAAGTGTAACTGCTTGTGTTATAGCCCAATTCCACTTCACCCTGCAAAAGAGAAAAGCTATAACTATATTACTACAAAGTTAAATACCAACAATTATACCAGTGACTTTCAACCAATTTTGGTGTAAGAACAAAAGATTCTAATTTGATCAATTTATGTTAAAGATCTAATACTCATTTCACAAAACTGATTGTCAAATTGAAATTATGAGGCATACTGGCTTAATATCTAAAACCAAATGTGATTATAATCGAATGGTACTCCCAGAATAAATCAATATTAAATACATTATAAATAACAGAAAAATTAATTTCTTTGCAATATTAGATAATTAAGATACTTGCCTTTTCAATTAAAAATTTTATCAAGAAGTGCAGGCAGCGCAAGAATTTAAGTTCATCGTTTATGCTACCATTTTTAATAAAATTGCAGCATTTTGAGGCAAGTGTGTACACGTCAGATGGATTCCCTGCATATTTTGATTGCTTCCTTGAAATCTCTGACGCTAGTTCTATGAATAACTTCCAAAATAATTCATGTGCTTTCTCATCACAAAACTCATCCTATGAATATATATACATAAAGTAAATTAAAGAATTGACAGCATGAGACATCACATTTTAAATAGAAGGGATCATAGATGACAGCTGGATAGCATAGATACATGATATAGCCAAAACCATTAAACATCAATTATTGGGTATATAACACTTCCTCAATCGTAGAACGTGGTGAATCCAAGGTGGCTATCATGGGCAAATTTCTTTTAAATTTTCACACTTTTCTAACTCCTATTTCCATCAGCTTCCAATATCTACCTAACACCCTTTGCCAGAAGTGATGTTTAAATTAACATTTTTCTGAACTGTTGACAACTTTCATTTATTTTCTAATTATTTAATATTGTTTTTGTATAAATATTTACTAATCAGCACCTTTTTCTGCCAATAATATCTTTATAGCAACTGATTTTGCAGAGCTCGTGTATATACTCAATTTTTTTCTACATTTTTGAACATGCTCCTCATACCATCAATTTTTAACCACCATAAATTGCAACTGGTCCTTGACACCCATCTGTCTGCCATATTCTACTGCTGAAAAGAGGTTACATATCCAATAATCACAATTTTTCATGTGCAGCAGCAGTTTAGTGCTGTATCATAATTTCTATGTATCTTAATAATATTATAAATGAGCATGTTTGAATGAATTGATATTTGGATTATTTTCCTCAATCATGCCTTAATTGCTCAACAGATTTAAATGAAATTTGTCACAAGACGATTATATAGACTGGGTAGTAACATATCCCTAAAAAATGAATAGTTTCTTTGGGAACTGTCCTTATCAACTCACGTTCTGTCAACACCATAAAGTCTCCTACTTTGTAGAAGGTACTGCCGTGTTAAATGCTTTACTTCTTACATAAATTGCATACACTGTTAGAGACGAATAAGCTTTCCACAAGCTATAAAGGGGAGTTAATTTGAAGCCTCTAATACAGTAAATCGATAATATTAGTATAATTTAAGAATAAAGGAATATTAAACGAATGTCGTAAACATTGGATGAAAATAGAAGTTATGAAACTAGAAGTTTAGGAATCGCCACTAATAGTACTGATGAAAACAAACATTTTGAAATAAGTTTTTTATAGCAGATGTTGCGATTAGGGATGTAACGGATATTCGCATTCGCAAGTGCGGAACTTTCATGTAAAATCCTACATCCGCTTTCATATCCGCAATATTTATTGCGGATGTTTTGTTTATGTTGCAATATAAATTATTCTTTTCTCTTTGTATGAGATTTTTCCCATCGTCGCTTACCTAATAACAAAGTGGTTTTTTTCTGATGATCTTGCAATAAGAGTAACAATGAACTGAACGGTGTTATTACCTAAACAACTAATTTACGAGTTCGAACTTGCAAGTAAAGTGGCCTATTCATGGTTCAACTTACAGGATATCCTTGTAGAACTACCGTAGGATGTGCTCATCCATTCACGCTAATAGGAGGGATCTGACAAAATATTCCAAGCAATTCTGTCCACTCATACTTTCTCGTGGCCCAACATGTGCCCTTATCGCACAATCGTATGATGTTTCCTCCAATAGCTTCCTCCAATATCTATAGTTTGTTGGACAAGAAGGACCATTTTTGGTTTCCTGGGCGTCCAACATACAACACGTCGTACATGTTGTCCTGTAATCCCTTTCATGACCCATCAATAGTTCTTTATTGAAAATCGGATCATTGTAGATCCTACAAGTTGGACTGTGAATTCACCACTAGAGCGGTGGAAATCCGGGTGGCGAGCATGCAACTGAGCATTGTGGGTGAGCGGTAATACTCTGTCCTCACATTTGGGAGGACACAGGTTCAAATCCCCATCCAGGAATCCAGATTTGGTTTTTCCATAGTTTCCCCATATCACTCCAGGCGAATGTTTCCTTTAAAAAGCCATGTCCATGGCCTTCCCATTTCCAGGACCGATCCTTTCACACCTCCAATGACCTCAACGAGGCGTACAGTCATAAGCAAAAATAAAAAAAAGCGAGTACGGAGATGTGCGGTGGCGTGGCATTGTGCTTGACACTTGAATTAGTTGAGCCACAAACTCCGTGAAGTTCATATGATAAAGATTGGTTTTTAGACATGTTCGTAGTTATGTAAATAATTTAATTCCCTTGCAAAATCCGCAAACAATTTTTTGTTATTGAAAGCTGGGGCAAAAATAAATCAATACGGTAGTATTATATGGAAATAGACTTTACTTATGAAAAAATATATAGTCTACTCGGCATAATATACGAGGGTCGTTTGAAAAGTCTGTGCAAAAAATAAAAACTACTTACCTGTTTGGGGTCAACCTTTTTTATTTTTCGACACAGTCTCCTTTTAGGCTTATATACTTTGTCCAATGAGGTTCTAGTTTGTTGATCCCTTCCAAATAATAGGATTTGTCCAGGTCTGCAAAATATCAATTAGTGTGTGCAATCACCTCCTCGTTTGAATAAAATCTTTGTCCCGTCAGCGATTTCTTCAAATCAGGGAACAAATAGTAATCCGAGGGAGCCAAGTCTGGAGAATAGGGGGATGTGAAACGAGTTGGAATCCTACTTCCATTAATTTTGTGACCACAACTTCTGAGGTGTGTGCTGGTGCGTTTTCGTGATGGAAAAGGACTTGTTTTCGTGATGGAAAAGGACTTGTTTTCGTGATGGAAAAGGACTTTCTTGTGGGCCAATCGTGGGCGTTTTTCTTGCAGCTCGGTTTTCAAACAGTCCAATAACAATGAATAATATGCACATGTAATAGCTTTACCCTTTTCCAGATAGTCGATGAGGATTATCCCTTGTGAATCCCAAAAGACAGTCGCCATAACCTTTCTGGCTGAAGGAACGGTCTTCGCCTTTTTTTGGTGCAGATTCTTCCTTGGTAACCCATTGTTTAGTCTCAGGAGTATAGTAATGTATTCATGTTTCATCCACAGTGATGAAACGACTCTTAAAGTCCTCCGGATTCTTCTGGAACAGCTGCAAACCATCCTTGCAACACTTCACATGATTCCATTTGGTCAAGCGTCAGCAATCACGGCACCCATCTTGCGGATAGCTTTCTCATGTCCAAATGTTTATGCAAAATATTATGTACCCATTCAGTTGAGACGCCCATAGCACTAGCAATCTCATGCACCTTAACTCTTGTCATCCATCACCATATCATGGATTTGATCAATGATTTCTGGAGTCGTAACGCTGCACAGGCTGTCCACAACGTTCAGTGCCACTTGTGCCCACATGGCCAGTCCGAAACCACTTATAAACTGTTTTAATCGAAGGTGCAGAGTCACCATAATGTTTATCAAGCTTCTCTTTAGTCTCCTGAGGTGTTTTGCCTTTCATAAAGTAATGTTTAATCACCACATGAAATTCTTTTTCGTCCATTTCTTGAAAATCACTCGACTTCCTAGATTCACACGAATGCCAAACACAAAGAAATAGACCAATATGGCTGAAACTTGGGTGTGCGTTCATTCAAGAGTTGCTACTAACTAAACATGACCTCGATATGTGCCGGTAGTGCGTTCTCTCGGACTTTGCACAGACTTTTCAAATTCCCCTCGTATATAGCTACTGATTTTGGTTTTAAATAAATTTTTTGATAAAATATTAAAATCTAATTAATTATAAATTTAATTTTCCACCTTTGCTTCCGCAAAACATCCGTATAAGTGGATGTCAAGCATTGAACATCTGCATCAGCAAAGATGACATTCAATACGACCCTAGTTGCGATTAGGTTGAAATAAATATAAATGATATCCCATATCACAACATTCAAACCACCCCATCCAGGAAACTACGTGGATGAATTGATGTTTTTAATTAATTCTACAAATGTCTGAAGCATAACTGAAGAAACTTCATACATGTTTCTTATAGGACAACTAAAAATACTGTAAGAGTAAATCAACGCCAAACCACCTCTTCCTAGGTAGGGAGCTGGTGTATCGAAGTTTGGTTTAACTCCAGAAATGGCTTGTTGCAAATTTGATGAAATGTGGAACACGTTTCTCATTAAGAAATTAAAAATGTCGGGGTAAACAATATGAACCTACCTGCTATCTAGGTAGGGACCAGGTAAATCGAGAATTATTTTAATTCCAGAAATGGCTAGTGCCAAATTAATGAAAATTGGTACACACATTTCTCATTGGATGAATAAAAATAGTGTAGGGTAGATCAACCATCCCTTTTTTGGCACTGGTTTAACACACACAGTGCATTCCAACTTACAGACTGGTAATATATAGTTATGTCACTTTGTCAAAACAAGTGCATTATTTAAGCTGACAGTTTCCGTGGCCGGAGTCAATGCTTTCTACAAAGTCCGAGTAGCTTGCTAATTGTCACCGGCAATTTTATCCTGGAAGAAAGCCTAAGTATGTCAGCATATTATTGTTGTAATAAAGTTTTTATGGCATCAGATTGATTCTTTTGGGGTATTTGTGAGACTATTCCTCAGTTAACTAGAGGCAGTATTAATAAAACTCCTCTCACAAGGTTCAGTTACATAGTGTGGTGTGACAGTGTCACCCACAATGAATATAATTAAATTATTATTAATTATATTCATAATTCTTTTTTTTATTATATTCAAATTTATTAATTATTTAGTCTTGCAACGTGTAATTAATTGTAAATAATGAGGGTTGTCTGGATAGGTTAAATGTATGTTTAAAACCAGGGCGGCCAAAGGTATATTTTATTGTAAATCAATTTTTCTGTAAACGCATGGCTCAGAAGGGCTGAATATCGAAGGCTAGAAACTGCCATTTCGGCGGTTGAGAGAGGAACAATGGAGCAGGCGAGGCGACTCGATGGCGCCGGGACAGCCCGGCTTGAGTCCCGTTCGAAATCGGGCGGTGACCTACCCCCTACCCCGCTACTACCCCGAAGGCCACGTAGGAAACGCGCGAAGGAGACGGCGAATGCGACGCATGATATTAAACACGTGACGACGGAAATGTGTAGATAGCCAATCCTGAACATTTATTGGGGTCTACAATACTAATTCCGTGGAGTTCTTTTACATGTGGCGAGCAACTAGCCGAGGAAGAAGAAGGAGCCATTTTTAGACATCACTTGGGTCCAAGACGAGCTGATGAACGGACGTGACTTGGGTCCAAGACGAGCTGGTGAATAGACGTGTCAGCCCGGCACGCTCTCTGATGATCATTGTGGTTGATCATTTCTTGCTTTGGGAAAGCGAGATGTCGAGTGGCATGCTTGCCATTATTTGGAAGTTATGCTAATAACGCGGTCGTAGCCGCTTATTTAGCTTCCATTGCTGCAGTGGCATTGTGTTTGTCGCTCACCATCACGGCGATGATTCTATGGTAATGTACCAGAAACGACGGTCACTATTCAGTGGATTTTAACAGACTTATGTGCCCTTAAGCGACGCCTGGGTTAAGACTCTGCTCCCGCCACTTAAATTCTGAGCTAGCTGAATTTATATTTCGATTCAATTTTTTTCTTAAGCATCTTGCTGTTTGTTAATTCAATTTTGATGCTTTTCATTCACTTTATACGGCGCCCCCTGGGATTTTCCTTTGTACAGTAAAATGTTAGCTTCAATTTGATGGCCTGTGTTGCCATGTTATTTCAATGTTAACTTTGCTGTTTTTATTACTTGTTTGAGATATTTCATTCAGTTTTGTTTGCTTACTCCGGCGAATTGTAAACGTCGGGTATTGCTTGTTTTTGCTGATCTAATTGTGTTTAACGTAACGTTAATTACTACCCGACCTTGTAAGGCCATAAGACTCAATAAATGAGGTTTTATTTTGTGTCTGAAATTCATGGTTCTAGTTAGTAACCTATTAGATCCCCTTATAGCATCATTATTATATGTAATTTTCATTTTCAGGAATTATTTCAGAATTAATATTAATTCCCCCCTCCCTTTTTTTCTGAGCACCCAAAATTGTATTCTTTACAATTGGCACCCAACGTTTCGGGCTTTTGCAAGTCGAAATTATTTTGAGAATTTCACAAGTCTAAAAAAATCCATGGATGTGACCTGTGTTGATTCATTTTATTATTTTAGAATAAATTTTATGTTGAAATTTGTTTGCTTTGTTTGCCATGCTTGATTTAAATCTAAATGTGTGATTTATTTCAATCAGTTGTTCAAGTATATTTTCGTTCACTTGCATCAAGCATGGTTAGTTTAAAATTAAAGATAGAGTCAGTGCTTTTGAAATTTTAATGCATGGTAAAAGTTAAGATTTTTCTTTATGCTGATTTTGCTCATGTGTTGAGGTATTTGTGTCGCATGAAACATCGTTGTTTTTCCTTGTTGTTTAATTTTGGATGGGTTTTATTTCATGCTGAAGGGATTTATGCGCGAAATTTGTTTAATGCTGTACTTTTCGAGTTAAATCGTGCCGGTTGTATTTTGTTTGTTGTCGATTGTTCAAATTGTTCGGAGTTGAAATTTTGTATCTTACGATCAAATCTATGAAGTTGAGGTCACGCACCATTAATAGGGCAGATCAATCTATTGTTCATAACATTTCCGAGCAAACTAACGCGATGGATCAAGCACCGGAAGTACGCGAAATGCCGTTGGCGACGAACGAGTGTAATGATACTCCTAGTACGCGTAGCATCCATTCAAATGCATCATTAGATGGGGAACAGTTAGGGATTTTTCCAACCCCAGACAATGAAACCGTTCAAAATTCACCCATGCGGGCAGAAGTTGAAACACGTGCGTCGCAAATAACGGTAGAATTGCCGCCGGCGACCGCACAACCTCAAGAACAAAACCTAATACTTAACATGCTGGCAGAATTCAGTAGACAAATAAATAATAAATTAGATGCACAAAGTCAAAATTCTGATTCATTGAGGCAGGAATTGTCTAAACAAATAGCTTCACAACAGGAGGACATAAACAAGCGTCTAGATGCACAAAATCAAAAATTTGAGTCGCAAAATGCTTTGTTGAAGGGCATGGACGGAAAAGTGTCCGTTTTTCGCGAGGAAATGACCCGTGAAATGAGTGCATTCAAATCGGAGATGCGAGCGAATGTTTCAGTGTTGGAGAGACGCACAGATACGATTCAGGCAACATGCACTGCATTGCAGGAATCAAGCGCGGAAATCTCGAAGCGTTTGGACGCGACCGAAAAATCTGTCGAGCACGTGCGGCAAGAAAGCCACCAGAGTCTCGGTCAGATCTCGGAATTTGTCCACGAGATTAAGGATAATACTGAACGAAGCTTGCAGGCTGTAAATGCAAAGATGTCGGAGGTTGCAAGTTCGGTTGAACAAGTACAAACGGCACAACAGGATTTGCAAGCGTCACAGCAAACACTCGTGCAGAACACCTAACTCAAAGCTGGCGCAGTTGGAATCCAAGGTGAAGGAAGTGAGTAATTCCAACGCTAGCGGGAGTATTGTTCACGCGAATTACGCACAGTACGCAGCAGCTAATATCGAGCTTAAGTTGCCACGTTTTGGGTCTCGCAAAGACGTAAATCCTAGGATTTATCTTACCGAAATGGAGCGGTATTTTGAAATCAAAGGAGTGCCTGATTCCATGAAGCTTGTGTTAGTCGAGGAATCATTTTCAGAAACAGACAGACTCTGGCTGAAAATTGCGTCCGAAACTAACTTATCTTACGCCGAGTTCAGAGTCCTGTTTCTTGAGACCTTCTGGTCGAAAAAGATCCAGAACCAGGCGAGGATAAAGCTGTACCAAGGAAGGTACATTCCCAAGTGGCATTATTCAATGGAAAGCTACGTGAAAACTTTGCTGGTGCAGTGTAGGCAATTCGACGACAAAATGACGGACGGAGAGTTCATAGAGATGGTGATCGCGCACTTTGGTCCACAAGTGCAGTCACTCATTAACCCCGTGGTCATTCGTACGATACCAGAACTGCTAGAAACCGTCGGTAACCTAGACAGAATCGGGAAAATGGCCGATAATCTGGCGAGACAAGACGCGGAACGAAACCATGGCGAAGCGCAAAGCGAGTCTAAGCGACCGCATGGCGGCAATAAAGCTTCCTATGCTGATGGACAGAATGGGAAATCTTCCAATCAAAATTCCGGCAATCGTAATGGAGGGAAGAAATGGAAGAACGGAAATGCACAGTGGAAGGATGATAAAAATCATCAGCGGTCGGGAAACAACCGATCCGCGTATCCACAAGAATTTCCAGTGAACGCGATCTCGATTGAAAACGCGGAACCGGAAATGTGTGCAAAGGCGACGGAGGAAAATGTGGGCGGCGTTAGCAACGTGTCTAATTCCCCGCCGTCACAATGAGATTTTTCGGGGGACGCTGCAAACGCCGACAGCATTTGCCTCGGCAGTTTGGAATATTGGCGCGGCGAAGGACCGGAAAATATCGACGAAGAAGAAGATATGGTATCCGGCGACAGCCTCATGGCGCGCGCGAAGTGTCCCCGTGTAGATATTATTGCATATGGCATACGGGCGAATATTTTAATTGACTCGGGATCGTCTGTCTCCGTAATGTCTAAGAAATTTCTGCTACGCTTGAAAGATAAGAATCCGCGGCTAAAAGTAAATTCCCACAACGCAAGTTACGGTGGTTCCTGCAATAGGAAAGAGAGAAAAGATCGTTAGCACGCAAGCGCTAATCCCCGTGAAAGTCGCGAATAGCGAGTTAATGTTGCCACTACTTATAGTACCCGGTTTGACGCAAGATGTGATCGTTGGATGCGACCTCTTAGCAAAACGTAAAGTCATTATGGATTGGGGAAATAAGACGGTGACAAATTTGGTTCCGGAGGTGTTGCATTGGAAACATGAGGCCTGTGAGCAGAGCCTTGGAATAAATAGTTCCAAACCAATGCAAGACACCGCGGAATGCGAAGGCAATTTGAATAACGGAGGAAGAGCTATATGCGCATTAGCTGACGAGCGAGATCTCATATTAGAGGACCTAACCGGTAAAGTGCGGGGAAACAAAAACTTGACGCCAGCGCAAAAGCAACAGCTTTGCCAGATGCTGACAAGCAATTTGCAGGCCTTTTCTTACCGCCCTGGGGAGATAAAGGATTACACGCACGGGTTCCGAGTAACAGATACCTCACCACTGCGGGGACGGACTTATAGTGTGCCCCACAAGTTGCGGCAGGCGGCCCAGGTAGCAATCGCGGAGATGGAGAGGAATGGGATTATCGCGCCCCGCCCGTCAATGCATTTAAATCCTATGACATTTGTCGTGAAGAAGGACGGATCTGTTCGTCCGTGTCTGGATGCGCGGTTGCTCAATTTGAGGATTGAGGCCGACGGTGAACGGACCGAGCGCATACCGGAACTGATGACGCGGTTTCACGGGAAACCATGGCTATCGACGCTCGACGTAACCTCCGGGTTTAACCAGGTGGTACTGGCTGAAGAGTGCCGGCCGTATACCGCATTTGTATTTCAGGGGAGGACAAATGTGCTTCAACAAATTGCCTTTCGGTCTGAAAGACGCGGCTTCGGCATTTATTCGGGCCATGAACCACGTGCTGCCACCGGAAGTTAAGGAGTTTTGTACCATTTATGTAGACGATTTATTGGTGGCGTCGGAATCATTCCAACAGCACGTGATGCACCTGGAAACGTTGCTTCAAGTAATGGCACGAGCCGGGATCACGTTAAGGCCGGACAAAGCCACTTTGTGTACGCACGAAGTAGAATACCTCGGATTTCGGATCACGCCCGATGGTATTACGCCCTCGCCGGATAAAATCCGAGAGATCGAGGAGATGACGCCACCAACAAAGTTAAAAGAGCTGAGAAGTTTCCTCGGCGTATGTGCATATTATAGAGGGAACGTGCCGAACTTTGCGAAGATTCTGCAGCCATTATATGGTTTGTTAAAAGCAGGACAAAAGTGGGAATGGGGAGAGCCACAGGAGGCTGCGTTCTTAAAGATAAAGCGGATCTTTAAGGAACGAATCTGTCTCGCCCACCCCCAGTTTGGCCAACCTTACTATCTCTACACAGACGCAAGCTATCAGGGGATTGGAGCCTGCCTCAACCAACGCGGAGAAGACGGTAACATGCGAATCGTCGCAACCGCAAGCCGAACTTTACGACCGGCAGAGGGGAGGTATTTTGTTTGTGAAATCGAAATGCTGGGAATTTTCTTTGCAATTCAGAAGTTCAAACAATACCTCTGGGGTAGTACCACCTACCTGAGGACTGACCATCAGGCTCTCATATTCCTCCGAAGCGCCACATTCACAAGTAATCGCATCGCGCGCTGGGCGATGTTTTTGCAACAATTCGATATCCATATCGAATACTGCAAAGGGACTGAGAATGTGATGGCGGATTACCTGAGCCGCAACGCCAGGGACGATCCGTCTGAGGAGCAAAAGCGTCTGCGAGCGAACGAGATACTGGTCGCGGCAATGACACTTGACGATGGCACGACCTCGGTCCGTTTCAAGGAACAGCTGATCGCGGCGCAGGAAGCGCACGCGGACATCAGGACAGGTTAGGGCGTACTTGTTACGGGGAGAATGCGCGGACGAAGTACGTATCCGCAACATCGCGATGCTCTGCACCATGGAAAACGGCGTTTGTTTCCGTAGGGAAAATGCCGAGACGCGATGGAAAGCATGGCTCCCGGAAGAACTAAATTCCGCAGTGGCAAGTACGTACCATATCCAGTGCGGACATCCAGGTACCGAACGGCTATACCAAACTATCCGCGGAGAATATTTCACTAAAGGACTCCGGAGGAGTGTGGCAAAGTGCACTCGCACATGCGAGATGTGCCAGAAGGCGAAACACCCGAATGTGAGGACAGCTGGGCCGTACGCACACTATGGTGCCAACAGGACCAAACGAGTTGGTATGTGCGGACCACTACGGGCCAATTCCGGCTGGCAGATGCGGGTTCCGCCACATATTTCTTGTCCTGGATGCTTTCACTAAGTATGTAAAATTGTACCCAGTCGCAAGGCTGAATACAAAAGGGATCACTGAAGATCATCTTAGAAAAATATGTACCGCATTGTGGACGCCCTAAAGCCCTGTTGACTGACCACGGGAGCGTATTTTCCAGCCCGAAGTGGAAGAAGGCTTTAGAGGAGAAAGGAATCAGAGTCGTTTATTCGTCAATCCGCAATCCGCAATCGAATAATAGCGAACGATTCATGAAACAATTAAGCGTGTACATAAGGACATTAATTGGAGATAATCATGCCTCCTGGGTTAAGCACATACCGAGGATCGAGGAATACTTCAATAACACCGTAAATTGCGCAACAAATTTTCGTCCCGTGGATCTACAGTTCCGAACGCAAGCACCCATGCTGGCGGAGAGGATGTTGCGTTACCCAAAGGATCAACCCGAGAAGAATCCCGAGGATGACATCAAGAAAGCACATGAATTCTTGGTAGAGAAAGCTACGAAGCGGCAACGCAAGCACGACGGATTGCGGACGCAAACGTTTAGCGTCGGGCAGCAGGTGCTACTTAGGACTATGACCCCGTCTGACGCACAGCGAAAATTAATTTCCAAATTCTTTCTGCTGTATTCGGGACCGTTCTCAGTAGCGCGGATTATCTCCCCAAACTGCTACATGCTGACCGACGGCAGAACGGAGCTCGGCCCGCATAATGCCCGGAATTTGCGCCCGTTTCACACAGCATAGGCTACAAGTTCCTAGACGGATGTTTGTAAATATAGCTTAAGGATCAATGTACATTTAGTTAGGTAATAACGTAGAGCATATCTTTAGAAAGTAAGAGTGTCAGTCTTGAGACACGTAATTGCCTAACAAGCGTAGCGCTAACGCAGCGAGAACAGGTAAAGGACGCTCAGCTGTTTGGGATAGCAGCTGTGCCGACCGCCAGTTTTCCTGGAAGGATTGCAATCAGGTTAAACGAAAACAGGTAGCCTGAGCCGCAAGCTTAACGGGACAGCGCTTACTGACAACAACAGAGCGGGCAAAGTGGAAACAGCTGATCGCTACTACCCCGAAGGCCACGTAGGAAACGCGCGAAGGAGACGGCGAATGCGACGCATGATATTAAACACGTGACGACGGAAATGTGTAGATAGCCAATCCTGAACATTTATTGGGGTCTACAATACTAATTCCGTGGAGTTCTTTTACATGTGGCGAGCAACTAGCCGAGGAAGAAGAAGGAGCCATTTTTAGACATCACTTGGGTCCAAGACGAGCTGATGAACGGACGTGACTTGGGTCCAAGACGAGCTGGTGAATAGACGTGTCAGCCCGGCACGCTCTCTGATGATCATTGTGGTTGATCATTTCTTGCTTTGGGAAAGCGAGATGTCGAGTGGCATTCTTGCCATTATTTCGAAGTTATGCTAATAACGCGGTCGTAGCCGCTTATTTAGCTTCCATTGCTGCAGTGGCATTGTGTTTGTCGCTCACCATCACGGCGATGATTCTATGGTAATGTACCAGAAACGACGGTCACTATTCAGTGGATTTTTAACAGACTTATGTGCCCTTAAGCGACGCCTGGGTTAAGACTCTGCTCCCGCCACTTAAATTCTGAGCTAGCTGAATTTATATTTCGATACAATTTTTTTCTTAAGCATCTTGCTGTTTGTTAATTCAATTTTGATGCTTTTCATTCACTTTATACGGCGCCCCCTGGGATTTTCCTTTGTACAGTAAAATGTTAGCTTCAATTTGATGGCCTGTGTTGCCATGTTATTTCAATGTTAACTTTGCTGTTTTTATTACTTGTTTGAGATATTTCATTCAGTTTTGTTTGCTTACTCCGGCGAATTGTAAACGTCGGGTATTGCTTGTTTTTGCTGATCTAATTGTGTTTAACGTAACGTTAATTACTACCCGACCTTGTAAGGCCATAAGACTCAATAAATGAGGCTTTATTTTGTGTCTGAAATTCATGGTTCTAGTTAGTAACCTATTAGATCCCCTTATAGCATCATTATTATATGTAATTTTCATTTTCAGGAATTATTTTAGATTTTAATAATTCCCCCCTCCCTTTTTTGGCAACTCACGTTTTTCTTAACGGTAGCCAACAAGTGGTCTCTTTACATAGATATCTTTGTTCTTTGACAGCATTAGGAAGATTGATCAACCAATTCACTACATAGCACTCAGTTTCAAATGATCCTTCTCCACAACACATGCCACTGAAATATCTTTCCAAATGATCAAGAATTCAAGCCAAAAATGTTTTATATTGCATGTATTATCTTGCTTCTGTAATCTTTGATTTACTTTATTGGTACCTGAATCTTTACATTTCACTATATCATAATCAAATGAACTAATTGGAGTTTCATATAAAAAATCGTGTGAAGTGAAATACTTAAAATGGAGGAATTTTCTGGAAAAAAAAAAAAAAAACAATCTATACGATTAGTATAAGAAATGAGCATGGTCATTTGGCGCAATGAAAAGAACACTAGTCCAGATTTGCTGCCCTTTATACTGCCATAAACTTACTAATATCTAAATTAAAGAAAATTGACAGTTCCATTAATAAGTTTATTTTAATAGACCATATTTTTTGATTTTTTGGCTAATTTTTCCTGTTCTAGGCACATTCGAGTTTTTAGAACACATTACTCTGCACGTTGTGAATGACAAAACTTACACCAATATCTTCCAGGATGTTATTCACATCCCCACTCTTTATGCTTAGTATCCACTCCTTAATCTTGTCTGCTGCCATTTCCTGCAGGCAAAGTAAAAACGGCAATTTGAATATGGTTACAATGCCATATACTACATCAAATTTTATGAGTAAATTTAAAATTTACTGGTCACACTATGATCAGTACCCAATCATCACAGTTGGGTATTCTATAAACTACACAAATGAAGGAATGAAGTAATAAAGAGATGTTACTGGAGCATTGAGAGAAGAAATGACAACCAGAACATATATTCCTGACACAAATATCCAGGATACATCAAAGGAAGCATTTCAAAATAAATGGATGGAATATATAAAAGTGGAGATGGTTGTCCTAACACAGATGAAAAAAATAAGGTGGCTACGAGAAAGATGCATCCATGTGTAAATAGCAGGGGTATGATGACAAGAAAAAGCTGAATTCTCTTAGAATAGCAGCAGTTAATTTTGTCAAGGAAGCTCAGAAGGCTGTCATCCTGTGTTTCCATTCATGGTGGTAAGGTACCTGATTTGGAAATATGTTGGATCATAATGCTAGTGGCAAACCTTGTCCCAGGAGAGTGGAGGGAGATGGTCGGTTAGCATTTGTTGATCTTGATTAAATTGAGCATACTGCTAAAGAATGTACTCATTTTTATGCATCTAGTGATTTACTAACACAGTATTATGACATTAGTGAGTGCAGAGGAATGTTGTAGCGGAATGGTGATTTCTGGTAGATCGATAAATATTACTAAACATGCATACGACATAGTATGCTGAATATATATCAAAACATTGACAACACAAATACATCAACACAACTGCCAATTGCTCACTCAACATCACAGCTTAAGGTACACTTAGTGTGACATTACTTTTCATGAATAACAGGCCGTGGAATGTGTATATGAAATTTCAGGTCAATAGGCCAACTGCGTCTACAGACATCCTGGGAACCGTTTAACCAAAAATCACTTTTAAAAGTGAGAAACGATTGGAATCCATGATAGTTGCTGAACTATATCTAATAGCAAAACTTAAATGAGACCAAAAAGGATGTACAACTGAAGTGGACAAAACCATTGTACAGATACTCTAAATAATGTAGAAATGGAGGTGGATATATTTAAAAGCATTAAGATTCAGCATAAAAACGAATAAAATGAGTAAAAAAGGAAACTAATAAAATGAGATTTTTTTAAAATTAAAAACAATTAAATAGTTTTAAATATTCATTTGTTAACCAATGACTTAGGGTCAATAATGATTAAATAGCAAAATCTAAGAATCCCTTACAGATACATGAATGAGTAGTTTGTAAAACAGTTATTAAATATTGTGTACAATTAGCACTAAATGTGTAGCTAAAAAATTAAAATTTAAACATCAATACATTCATTTATGTTAATGAGTATACATAATCAACAGACACTCGAGTTTCACTGTACAGCTAGACTACTGGATGATGTTATACATATATAAGATACGCAATTTACCTTCAGTTAGGTAGTTCAAGCGGTATATTGATGTTCAGTGTTACTTGCAAAACTACATTAGGTTAGAAATTAATAATTGAACATTAATTACTGTATACTCCGGCTTTGGCATATTTCAAGAAATTGATAACCTCGGTCTGCAATTTATATTATTACCAAAGATAACCTTCATCTTCACTATTAATTAATTCATCAGTTTTCTCAGATTCTGTCCTACATGCACACAACAGCTGATAAATAATACAATTCTCCACAAATCAAATTCGTACCCAGTGACCACTTTCAAATATCAAAATCCCACTCACCGCCGAACAACCGACAATCTTAATATACGTGATACCAACATTTGAACTTTGTAATATGTTTTCATAGAGGGCAAAAAAAAAAGTTATTATCGAATTTTGATTACTATCGATCAGCAGATTTAAATAAAGATAAGTTGTTATCTATATCCGCTGGCTGTATGGTACACACCAAATACCAATAAAAATAAATAAATAACAACACGTTTTCGATTCTGTATTTCTGCGCGCAGCATCTCGTTGGTTATACTGCCTCGGTTTTGGTTAGTTTATCTTTTTCTTTATTGTAGGTGAATGAAGAAAAATTAGTTTGAATTTTTGTATACCCTATTCAGTTTTATTTAATATCTAAGTAAACATGAATGATACAGGTTATAAAAACGAAATTGTTGAGATTATGAGTAAACTGAGTAGGAATTAGGATCTGCAACGAAGCAAAAAGACTGTCTAAAGTGTTTTGTTGACTAAGAATCCTAAGCGATACATGGTCGACAGCAACGCCGATTGCACATTTTCTTCTTGTGTCCCTGGCGTTGCACCCGAATCGAGATACCAACAG